>CM077452.1:26484919-27047086 GCA_039654765.1 Mylopharyngodon piceus | reverse complement strand
GCCTTCTTTCCATAGTGCGTCCTGCTGCAGTTTCTAAACCAGGTAAATGACACACATGCACCTGCTATCCACCGATCTAAAAGTAAATGTATATTTTTTTCAGACCAGGCAACCTTTTTGCTGTGCTTCATTGTCAAAGTTACTCAGATCTTTTTGCTTGCTGACAGGTGCTATTGTAACCATACAATCAATATTATAATGTTATAGTAGGTGAAAACTATAAACTATTGCTTGCAAAAATAATTATATATATAAAATATATATATAATTTTAAAGATAAGTATGTAAATTATAATGTCAAATCCAAATAAGCTTTACATATCTTTATTGGATATAGGGCTGAAACAGTGTTTTTCATGCTTGTTTAAGTGCACCATAAACAATTATCGCACATGCACCTGTGGAACAGTTTACAGGCGGTAGACAAATAAAGTCACAGTTGCAATAACTTAAGACTGCTGTAGGGAGGTATGAGGACTGCAGATGTGAACAGAGCGATAAACTGGTAAAATGTCCGTAATGTAAGACATTACATAAAGTGACAGAGGGAAATGGGAAGGACAGCTATTGATTGCCCTTGCAGGTGCCAAACCACGTGCAACCATATGTCCCCCCAGATGTGTTTGAGAACTTGCAAATGCCTTTGGTGGAAGAGTGGGGTATCTCACAGCAAGAACTTGCAAATCTGGTGCAGATGAGATGCACTGTAGGACTTAAAGCAGCTAAGTTGGCTTCACACCAGATATTGACTGCTCCTTACTGACTGGCTACTTTTGATATTGACCACACCCCTGCCCGCTCTGTTCAAGCTGGGACTTATTATTGGTATCTTCTGTTCTGTCAAATGTCTGTGAAATTTGTTCTGTTTATGTCAGTTTATGTGATTTATATTCATAGTAAATATTTACACATGCTAAGTGAAATCTAGTTGGGAAAAAAAAAAAACAGTTGAAAGTGAGAGGATCTTTTTTTTTTCCTTTTTTTTTCTGCATGTGTGTGTGCGAATTTTTCCCTGTCTGCTGCTGGAAGGAGTTTTAATATGGAATTATTAGTCACATGGAATTTGTGTTTGGTAAATGAATGAATGAATGAATGACTGAATGAAAAGTGTAAATTTTCACATAAATCTGCGATTTTATGGCGCATGTGTTTAATATTTAAGGATACGGACATTGAGGTACATTAAAACTTCTTGATTTGTTTGAAACCTGTTAAGAAGGAATAATTATCTTCAAGACAGGCATGTTGTGAAAAATGAAGTGGGATCGTTTTTTTTACAGTCCATATAAATAACTGGTTTTCCACCTTAATAACAAATACAGTGTGCAAGTCAATTAAAATCTATTTAAAAAATTGATTTATTGATTTATTAATGTATCAGACATATTAATACTGTTTATATATATATATATATATATATATATATATATATATATATATATATACACTATATTGCCAAAAAAAGTTTTGGGACGCCTGCCTTTACGTGCACATAAACTTTAATGACAATGTCCATTGGATTGCCAGACAGAGAAGCGTGATCTTCGTTAATCCAGAGAACACATCTCCACTGCTCTAGAGTCCAGTGGCGTGCGTGCTTTACACCACTGCATCCGACGCTTTCCATTGCACTTGGTGATGTAAGGCTTGTGATGCAGCTGCTCGGCCATGGAAACCCATTCCATGAAGCTCTCTGCTATGCACTGTTCTTGGAGCTATAATCTGAAGGCCACATGAAGGCTTTGGAGGTCTGTAGCTATTGAATCTGCAGAAAAGTTGGCGACTTCTGGGCGCACTGTGAACTCAGGCATGCGCTGACCCCGCTCTGTGATTTTACGTGGGCTCCTCCTCACTTCCTGTGGCTGAGTTGCTGTTGTTCCCAATTGCTTCCACTTTGTTATGATACCACAAACAGTTGACCGTGGAATCATTTAGTAGTGAGGAAATTTCACGAATGGACTTATTGCACAGGTGGCAACTCTATCACGGTACCACGCTTGAATTCACTTGAGCTCCTGAGAAGCTTGACCAATTCTTTGCACAAATGTTTGTAGAAGCAGTCTGCATGCCTAGGTGCTTGATTTTATACACCTGTGGCCATGGAAGTGATTGGAACACCTGAATTGGAGGGGTGTCCCAATACTTTTGGCACTATAGTGTGTATATATATATTGAATATATATATATATACATATGATATATATATATATATATATAATATATATATATATATATATGTATATATATATATACACACACACAGGCTATAAAGAAAGTCTTCAATTCTTCAATGATTATTGCATCAATGGATCTTTAACCTCATGTGCATGTGCAATTTATACTTTATCCACTGGATGGAAGCAAACACTAAGACATGGAGAATAATTTTAACTACCCTCCAGGTTCAGATTCTGGAGTATGATGTGAAATGCTCATGTGTGCTTAAACCCACATGCAGGAGTTTTATGTGTTTATGAGGCACCATAAATCATAAGCAAAGCAAAAAGGCACAAAGTTACATCATCTTTTCAACTCACCAAACCACGGACCATCTCACGGTTGAAAATTGAAATGTATACAGCTATGTTTGTTACAGACGGAAGCCTATATAAACTTCCCGGAGAGCGAAACATGACCTTATGGCAATATAATGGCACAGACTCCTCCTGTACTTCCAAATATGCTTTGCTTAACAAGATTTTTGTTTCCTGAAGCCAGACTGAAAGTACTAAGACCTTTAAATGACTGCAGTGTGTTATTAAAGACATTATACCCACTGTAAGTTCACTGCCTCTAAAGGCCTATCACCCTTGGTGATTCATCTGTTTGGGATTCGGCGAAGTAAATGACCACATTTTCAGACCACTGTAAGTGCCTCAAATTGCGCGGGCTAATTTGATGCAGAAAATCCCCCCAGAGGTTTTACAAGCTTTGTAAATGAGTGTGAGGTCCATTAGAGGCAATTCATGTGTGCTTTGAGGAGAGCCTTGGCTGTTTTCTGAGCTTTTAAATTGGGACTGTTTTGATGTCACCCTGTTTGCCACGATGGAACTGGAATGGCAGAATAATGTATGATTAAACAGAATGCAGAGTGCACAATAGGGTTTTGCTTAAATAAAGGGACTATATAAGTTAACAAACTTATTTTTATGCAATTATATTATTACTGTAATAATAATAATAATAATAATAATAATATATATATATATATATAGTTATTAGATTGTGCTCTCTGAGCTTATTTCTTACATTACACTTCATCACGTCAACCTCTCCTCTCCTCTCCTCTCCTCTCCTCTCGAATGGTCTGTCACTTTGTACAGGAAGGTAAGTGCAAAGAGAGCTAATTAAACTCCACATGTTTTATTTCAGCACATTTAGACTCATTTGCTGGTGAATAATGAACAGTACAAAGCAAGGAAATCAATTTTCCAGCTATGGGATCAGAATAAATAGATACAGAGTGGTAAACTAAATTAAACACTGGCACCTGAGGCTGACTGCAAACAGATGCTTGGGTTGTAATATAAATGCACTGCTATTTTCCACCACCAAAAGAGACGCATATGAGGGGATGTATTTTATTGTCAAGTCATTGAAAAACAAGTACCAACAGTTACATAAAACATTGATTGAAATATTCAGTGACAATGTATTTATATTTAAAGCCATATTTACATTATATATGCATAGCTCTGTTTTTACACTTAATGGCAGGAGGCTTTTCAAGCTAATGGTCAAATAGGTTACAGTCTGCCCCCCAGAGGGACATGTGTGTAATGTCTAGTAGTGTTACACCAGTAACTTGCTCTTTGTATTTCATAAATAAATTACAGTTTTTTTTTCAACTGCTTACACACATTTTCAAAACTTTTTTTTTTTTCCAAAACTTTACACACAAATCAAAGAATTGCACACACAAAATGCAAAATGCCTCACATCTCTTGCAAAATGAAGCACTGCATTCAAAATATCACAAAAACAAACATTTGTCTTACGTTGCAAACACCTTTGCCATAATTTTCTATTTTTGGATATATCATATACACAGTTATTCAAAACCTAAAGCTCTTCTTTCATGAGCTCCTATGTACATTTCTGTACAAGATTGAAAGTAATTGGCAGAGAGATGTTGAAAAATTCATGGTAAACACAAAAGCAAGACAGAAACCAAACTATTTTTTTTTTTTTTTTTACTGTAAGCATTTGTGGTTGTGAATACAGTATTATGAAAGAAAGGAAATACATCAACCATGCATAGTTGGACAGAAACAATGGCTGTGTTTGAAAAAGGAAATCAAGATCCTTCCAGTTTTTTTGTGTGTTACATAGAGAATTGTGTGTTGTGTTTTGCAAAAAGTGTTTTATGAAACTGAAAACTGAGTCAAAGGCTGAGAATTAGTGTATGGTTTTGCAGATTTGAGTGCGGTTGAGTGTGGTTCTGGTGTTTGAGTGTCAGGTTTCAGAAAAAAGGATTTTGTGTGTAAGCAGTTGAAAAAAACTGTAATACATAAAGGGCTTGCTGCTTGGACTAATTTTTCAAGGGTAATACCAAAAATTCTGTCTCTTCTGAGAACTAAAATATCAAACTTTTCTTGTTCTAGAAAAGTAGTTCACCGCCATTTAAAAGGAGAAGAAAATTAAATAATAAAAGAATCAATTTGGTTGTGCAAATTGTTTATGAATCTCAGTGCGACAGTCAGGCAGACTGAAAGGTGATGTTCAGGGACAGGAAACACCCATCAGGCCCTGCGCCCATTTGCATTTATATAGTTTCACCATCAAAATCACACAACACATTTTTATTTTCATTTGGACACTAATATGGATGTGCCATCAGTGCATATCTTGAATATGAAAACACTCACACTCAAATGGATTCCTGGATTGTGTGTTCAGAGATGCTCTTGTAGCTTTAATGAAGGAAAATGGGTTTGGGAAACTTTTCAGTACATTTAAATAATACATTTCCATTAGACTTACAGAAACCATTTGAGTTTGGGAGATTATTTTATTTATGCATTAATTTATTTAGACTATTCTGGAACAATTAGTATTAATCATGCGGGTCCTGCAACATCTGTTTGCCAATGAACCACAAACCTTAAACAAATAAAGTACATTTCAAATAGACAGGGTGTTTGGCTGCGCGTAAAAGGGATTCATAATTACTGCATCCTAAAATTAGTAACAGTGAGAAACTCTCTGGGAACTGTTTGAATAAATTCCTCTGCTATTGTGCTCATGTGGAGATCATAGGTCTCTCATACAGCCAGCTGCTATACAGGTGCTAGACACATTTCCCTATATATGAATAACATAATATTGTAACAGTTTCTATTTGCGTGATATGTCACTTTGGATAAAAGTGTCTGCTAAATGACTGATGAAAAATGACATATATTGGAACTGTTTGACTTAAAAAAGAGAAATATTCAGATGTGTATCAAAACAAATTAGAGTTTATCCTGAAGGCAAAAACAAGCAAGCAGGCATAGATCTTACTATACTGAAAAGCTGGCCATCATCATCTGGATGTAGGAGAATTTTATCAGCACCCATGTCTGGAATACTAATTCAGTGAGGACACATAAGTGCATACGCAGCTCTCTTTGAGGGCCTCTTGGTATTTTTGACAGCTCCTGTATCTCATTGTTTTGGCCTCCAGAGGCCCACCGCAGGCCAGAGCTTCACTAATGGTTCTGGCAGCACATTCAGAAAAAAACAGCTACAGTTTTGATCCAAGACCTCTCTGACCGCAAGTATAAATAATATAAATAATATAAATTTGCCAAGTTTTGTCTGAAAGAAATACTGGATCCCTGCTTATTACAATTAAAGTCAACTGTATATAGGCCTGCTTAATTTTTATGGAATTTTTATTTTTGGATGCTGATTGGTCGATACAGCGTTCCAGTCATGCTAAAATGCACAATATGGTAATAGCTATGATGTGAAACATCTGTTTACTATATTGCTACGCAGCGCTCATGAAGGCCAACTGTTCACCTTGCACAAGATTTTGGAGACTATATCTTTCAGTGGAATAATGGTTCCATTATTATTGGTTATTATTATTATTTATTATTACTTGAGGCTCTGTTACACAGTGAATATATTATATGACATATGATTATATCATTATATGATAAATTGATAGCTTGCTTTTATGTAGTTTGACTGTCAAACATTTTGGCTCATCAGTTAGTGTCATGATGCTCCCTTTTTTTTTTTTTTTTTTGTCTGTATCTCTTTATTCAAAAACACATTAAAATACAATTTGACCTGTGACCTGAATTAAATAATGACCTGAAAATGCCACTTCTATGACGAACACTCCTCTTCGCGTCGTGGCCACATTACCACCTCGGGTGTGCATTGTTTTCTAAGAATTCAACGGCCCATCGTCAATTATTCCTTACATATTCAATAGCTGTGAAAATAATAATCCAAACATACATCAGCTCTGAATTAAAAATACACTTTGCCATCTCTTTCTGCTTTTCACCCATATAGTCTCAGGACATTTGGTGAAGTTGTATATTGACTCTCTCAGGCCACCATAGAGACCTGACACTGTCAATTGCACATCAAGATCCGTTGCAGCTAAGCCAATTGATTTGAACCCTTTGCCCTGTGACAGCACATACTTGCTCAAGAGAACAAGATATCCAGTAGGATCATGGATGATTGTGACATTATGTGTTTCTGTCTGTCACTGATCAGGTGATACTAATTGGATTTGTGGAACACAAGAAGGTTTGGGGTTGTTATTGACCTTTTCGACAACCATATGCAGCTTTCGGCAGTTTACCCGCCTATTAATTTATTATTTATGTACTGTAAGTGCCATCACATTTGACACTCCAGAGAGGGCAGGTAGATGTGGGACAGGGTGAATGCGTGTAACTTAATTGAATAGCCACAATTTTTTTCTCCCTGCAGACCAAATCATGTGCCATGGTTTCTACTGTCATGTGTAGATAGTAGCTCAATCGACAATGAATATTACGTACAGCACAAAAGTCATGGGTTCGATTCCCTAGTAATGTAATTTGCTTTGGATTAAAGTGTCTGCCAAACTAGTGTAACCAAGGTTACCAGAGAGTAACAGAAAAAAAAATGTTATTAATAAAATAATGTGAAAACTATTAAAGAAGTCAAATTATAAAAGAAAACATTAATTTTATAAAAACGTATTATTATTTGGTTATTAATCTGGCCAATAGTGATTAATCTTGCCAGCGCAGAATGTGGCACAGTGGAAAAATTGATTTCCGGGTTTTGCACGAGGTTTGCTGGTAACACTTTATTTTAGGGTCTTTTAACTAGTTGCTGATTAGCATGCATATTACTCGAATACTGGCTATTTATTAGTACTTATTAAGCACATAATAATATCTTATTCTGCATGACCTTATTCTACATTCTTAATCCTACCCAATATCTAAACTTAACAACTACCTAATTAACTATTGTTATGGACAGAAGGGTAGGAGACAACAGGTTTGCAGGTAAAGTGCGGTTTATTGACTAACAGCAGAGAAACACAGATGAGCAGGTAAGTGACTGGTAAATAGGTACTTTGTAATGGTGAAACTGTAGTAATGATGCTGTCCTTTATCTTGCAGGTGGATGACTCGTGGATGGCTGGAAGCAGAGTGGAGTAGCAGACTCACGGAGACGGTAGGGTGACACACACACAGATACAAGGCACGAAGACTAGGAAGCACGCTGGAGTGGAATGGGTAGGTATCAACGATGAACTGGAGCATAGGAAGAGTAGTCCTTTGGTATCAACGAGACCGTACAGTGAACTGAGGTGAGTGGTGCGCTTATGTATCTGTGGTGATTGGGTGATGATGAGGATCAGGTGAGTGTGGTTAGAACTTTGGTGCGCTGTGATTGGCTGATGGAAGAGCCTGGCGGGTCTGTGACAGTACCCCCCCCCCCTCCACGGCCCGCTTCTGAGGGCCGAGGACCCCGACGTTGTGGTGGTCGTCCTCTTCCACGGGGAGCAGGTCGATCTGGATGAGCGGCGTGGAACATGTCGAGCAGAGAGGGATCAAGGATGTCGTTTCTGGGGACCCATGAGCTCTCCTCGGGACCGTAGCCTTCCCAGTCCACCAGATATTCAAGTAGACCACCATGGCGCCGGGAGTCCAAGATCTCGCTGACCTGGTATGCAGCTCCATCATCCAGGATCAGAGGAAGGGGGGGGCTCCTCGCCAGGCTCTGTGGGAACAGAAAAAGAGGGGTGGTGAGGTTTGAGGAGTGAGACATGGAAGGTGGGGTGAATTCTGTATTGAGGTGGTAGTTGGAGCCGATAGGTGACCGGGTTGATCTGCTTCAGGATGGTGAAGGGACCAATGAATCTGGGACTGAGCTTCTCGCAGGGCAGGCGTTATTCTGATGTCCCGGGTTGACAGCCAAACCTTTTGTCCTGGTTGGTAAACTGGAGCGGTGGAGCGTCTCAGGTCGGCTGTCATCATCTTGTGCCTGCGAAGAGCTCGTTGCAGTTAATGGTGAGCTGCGTCCCAGACCCTCTCACTCTCTGGGAACCAGTAGTCGACCGCTGGAACATCCGATGGTTCCCCCGACCAGGGGAACAGAGGGGGTTGGAAACAGAGTACACACTGGAAGGGAGTGAGTCCAGTGGTGGGCTGGCGTAGGGAGTTTTGGGCGTACTCGGCCCAACCCAGGAACTGGTTCCAAGAGTTCTGGTGGCCATGGCAGAAGGTACGTAGGAAATGGCCGATCTCTTGTATCTTCCTTTCCATCTGCCCGTTCGACTGCGGATGGTAACCAGATGAGAGGCTTACGGTCACACCTAGGAGGGCGAAGAAAGCTTTCCACACTCGTGAGAAATTGTGGTCCGCGGTCTGACACCATGTCTTCGGGAATTCCATAGTACCTGAAGATATGGTTAAACATGAGTTCTGCAGTTTCCATGGCTGTGGGTAGACCCTTGAGGGGTATCAGCCGGCAGGACTTGGAGAATCTGTCGATGACCACCAGGATACAGATACAGTTATCGGAGGTAGGTAGATCAGTGATGAAGTCTACTCCTAGGTGTGACCAGGGTCTGTTGGGAATGGGCAGAGGAAGGAGCTTGCCGGATGGAAGATGGCGGGGGCTCTTGGAGATGGCGCAGTCCTTACATCCCAGTACATACCCCCTCACATCCCTGGCCATGTTTGGCCACCAGAAGCGCTCTTTCAGCAGTGAGAGGGTTTCATTGGCCCCTGGGTGGCCAGTGCCCAGGGAAGTGTGGGAAGAGTGGATGAGAGGAGTGCGTTGAGTTCTGCTGACGTATTGTAGTCCAGGAGGACAGCCCGGCGGAGTGTTGATGGAGGCATTGGAGGTAGGAACCGACGTTTCCGACCATTGGATGGGACTCACAATTATATTCTCAGGTAGGATAGTTTCAGGCTCCTCAGGGGTTTCTTCTGGAGTGTGGAGATGTGATAAAGCATCAGCTTTAACATTCTTGGGACCAGGACAATAGGAGATGCAGAAATTGAAACGGGTAAAGAATAACGCCCAACGGGGTTGACGTGGGTTGAGTCTCTTAGCATCCCTCAAGTACTCTAGGTTTTTATGGTCGGTGAGTACAGTGAACAGGTGCTTGGCGCCCTCCAACCAATGCCTCCTTTCCTCGAGTGCCAATTTGATGGCTAGCAGTTCTTTGTTGCCAATGTCATAGTTCCTCTCCGCCAGGCTGAGTTTACGGGAGAAGAAAGCACATGGATGGAGTTTGGCTGGATTCCCCTGCTGGTGCGCTGGTGAATGCTTCTTTTAAGGTGTTGAAAGCTTCGTTGGCCGCTGGTGACCAGGACAGAGACTTGGGCTTGTTGCGGAGGAGACTGGTAAGTGGATGAGCTATGGAACTGTAGTTCTGGATGAATCTTCTGTAGAAGTTTGAAAACCCGAGGAACCTCTGGAGCTCTTTAATGGTGGATGGAATGGGCCAGTTCTTGATGGCCTCCACCTTCCCCTTGTCCATCTGGATGCCACTGCTACAGATGTTGTATCCAAGGAACTGCACTGAGGGTTGGTGGAACGAGCATTTCTCAGCTTTGAGGTACAACTGGAATTCCCTCAGGCGTTGTAGGACCTCCGCAATGTGGTGGCGATGTTCGGCCATACTCCGGGAATAGATCAGGATATCATCAATGTAGACAAGGACGGACTTATGGAGGAATTCCCGGTACACCTCATGGATGAAGTCCTGGAATACGGAGGGAGCGTTGACCAGGCCATACGGCATAACGAGGTACTCATAGTGTCCAGTAGGGGTCACAAAGGCCGTCTTCCACTCGTCCCCCTCACGTATCCGGATGAGGTTATAAGTGCTGCAGAGGTCCAACTTGGTGAAGACAGTGGCACCACGGAGATGTTCCAGAGCCGCTGGGACGAGGATATCAGAACTTGACAGTTATCTTGTTAAGAGCCCAGTAGTCAATGCAAGGCCACAAGCCTCCGTCCTTTTTGGCCATGAAGAAGAAGCTCGAAGCAGCAGGGGAAGTGGACGGACGGATGTAACCTTGGTTCAAAGCCTCCTCTATGTACTCCTCCATGGCCTTCTGTTCCGGGATGGATAGTGGATAAATCTTCTCACGGGGCACTGACTCACATCAGCGGTGGAATCCTCCAGAACCAGTAGATGTTGTTCTTCCACATGAAGTATTCCGACTTGAAGCTTCACTGGTCCAGCACACTGATGAACAGGTTTACGACTGAGTGGTTTGCCAGTTACTGAATGGATCTGGTAGACGGACGGCGTAGAGGTTGTCTTGAGCCTGAGCTGACGGCAGAGGGCACCAGAGATGAAATTGCCGGCTGACCCGGAGTCGAGGAGAGCATAGACTGGAATGGAAACATTGACAGCAGTAAGTGTTACAATTGTGGTGAGCGGCTTCATTTTCTTAATGGAGGGGATTATCGCACTCACCATGAGACGAGGAGGACGAGTGGGACATGTAGAAATCACATGTCCAGGAGCTCCACAATATAAACACAATCCTCGGGTCAGCCATCTCTGCCGTTCAGTGAAGGTTAGACGATTGTTCTCCAATTGCATGGGTTCTGAGACTGGTTCTGGAGGGCTGATGGACTCTGGCTGATGGAGGAAAGGTGCACGTAGCAGCTGGCCCTGGTGTTCTTCTAGACACGACTGCATATGAGTGGCGAATCTGATGGAGAGTTGTATGAAACGTTTGAGCCCGATGGAATCCTCGTATGCAGCGAGATGCAGCTGCACCCTGGGATCCAGACCCTGACGATAGGTAGTGAGCAATGCCTGTTCGTTCCATCCACTGGCAGCAGCGAGAGTCCTAAACTTGAGGGCATAATCGTTAACAGACATTGATCCTTGTTTTAACTGATAGAGTTGCTCACCCACCGACGAATCACCAGCTGGTTTACCGAAAACCTCCTTGAAATGATTGAGGAAGTTCGTAAGAGACTGGGTTGCTGGTCAATGTTGTGACCAGATGGTTTCCACCCATTGAAGCGCTCGCTTATTCAACTGGGATATAATGAAAGCTACCTTGGAGCGATCGTCAGGGTATAATTGCGGCTGCAACTCCAGGACCAGCGAGCACCGTAGGAGGAAGCCGTTGCAATCCTCCGCCGAGCCAGAGAAGGGTGCTGGTTTGGCCATGGGACTGGCGAATACCGGTGGTGAAGGAGTGACTGCGAAGTTTGCAGAAGTGAGCGCTGGTGAAGTTGATGCCATGAGTGTTCAACGGAGGACATCCACAAGTTCCTGAAATGGATCAGAAGAGCTCATGCTGTTAATGTTCAGTGTTGGTCCGGTCTTCTGTTATGGACAGAAGGGTAGGATACAACAGGTTTGCAGGTAAAGTGCGGTTTATTGACTAACAGCAGAGAAACACAGATGAGCAGGTAAGTGACTGGTAAATAGGTACTTTGTAATGGTGAAACTGTTATAATGATACTGTCCTTTATCTTGCAGGTGGATGACTCGTGGATGGCTGGAAGCAGAGTGGAGTAGCAGACTCACGGAGACGGTAGGGTGACACACACACAGATACAAGACACGAAGACTAGGAAGCACGCTGGAGTGGAATGGGTAGGTATCAACGATGAACTGGAGCATAGGAAGAGTAGTCCTTTGGTATCAATGAGACCGGACAGTGAACTGAGGTGAGTGGTGCGCTTATGTATCTGTGGTGATTGGGTGATGATGAGGATCAGGTGAGTGTGGTTAGAACTCTGGTGAGGGAGTGCGCTGTGATTGGCTGATGGTTGAGCCTGGCGGGTCTGTGACAACTATTAATAAGCAGTAAATTAGGAGTTTATTGAGGGAAAAGTCATAGTTAATAGTTTATATGTGTTCCACACAATCTCCTAGATGAATTCTGTCATTTGATTTATGTGAATGAAAAGACAAACTTTATTTTGCATTAATTATGAATGACGTTGATATTGTCATTTGAGTGAAACGGATGTTCAACTTATAAATATTGAAATGTATGGTGATATATACATGCTCTATTAGCGATAGAGTGTTGCTAAAGTGTTTACGGAGTGTATTATTTATTTAAAAAGGGTAAAGAGAAGGATTTAAATGGGACTTGCTGTACCTGCACTATTCTGGAATTTTCTGTGAGTTTAGCAATCTCCTTGGTAAGTCAGTTTGCTTTGTTAATTGTTACAAATCATTATTGTGTAAGAGGAAAAGCAAGACAAATTAAATCTAAGTGATTTATGTATGAAAAAAAATGTGTAATGCTGTATTTGGTAAATAACAGCTAACTGTGTGATCAAGTATGTGACGAAAAGTGGTCAGTAACATATTAATGAGTGTGTTATGTTGGAAAAATAGTCACAGATATTGCACATATAAAAATATTCTTTATTTGAAGAATGCATGTACATATGTTCAAGTTCTGTGTAAAATGCATGATGTATAATGATTAACTTGCTGTCATGAGTTAAAAACTTTATTGTATGTCATTACAATGAAGATATTCATGATATCTTCTGACCTTGTCTGTTCAAGGTCAGGTTTTTTTGTGTGGTTCTGTTCCTTTTCAAGTTCGATTGATGTCCTCTGTCCGATGTGACGATGTTCTGGTGCCTGTATTCTGGATTTGTCCCGGACTGCCAGTGGTTCTGAGGAGGGTTTGGACTGGCGAGCCTCCCTTGAGTCTGTTCTTGGATTTTTCTGTTGAGGAAAGACAAGCCTTAACACTGACTCGAACTGCGAATGGTAGGAAATTGAATAACTTTTCTCTTCTTTTGTTTTTTCCTGGGATGGAGACATTTTCCTCATCAACAGATAAAGGACAATTAATTCTTTCTACGGACTATTCAAAGAACGTTTTTTTCTTGAAAGACTGAACACTCAAGTCAATTTGAAATTGGTAGATTTTGATTGTATTTCAATGAAAATTGTTGTTGTTCAATTGTGTTATTGTGTTGCATATTCTTTATTTGGGGTTTTGATATTTGACACTGATTGCTTACCAAAGACACAAATGTGTATACAAGTGCAACAAGTGAGTATATTTAACCCCAACAGAGTTAAGTGAAGTAGGTGTAGTGAGTTGAACTTACCTTGCTGAAACCCAAAGAAAAAAATCGAGTCCACAGCAAGATTTGAGAAATTACATTCTTGTTGGAAAAAAAATACATATATATATTTTATTTTGCTCATATCAATTAATGTAACTCACCTGTTGAGTGTTGTATTGAAAATACACGTTGTGTTCAAACAAGTGTTTTTTAAGTCTGTTCACTGTTGTTGTGGCATCTTTCATATAACATTTTTTTTTTTTTTTTTATTCAACAGAACACAAATTTATAGCAACAACGTGACAATGACTTATACACAACAGAAAAAAAAAACAGTGACGGATATATACACATTAGGGATGGTTCGCATTGGTGCATCGGTATAAAAGTTAACGATGCGATGCATCGATTTAAAAAAGTGTGCATCGGATACACATTGGCATTTGTATTGCGATGCATCGTTTCTAACATATTGGCATTGGTAAAAAACGATTTATTAATATATAATTATTAGTAGATGCACAATACTTTTATTATTTAGAAAGTGACCAATAATTTGTGACCAGTATTTTATATGTAGATTGATTTCTCCTCTCAAGTGCGTTCGCTCATCACCACTGCTGCTACATGAATATGACGTATCACAACACTACGGAGGCCGAGGCGAGTCCTGAGAGTCACAGAATATAGATTAACATGGCACAACAAAGGCCTGTTTGTGAAAGGGCCATGCATTAAAAGTCAGAGGGCACTTAAGTTAATTTATGATTTGCTGTCTGAACCAAAGAAATAAAAGCAAACTATCTGTACCATATTTAGGGCCCTATGATTTCATGAACGGAATCGCGGAATCCATTCATTAAAGGAGTGTACTGTATGCGGAGTGTACTGTATGCGGAGTGTGCACGGAATGTCACAGAATATGTCAAATTTTGGATGAATAAATCAAAAGTAGGGGGTACACTTACATTAAATTGTGATATGGACTAGTGTCTGTAAATATTAAACCGCAAGAAGACTATTTGAATATGAATCCTGCATGTTCTGCGTGTCTCTGTATAATGAATGGCGCAGAGGCGCAAATACATTTACTACACATCCTGAAGCAAGCATGATGCTCAGTGTTTTTCCAGCATCTGCCATCTTACTATATGACGACATGAACACAAACTTCATTTCCAGAGCTGCTCTGAGAGTCACTTCGTGAGCATTTTACCATTTAATTTGAGAAAAACTATTGTCATATCATATACACACACAGAAACTTCAAGATCACAGCAACCCGTCAAAATAAAAGTTCGGTTTAACTTGTGACAGAAATATAGCCCTATCACTATTGTAGTGTAGTACTCTGTACTACTATTGTATTATTATTGTATGGTATAATGTATTTCTTAATGACAGTGTAATAATACTACTACTTCTAGTAATAATAATACAATAATTAAGACTTTATTTTTGAATGAAAAATAATCACATAATTTTACAGTAACAGTAAACATGTTATGCAGCATTTTGTTTGCCAAAAAAATTAAAAGGTTTATTTAAATTTCATTTGATTCAAAGTTTTATGCCTTCATTTGATTACCAGAAAAATTAAAATACACAGCACAGAAGTTCTAGAAAAAAAATTCATAGAGCCCTATTATTGTAAACAAATTAATAAAGTTGCTTTTTATTAATTCAATTAATTAGACATGTTTTTGATTAAACCATTAAAATTGAATCCAGGAAAATTAAAACAGAAAACAGAATTTGGTAAAAAAAAAATAAAAAAAAAAATAAATAAAATAAAATAGAATTTGAGAAATAATAAAAGTATTTCATAGAGGCCTACATACTGAATTGCATAACATCATATTTTTTTCCATTGCATCGTATCGCATTGTATTGAATCGAATCGAAATGGGATCGCACCGCATCGCATTGCAATAAGGGTGAATCGTATCGCATTGTGTAGAATTGAATCGAAATCGGATCGCACCGCATCACAATAGGGGTGAATGTACATATGTATCTTAAATGTATCGTATCGTTGGCTATGCATCGAAATGCGTATCGCATCGGCCTCAGTTATGGAGATGCACATCCTTAATACAAACATATACAAAGACATAAAAAGACAGGAAAAAAACATAAGCTATAGATGTATGGTTGTGGTAGTTTCAACAGGTACAAAGATAAGTTAAATCAATTTCATGAATTGTATTAGTAATTATTATTATTTAAATTTCCTTGTGTTGTTGTGGAAAAAATGAGTGTGACTGCATTGAGTGATAGATAGACATCAATACAATGTAAAGCAACAACAACAACAACAACAACTAGAATGTACATTTCCTGAAGAAAATGTGAATGGTGCTTGCAGTGGCAAAATCGGCACTCGGTTGCTAGGGTGCTGTAATTGGTTGCTAGGGCGTGGCTATGAAGTTGCTATGTCACTACTTATTGGCTGCTTGATAAGCCGAGTCAAAAGAGCCCAGCCCCAAGTCTCTATGACCTTCTGATCCAAAGATATGATCTCACAGATTTTGTCCCAATGTTAAGTCTATAGGACTTTTTTCAGCCAATTTTTCGTCCGCTGTGCAAAAATCGTACACCCGATCGCTTAGAAAAGTCATAGCACACCTCTCCTCAATAAGCCGGTCGATTTGAAACCTCATTCATGGGTCTATGATAAACGGTGCGGGTTACACAACAAAGTTTCGTCCAGGTGAATAGTAATTATAATACTAGAATGTACATTTCCTGAAGAAAATGTGAATGGTGCTTGCAGTGGCAAAATTCGGCACTCGGTTGCTAGGGTGTTTCTAGGCAATTGCTAAGGTGTTCTGGGTGGTTGCTAGGCGGTTGCTTGGCGGTTGCTAGGGTGTTCTGGGTGGATGCTAGGCGGTTGCTAGGCAGTTGCTATGGTAACCTGGGTGGTTGCTATGATGTTACTAGGTGGTTGGTAGTTGTCACAGATGGTTACTTTGGTGTTTTTATAGAGTTCTTAGCATGTTCTTAGCCCACTTTAGCACTTAGCTAATCACTATTAGCATGTAGCTATTCACTGCTAGCATGTGTAGCATGTTGGAAGTCCAGTTTGCTAGCATGAGTCAAAAGAGCCAACCGCCATGTCTCTACGATGCTCTGATGCAGAGATATAGGTCTTGCTAAACGGTTGCTAGGGTACTCTGTTTGGTTGCTAGGGAGTGGCTTGGCAGCTGCCAATGATGATACTCTAAAGGCTGCTTGCCAGTATGAATGATATAAATCAACCCCCATGCCTCTATGATATTCAGATTTGAAGATATCCCTCTATGCTTTGTGTTGCTAGGGTGCTCTAAATGGTTGCTAGGGCGTGGCTATGAAGTCTTGAAGGTGATTCGTGATTGGCTGTTTGCTGTCCCGAGTCATATGAGCCCACCCTCATGTTCCTATGACACTTCTATCCAAAGGAATATCTTTGATCTTTTTGAATGGAAGTCTATTGAACCTGTTGCTATGGTGCTCTATATGGTTGCTAGGGCGTGGCTTGATAGCTTCACATTGATCCTGAGAGACTGATTGGTTGCCTGAGTGAAATGAGCCCGCCCCCTTGTCTCTATGACACTGTGATCAATAGTGAGAGATGTGAGTGAGAGAGAGAAAGGGTTCTAAGGCCCTGCGTGTGCGTGTGAGAAAGTGACAGTTGAGATTCAAATTTCTGAACATTCCGCCATTGAAAGTCAATGGGACTTTTTGGCCGCTTTTTTGCCCCCTGTGCGAACACTGTTGGGCCGATCGCTTATAAAAGTCATAGCACACCTCTCCTCAATGAGCCGGTCAATTTGACACCTCATTCATAGGTCTACGACAAAAACAGCGGGACAAGTTACGCGCCGAAGTTTTTGTCCAGAAGAAGAAGAAGAATAATAATAAGTATGCAGGAGAACAATAATGATGTTTTGCCTTTGGCAAGCACCATTAATAATAAGTATGCAGGAGAACAATAATGATGCTTTGCCTTTGGCAAGCACCATTAATAATAATAAGTATGCAGCAGAACAATAATGATGCTTTGCCTTTTGCAAGCACCATCAACTAGAATGTACATTTCCTGAAGAAAATGTGAATGGTGCTTGCAGTGGCAAAACTCGGCACTCTTGATTAGCATGATGCTCACATGATTACCGTCCTGCTAGCATGTTTTAGCAAGATGCTGACATGATTACCATGTTGCTAGCATGTTTTTTGCAAGATGCTAACATGATTAGCATGTTGCTAGCATGATGCTAACATGATTAGCATGTTGCTAGCATGATGCTAACACCATTAGCATGCTGCTAGCAAGTTTTTAGCAAGATGCTAACATGATTAGCATGTTGCTAGCATGATGCTAATATGATTAGCATGCTGCTAGCATGATGGTAACATTATTACCATGTTGCAAACATGTTTTTAGCAAGATGCTAGGATGTTTTTAGCAAGATGCTAACATGATTAGCATGTCGCTAGCCTGTTGCTAGCATGATGATAACATGATTAGCATGCTACTAGCATGATGCTAACACGTTTTGACTTGTTTGTGTCATGTTTAAACCCTAAGCTAATTGCTATTAGCATGTAGCTATTCACTGCTAACATGTGTAGCATGTTGAAATTCCAGTTTGCTAGCATGAGTCAAAAGAGCCAACCCCCATGTCTCTACGATGTTTTGATGCCGAGATATAGGTCTTGCAAAACGGTTGCTAGGGTACTCTGTTTGGTTGCTAGGGAGTGGCTTGGCATCTGCCAATGACGATACTCTAAAGGCTGCTTGCCATTATGAATGATATAAACCAACCCCCATGCTTCTATGTCTTTCAGATGTGAAGATATCCCTCTTTGAATTTGGGTTGCTAGGGTACTCTAAATGGTTGCTAGGGTGTGGCTATGAAGTGCTGAAGGTGATTCGTGATTGGCAGTTTGCTGCCCTGAGTCAAACGAGCCCGCCCTCATGTTTCTATGACACTTCAATCCAAAGATATTGCTTTGATCTTTTTCAATGGAAGTCTATGGAACTTGTTGCTAGGGTGCTCTAAATGGTTGCTAGGGCGTGGCTTGATAGCTTTTCAATGATCCTGAGAGACTGATTGGTTGCCTGAGTAAAATGAGCCCACCCCCTTGTCTCTATGACATTGTGATCCAGAGTTATGTTCAATACAAAATCACTATGTAATTTCCCATAGTAGGAAAAACAACATGCAGTCACTTCCTGGTTCATGGGCACGGCTTCACCATAATATGTCTATGGGGCAACTTTGGGCAGCTCTTGCGCCCCAGGGGTACAACTTACACCCCATTTTGAGGTATGGTCTTACAGAGCCTGCCAGCCTCTTCAAACGTGGTAACCCACATGTTTCTACGAAATCCTTGCTAGGAGCTATGACTCGTCAAAATTCGTCGCAATGTTAAGTCTATGGGATTTTTCGGGCGATTTTTCACCCACTGGGCAAACATCGTACACCCAATCGCTTATAAAAGTCATAGCACACCTCTCCTCAATGAGCCAGTCGATTTGACACCTCATTTATGGGTCTATGACAAACGCTGCAGGACAAGTTACGCGCCGATGTTTTTGTCCAGAAGAAGCAGAATAATAATAATAAGTATGCACAATAACAATAATGATGCTTTGCCTTTGGCAAGCACCATTAATAATAAGTATGCACAATAACAATAATGATGCTTTGCCTTTGGCAAGCACCATTAACTAGAATGTACATTTCCTGAAGAAAATGTGAATGGTACTTGCAGTGGCAAAACTCGGCACTCGGTTGCTAGGGAATTGCTAGCATGATGCTAGCACCATTAGCATGCTGCTAGCATGTTTTTAGCAAGATGCTAACATGATTAGCATGTTGTCAGCATGATGCTAGCACCATTAGCATGTTGCTAGCATGATGCTAACATGATTACCATGTTGCTAGCATGTTTTTAGCAAGATGCTAACATCATTAACATGTTGCTAGCATGTTTTTAACAAGATGCTAACATGATTAGCATATTGCTAGCATGATGCTAATATGATTAGCATGTTTTGCTAGCATGATGCTAACATGATTACCATGTTGCTAACATGTTTTTAACAAGATGTTAACATGATTAGCATGTTGTTAGCATAATAATAACATGATTAGCATGTTCTTAGCATGATGGTAACACGATTAGCATGCTGCTAACATGATGCTAAGACATTTTGACTTGTTTGTATCATTTTTTAACCCTAAACTAATTGCTATTAGTATGTAGCTATTCACTGCTAGCATGTGTAGCATGTTGAAAGTCCGGTTTGCTAGCATGAGTCAAAAGAGCCAACCCCCATGTCTCTACAATGTTCTGATGCAGAGATATAGGTCTTGCAAAACGGTTGCTAGGGTACTCTGTTTGGTTGCTAGGGAGAGGCTTGGCATCTGCCAATGATGATATTCCAAAGGCTGCTTGTCAGTATGAATGATATAAACCAACCCCCATGCTTCTATGTCTTTCAGATGTGAAGATATCCCTCTTTGGATTTGGGTTGCTAGGGTGCTCTAAATGGTTGCTAGGGTGTGGCTATGAAGTGTTGAAGGTGATTTGTGATTGGCCGTTTGCTGCCCCGAGTCAAACGAGCCCACCCTCATGTTTCTATGACACTTCTATCCAAAGATATTCCTGATCTTTTTCAATGGAAGTCTATGGAACTTGTTGCTAAGGTGCTCTAAATGGTTGCTAGGGCGTGGCTTGATAGCTTCACAATGATCCTGAAAGACTGATTGGTCGTCTGAGTAAAATGAGCCCACCCCCTTGTCTCTATGACATTGTGATCCAGAGTTATGTTCAATACAAAATCCCTATGTAATTTACCATAGTCAAGTCAAGTCAAGTCACCTTTATTTATATAGCGCTTTTTACAATGTAGATTGTGTCAAAGCAGCTTTACATTGATAACTGGTACATTATTTGGCTGCACAGCAGCTCTTAAAGAATAGTGTCAATGCAGGCAGATCAAAGCACTGTTGAATATCAAATGTCAAGTGTCCCCAACTAAGCAAGCCAAAGGCGACAGCGGCAAGGAACCCAAACTCCATCAGGTGACATCAGGTGGCAGACAAGTGGCAAATAGGTGTTTAAATGGAGAAAAAAACCTTGGGAGAAACCAGGCTTAGTCGGGGGGCCAGTTCTCCTCTGGCCAACAGTGCTTTGTTACGATTCAGGTTGCTATCGTAAGTCCAATAGGATCACAACATTCAAAGTATTTATTCCAGTTCCATCCAATTGAGGATTGTATTCATCACGCCGGTATGGACGGTTGTTGAGACGCTGCTCAGATTGGTTTGCGTCTGTAACTCTGTATAGCTTTGTTTTGAATCTCTTACTTTTATTCATTGTTGCTTATTTTATTTTATTTTTTTATTACCTTATATGTAATATTGCCTACCACACTAATCTGACGTTGCTAGCTTGTAATCTTTGAATCTAAATCGCTGTTACAACGCGTTTGCATTTGCAGCGCTAGCTTGTTAACTTGTTAACAGTCTCTCGCGCGCTCCTTTTTCAACGCGTTCTTCAAACAGCTGTGGTAAGTCGGATCAGTCTACAAACACGGTGAGTCATGTCATCCTCTCCCAGCATTGCTACCTGTTCCATTTGCCACATGTTCACCATAGCTCTCTCTGTCAGCGACGAGGGATTTACATGTCATAAATGTAGGGAAATAGTCAGGCTGACAGAGAGAATCTCAGAATTAGAGACACGCATCCAAACTTTAATCGAGGATAGTAAGAATGCAAGGGCTTCAGATACTGTTTTGGATGCGACTAGCTTAGTGAACTCTGTACATTGTTCGGTTCCGGCTGTAGAGCCCGCGCAGCAGGGCACTTGGGTAACGGTGAGGCGGCCTAGCCGCAGAAAACACCACTCTTCCGTTCCAATAAGAACATCAAACAGGTTCTCCCCACTCAGTGACACACCCACTGAGAATCCTGTTGAAAGTGCCCTAGTTATTGGCGATTCTATTACACGGAACGTGAAAATAGAGACACCAGCCACCATAGTCACATGTTTGCCGGGAGCCAGAGCACCTGACATCAAAGCAAATTTAAAAGTGCTGGCTAATGCTAATCGTAAATACTCTAAGATTATTATTCACGTCGGCACTAATGATGTTCGACTTCGCCAGTCGGAGATCACTAAAATTAACATTAAAGAGGTGTGTGAACTCGCAAGTACAATGTCAGGAGAAGTAATTTGCTCTGGCCCCCTCCTGTTCGTCGGAGTGATGAGATAGTTAGCAGATTATCATCACTCAATGGCTGGCTGTCTAAGTGGTGTCCGCAAAATAATATAGGTTTCATAGACAATTGGAAAAGTTTTTGGGGCAGACCTGACCTGTTGAAAAGAGATGGTATTCATCCCTCCCGGGATGGTGCTGCTCTTCTCTCTAGTAATATGGCACATAGTCTTAGAGCTGAAACATGACAAACTGGGGCCCAAGTCAGGAAGCAGACAGACTGGCTAAACCGACCGTCTGCGAGCTGCCTCACGTTACAGAAGTCAGATAATTCAGATAACTCCCAACACATAGAAACTCTTACACCTAGATATTTTCAAATAGAGACTGTGTCTGTACCCCGAATTAGTAAAAACAAAAAACTTCCAAACCCATTTAATGGTAAAAATTTAACTGATGTTCAACAAATAAAAAATAGAGATAATAATGCTAAACAAATGATAAAACTCGGGTTGTTAAATATTAGATCCCTTTCTTCAAAATCACTTATTGTTAATGATATTATCAAAGATAATAATCTAGATGTGCTGTGTTTGACAGAAACTTGGCTAAAACCGGATGATTACATTACCGACACAATGCCCGTCAGAAAGGCAAAGGGGGAGGTGTTGCTGTAATCTATAGTAATACTTACAGTATTAGTCAGAAGTCTTTCAAATATAATTCCTTCGAAGTGATGGTACTTTACGTAACATTATGTAAGTTGACATTTGTGCTGGCTACTGTATACAGGCCACCAGGACACCATACAGACTTTATCAAAGAATTTGCTGACTTTCTATCGGAGTTAGTACTAGCTGCAGATAAAGTCCTTGTTGTTGGTGATTTTAATATCCATGTAGATAATAAAAAAGACGCATTAGGATTGGCATTTGCAGATATTCTAAACTCTATTGGTGTTAGACAACACGTGTCAGGACCCACTCATTGTCTTAATCATACTTTAGATCTAATATTGTCACATGGAATCGATATTGATGCTGTTGAAATTCTGCAGCAGAGTGACGACATCTCAGATCATTATCTAGTCTCGTGAATACTACATTTAGTCAAGGCGGCTAAACTGCCTCCATGCCATAAATATGGTAGAACCATCACTTCTACCACTAAAGATCGCTTTATAAATAATCTTCCTGATCAGTTTCATCGCCTTAGCATACCAGAAAGCTTAGAAGAGCTCGATGTTGCAACAGAAACTATTGCCTCTGTCTTTTCCAGCACATTAGACTCAGTTGCTCCTTTGAGCTTAAAAAAGATTAAGGAAATTAATCCAATGCCATGGTACAATGAGCACACTCGGGCCCTAAAGCAGCCAGAAAAATGGAGCGCAGCTGGAAGAAAACAAAACTAGAAGTATTTCGCATTTCGTGGAGAGAGAGAATGATTGAGTACAGAAAGGCCTTAAAATCTGCTAGATCTGCCTATTTTTCAAAACTTTTAGAAGAAAATAAACACAACCCAAGGTATTTATTTGATACAGTGGCTAAATTAACAAGAAATAAAGCTTCAACTTCTGATGTTTCCAAAGAGCACAGCAGTAATGACTTTATGAACTTCTTTACTTGCAAGATTGATAATATTAGAGAAAAAATTATAACCATGCAACTGTCTACTACAGTATCGCGTCAGATAGTGCATTGTAGTGTCCCTGAGGAAAAATTCAATTCATTTACTGCTTTAGGAGAGGAAGAATTGTCTAAACTTGTTAAATCATCAAAATCAACAACATGTATGTTAGACCCTATACCGACTAAGCTATTGAAAGAAATGCTTCCAGAGGTTATAGATCCTCTTCTTAATATCGTCAATTCATCTTTATCACTAGGACACGTACCAAAAACTTTTAAGCTGGCTATTATTAAACCTCTTATTAAAAAACCACAACTTGATCCTAGAGAATTAGTCAATTACAGGCCGATCTCAAATCTCACTTTTCTGTCAAAAATACTAGAAAAGGCAGTATCATCACAACTATGTTCCTTTTTAGAAAGACACAGTTCCTCAACAACCGTCCATACCGGCGTGATGAATACGATCCTCAATTGGATGGAACTGGAATAAATACTTTGAATGTTGCGATCCTATTGGACTTACGATAGCAACCTGAATCGTAACAAAGCACTGTTGGCCAGAGGAGAACTGGCCCCCCGACTAAGCCTGGTTTCTCCCAAGGTTTTTTTCTCCATTTAAACACCTATTTGCCACTTGTCTGCCACCTGATGTCACCTGATGGAGTTTGGGTTCCTTGCCGCTGTCGCCTTTGGCTTGCTTAGTTGGGAACACTTGACATTTGACTTGACATTTGATATTCAACAGTGCTTTGATCTGCCTACATTGACACTATTCTTTAAGAGCTGCTGTGCAGCCAAATAATGTACCAGTTATCAATGTAAAGCTGCTTTGACACAATCTACATTGTAAAAAGCGCTATATAAATAAAGGTGACTTGACTTGACTTGACTTGACTTGAGGAACTGTGTCGTGGCTGTCGTGTCGATGAGGCCCTCACAGTGGATGATCTAGTTGACTCAATCTCTGCTGATACTTCAGGGCTGCGTTGTGGTCGTGTCAAGGCGCAGGTCCTTTGTCTCACCTGGATACGGCCCGGATCCGGTTGACTACGGTGAACCTCGGGATAACCAGAAAGACTAATATTAGCGTAGATGCCATTCTTCTTCTGATGTAACGAGTACATCAGGTGTTATAGGAAGTGTTCCCGGTTCCGGCTGACCTAATTTATGCAGCCTAATAATCCTTTAACGGATTTGAAAATATAAATTGGTAATGTGTTATGTGTATGCCAGGTTAAAGAAATGCGTTTTTAGCCTATAGTAGTACCATAGTAGGAAAAACACACTGTTTCATGGGCACGGCTTCACCATAGTATGTCTATGGGGCAACTTTGGGCAGCTCTTGCGCCCCAATGGTACAACTTACACCCCATTTTGAGGTATGGTCTGACAGAGCCTGCCAGCCTCTTCAAACGTGGTAACCCACATGTTTCTACGAAATTCTCGCTAGGAGCTATGACTCGTCAAAGTTTGTCGCAATGCAAAGTCTATGGGATTTTTTCAGGCGATTTTTCGCCCGCTGGGCGAACATTGTACACCCGATCGCTTATAAAAGTCATAGCACACCATTCCTCAATAATCCGCACGATTTGACGCCTCATTCGTGGGTCTATGACAAACGCTGTGGGAGGAGTAGCGCGCCGAAGTTTTGTGTGGAAGAATAATAATAATAAGTATGCAGGATAACAATAATGATGCTTCGCCTTTGGCAAGCACCATTAATAATAATAAGTATGCAAGAGAACAATAATGATGCTTTGCCAGAGGCAAGAACCATTAATAATAAGTATGCACAATAACAATAATGATGCTTTGCCTTTGGCAAGCACCATTAATAAAGTAAACTAACAGATACAATAGGTGCCTTAGCACATTCGGTGCTTGGCCCCTAAATATAGCTGCAAGCAGCAATGCTGGGCCAAGCACCGAAGGCACCGCAAGCAGAGCAGCACAGCACAGCAAGCAGAGCAGCATTTCAAGCAGAGCAACACTGCAAACAGAACAGCACAGCAAGCAGAGCAGCACTGCAAGCAGAACAGCACAGCAAACAGAGCAGCATTGCAAGCAGAGCAACACTGCAAGCAGAGCAGCACACCAAGCAGAGCAGCACAGCAAGCAGTACAGCACAGTTTGCAGCATTATAACTTTGGAACAAGGATTAATAAAGAAAATCTGTTCAGTCATTTATGTGTGGCTCAGTCCAAAGATCACCTGAGCCGATTTTGGACAAAATTGGACAAAATTTGTAGGAGGAGTAGCGAAAAAATGGAATACTGTACTTTTCAAAATGGCCACTACTGTACTGGGTAGAGTCTTAATGTAAGATGTTGAATGTGATCAGTATAAAGAGAGGAATCAGTTGTACTAAGATTCATTTTTTCTGGAACAAAGGGTTCAAAAGTTATAACCTTTACAAAAGTGAATTGTTGAACTGGTGGTGGCGCTATAGAGTTGGTCCTAGATACTTGGTCAAATTACTTTTAATTACCATCACTACAAGTGTGCCAAATTTGATAATTTTCCTACTATTGGTTCATTGACTACCATTCGGGGGGAAGAAGAAGAACTACGAATTTGTACATAAATGAATTGCATGTGATAGCTTCAGATTAGACCAGTTTTAGGCACAATGCCTAGAACAGACACAAGTTCTGCATCTTTTCCTGCCACAGTACCTCATGCGGTCGGGGCATGTGTCACACTGAGTTTCGAACCCCTGACGCAAAGCATTCGGGATCCGTGGTGTAACACATTGAGCTAATCAGCCATGCATGTTCATCAGTATGCTGAGCAGAGGTTTTAGTGTGAGAAAGAGTTCACAAAAAAAGCTCCATAGCATGTTAACCATATTAGAATGCAAAGTTACATAATGCCAACTAAGTTTTGGTTAACCTGATGACTGAAGACCACATTAGAAAGAATGGCAATTGGTTAGCATGCTAAGCGATTACTGTGCTAAGCTAACTAGCATAAGACAACAAACACAAGCAAGGTCACATTCAGAGATGAATATCTTGGGAACATAGTCATTTCTGTGCGGCTCGGTCCAAAGATCATCTGAGCCGATTTTGGACAAATTTGGACAAAATTTGTGGGAGGAGTAGCAAAAAAACTGTTTTTCATTTATTTCAATATGGCGGACAGGTACATTTAAGGAAAATGACAAATGACACATTGTTGGAATAGGTATAAGCCAGGGAATAAAATGACATAAAGCATAAACATTTTGGAAAATGTTTTCAAAAGTTATAAGCGTTTTTGCAAAAATCATTATATCTGTGGAACACTAGGTGGCGCTGTGTTGAAATTTCTCAGGTACCTTCAGGACCTTCTGATGATGATACGTACCAATTTTTGTAAAGATATGTCAAATTATTTAAAAGTTATTGCAATTTATGACAAAATTAAAAATAGCGGACAAGTGTTTCATCCATCAAATTCAGTATCCTCGGATTCGGCACGACCCAAGGAATCCATAGACACCAAGATCATGATTTTCTGACAAACTGTTCAAAAGTTATTGGCCAAAATAGCCATTTTCCAGATCTCATGAACTGTTGGTGGCGCTGTTCCCATATTTGGTATGGACCCTCAGATCATGGTTCCGATGACGTGTACCAATTTTTGTTTCGATTGCTCAAAGTTTGGCCGAGATACAGCCTCTGAACCAATTTTGGGTTGACCACGTTAAGTTTGTGACATCATAACTTTTGAACAAAGATGAATAAAAAAAATCTGTTGAGTCATTTCTGTGCGGCTTGGTCCAAAGATCATGTGACCAAAGTTTGGACAAAATCGGAGAAAATTTGAAGGAGGAGTAGTGAAAAAATGGAATACTGTACTTTTCAAAATGGCGGCTACTGTAATGGGCAGAGTCTTAATGTAAGATGTTTCTTGGCATGAAGAGAGGAATCAGATGTACTAAATTAGATTTTTCTAGAGCAAATGGTTCAAAAGTTATAACCTTTAGAAAAGTGGATTTTTGAACTGGTGGTGGCGCTATAGAGTTGGTCATAGAGACTCCAAATTTGGTTCAATGACTTTCCATGACAATCTCTACAAGTGTGCCAAATTTGATCATTTTTTCATGTTTTCGTTGATAGGGCTGCCATAGACTCCTAGAGGGGAGGAAGAATAATAATAATAATAATTAAAGCTGCAAGCAGCGATGAAAGGGCCCTCGCACCTGGGCACCCATTGGCCTTAGGAAAACAGTGAAAAGTGGGCGACATGCATGTAAGCGAGTAAATACAGGAGAATTAAAAGTGCCACACTTCCTACTGCCAACAGGTGGCGCTTTGACCATAACTTAATATTGCAATGTAGATCTCATCAGGCCAGGACTATTATCAAACAGTGAAGTTTGGAGCAGATCGGACATTGTATGCCTGAGTTACAACAACTTCCTGTTTCGTGGCGTTAATCGCATACATTAGCACTTAGCTAAGTGTTGCATGATTTAACGTGTTTCTAGCATGTTTGGTAATTCGTGGCATATTGAAATGAGTTCCTGGAATTGAATTACAGTGTGAAGCATGCCATTTCCTGTTGCCAGCAGGTGGCGCTACGACTAACTGAATATTGTCATATAGATGTCTTTAGGCCAGGACTCTTATCATACATGTGAAGTTTGAGGCACATCAGACATAGTATGCCTGAGTTACAACAGCTTCCTCTTTCATGGCGAAACATCAGACTTTGTCAGGCTGCCACGGACACGCCCTCCAACGAAAACTCAAGATCTTTGATATTTATCATCACTAAGGTCTTAAGATTAGACATATGATGTTGATCTGGTTAAATCTCTATGAGGAGTTAATCACAGTGTAAAACTTGTCATTTCCTGTTGCCCACAGGTGGCGCTATGACTGTAACTGTATATTGTCATGAAGATGTCTTCAGGTCACTACTCTAATAAAACATGTGAAGTTTGGGGCAGATCCGACATTGTATACCCGAGCTACAAGAACTTCCTGTTTCATGGCGAAACATCGAACTTTGTCAGGCCGCCACGGACACGCCCTTCAGTGAAAAATCTAGATCTTCGCAATTTAACGTCGCAAAGGCCTTTAGATTAGACTGACCAAATATGACATTGATCTGATTAAAGCTCTAGGAGGAGTTCGTTAAAGTACAACGTCTGGAAATGGCAAAAAATGGCAAGTTAATTCAAAATATCTGACTTCCTGTTCAGTTTCAGATTTTGCTCCAAGAGACTTTTTTGTAGGTATTGGGCTGTTAAACGTGTGTACCGAATTTCAAAATCTACGTGAAATGTAGCGCGAGGGGCACTTCATTAGGTGGCGCTATCGAGCCATTTTACCCCGCCCAATTCTGAAACCCATAACAGACGTAAATTTTCACCACTTCTGATGCATGTGCAAAGTTTCATGAGTTTTCAAGCATGTTCAGGCCCTCAAAAATGCGATTCACTTTGGAGAAGAATAATAATAATAATGACGGTGCATTCGAATCGTCTTGAGCCAAGGAATCAGAGGAAAAAATTTTATTTCTAACCCTTATGGTTCAAAAGTTATTAGCATAAACAGAAGTGCAAATTTGGACAGCTGGTGGCGCTAGAGGGATTGAGTTAGAGATTCCAAATTGGCTATGGACACAGTTCAGACTGTCCTCTATCAGTGTGCCAAATTTCACAACTTTTTAGCATACGGTTCTATGGGCTGCCATAGACTCAAGAGCGGAATAATAATAATAATAAGAAGAAAACTAACGATTACAATAGGTGCCTCCGCACCTTCGGTGCTTGGCCCCTAATAAACGGAGCAATTCCAATAGGGTCCTCACACCATCGGTGCTTGGCCCCTAATAATAATAATAAATATAGCTGCAAGCAGCGATGACAGGCCCAAGCCCGGTGGCACTGCCAACCTGGTAGCTTCAGGGCAACTGTGCACGGCGGGCAAAAGGCATTTAAAATGGCTAAACATAAAAGGACTATGTCAAAGTCATTTGAATACACCACATTTACTGCAGCAGTTGGTGCCCATATGATCACAAACCACAACAGCCACATCCATGAGATCGTTTAAATTTAGATGAATTTCATGTCATAGAATGTCATAGGTCAATTTCAAATGAGTACAGAATATCATCCTAATCTGCCATGTCTGTTTTTTTCTCAGACAACCTCTATAAAAATTCTAGAGCAAATTACATACTGTTATTTGTGGAAACTCCACAGTACTCTGAGAAATCTAATCCAGTCTTAATGTGAATGTCTGTGATTGCTGATGTTGTATAATCCTAACAATTCTCTTCATGTGTTTTTTGACTTCCCTGAGCCATTGTTTGTGCACCAATCTTATGCACCAAAAGCATGCTTTCATTTAATTTCAGTATGTGTGGTATAAGATGAAAAAATAAAATTAAAAAAATAATAAATAGAACCAAATCAGAGAATGTGCAAAGACAATTTTAATGTCAGTCTCAGATAATAGTAAGGTACATGTCTAGATATTTCTGTTCACTTATGCAAGTTTATTTTAAACAGCCACTTTTATAATCATGTGAAATTTACTGAAACAGGGGTTTTTAATAAGTTTGAATTATATCAACAAATAATTAATTAAAATATATAACTGTAATTGTAAAAAATAATAACTGTAACTCAAACAACATTTAGAAAACTACTCCTGTCCGAATAGTGATATAGTGTCATGGTTCAATTTCAAATGAGTGTGAAGTTATCATTTGCAGTTAAAATTTTTTATAAGTTCATCAATAAATGGGTAATCAGTAAAAGGGTTAAAGACCACTAATCAAGATTGTAATACACACACACACACACACACACACACAGAAAAATCCACATTCAAACCAAAATATCTGACTTCCTGTTGGTCGGAGCTAATGACTGTAAATTAGAAAGTTGTCTGGTTTAATGAGAACAATAACTGTACCGAGTTTGGTGACTGTAGGTTAAACTAACCCCCCCACTTTTGTCAAAAGGTGGCGCTGTAGAGCCCCTGCTCCCCGCCCATTTCTAAGGCTTTGCCCATGTCTACTGGATGACAATATTGATGTGTGTGTCGAGTTTCATGCAATTTGAAGCATGTTAAGAGGCTCAAAAATGCCCAAGAATATTATTAAAGTTTGATGTGTTGCCATGGCAACAATACTTAAGATATCACAAATACATTCACAGGTCTACATCTGCCATGTTTTGACATTATTGTGATGAAGTTTGAAGCAAATTGGGTAAAAATAAGAGGGTGATCTCAAAGCATTTTGAAAGTGATACACTTCCTGCTGCCAGTTGGTGGCGCTATAACTTTGACTCACAATAGTCACATCCATGTGATCAGACTCCTACAACCAACACACTGCTGAAGTTTCATAAAAATCAATCAAAGTATGCAGAAGTTATAACACACTTCCTGATTCCCTTTTCTCGCCATAAATTCGTTGCCTCACCATGGCCAAACCGTTCGAGATATCAAAAATCCGCTGGCAATTTTTCATCATCAATGTCTTGACTTCATGCTGACCAAGTTTGGTGGTGATCGGATTAATTGCCTAGGAGGAGTATATCAAATTCCAGAGCATGCGTTTTTCAAACAACCCATAATAGCCGACTTCCTGTTGAGGTGACGTATAACTTAGAGCACGAAAGTTGTTAGGCCCGATGAGGTCTATATGTATACCGAGTTTCATACTAATACGTGCAAGCGCGTTTGATATATGGACCAAGTTTTCAGACCCCATTCAAGGGGGCGCTGTCGAGCCCCCCTGCCACGCCCGGGTACCACCTTCTGCCCGGCCCTGATGGCCGCGGATTCCGATGTGTGTGCAAAGTTTCAAGAGTTTTCGAACATGTTAAGGGCCCCAAAAGTGCCAAAAACATAGAAAAAAAAATAATAAGAAGAAATATAGCTGCAAGCAGCGATGACGGGCCAAAGCCCGGAGGCACCGCCACCCCGGTGGCTTCAGGGCAACTGTGCACGGCGGGCAATGGGCATTTAAAACAGTTAAACATAAAAGGACTATGTCAAATTCACACCACATTTATCGCAGCAGCTGATGCTCCTATGATCACAAACCACAACAGCCACATCCATGAGATCGTTTAAAGTGAGATGACTTTCATGTCATAGAATGTCATAAGTCAATTTCAAATGAGTGCAGAATATCATCCTAATCTGCCATGTCTGTGTTTTTTCTCAGACAACCTCTATAAAAATTCTAGAGCAAATTATATACTATTATTTGTGCAAACTTCACAGTGCTCTGAGAAATCTAATCCAGCCTTAATGCGAATATCTGTGATTGCTGATGTTGTATAATCCTAACACTTCTCTTCATGTGTTTTTTGACCTCCCTGAGCTGTTGTTTGTGCACCAATCTTATGCACCAAAAGCATGCTTTCATTTAATTTCAGTATGTGTGGTATAAGATAAAAAAATTAAATTAAAAAATTAATAAATAGAGCCAAATCACAGATCCTGCAAAGACAATTTTAATGTCAGTCTCAGGTAATAGTAAGGTACATATCTAGATTTTTCTGATCACTTTTGCAAGTTTATTTTAAACAGCCACTTTTATAATCTTGTGAAATTTACTTAAAGATTTTATTTTAATAAATTTGAATTATATCAATAAATAATTTAAAAATAATTTTAATTGTAAAAATAATAATTGTAACTCGAACGACATTTAGAAAACTAGTCCTGTAGTAATAGTGATATAGTGTCATAGTTCAATTTCAAATGAGTGTGAAGTTATCATTTGCAGTGTGTTTTTATATTTTAATTAACCTAATTATCAAACTAATAATGTAATACTATGTTGTCATTGGCCTACAAATACACTGGCTTGATTAGCTGCTTCAGGTGTGTTTGATTAGGGTTGGCACTAAATTTTGAAGCACAGTGAGTCTGCAATAAAAGGGTTAAATAACTGATCAGGGGTGTAAAACTCTCTCACTCACAGACACACACACACACACACACACACACACACACACACACACACACACAGACTGGTGTGAGGAGTGAGGCGGAGAGGAGGAGGGAGGGAGGGGGTTGGACAGAGAGAGAGAGTCTATGTCTGTGTGTGTGTGTGTGTGTGTGTGTGTGTGTGAAAAATCCACATTCAAACCAAAATATCTGACTTCCTGTTGGTCGGAGCTAATGACTGTAAATTAGAAAGTTGTCCGGCTTAATGAGAACAATATGTGTACCGAGTTTGGTGACTGTAGGTTAAACTAACCCCCCACTTTTGTCAAAAGGTGGCGCTGTAGAGCCCCTACTCCCCGTCCATTTCTAAGGCTTTGCCCATGTCTACTGGATGACAATATTGATGTGTGTGTCGAGTTTCATGCATTTTGAAGCATGGTAAGAGCCTCAAAAATGCCCAAGAATATTATAAAAGTTTGACGTGTTGCCATGGCAACAATATTTAAGATATCACAAATACATTCACAGGTCTACATCTGCCATGTTTTGACATTATTGTGATGAAGTTTGAAGCAAATCGGGTAAAAATAAGAGGGTGATCTCAAAGCATTTTAAAAGTGATACACTTCCTGCTGTCAGTTGGTGGCGCTATAATTTTGACTCACAATAGTCACATCCATGTGATCGGACTACTACAACTCGTGAAGTTTCATAAAAATCAATGTATGCAGAAGTTATAACACACTTCCTGATTCCCTTTTCTCGCCATAAATTTGTTGCCCTGCCACAGCCAAACCGTTCGAGATATCAAAAATCCGCTGGTAATTTTTCATCATCAATGTCTTGACTTAATGCTGACCGAGTTTGGTGGTGATCGGATTAATCGCCTAGGAGGAGTATATCAAATTCCAGAGCATGCGTTTTTCAAACAACCCATAATAGCTGACTTCCTGTTGAGGTGACGTATAACTTAGAGCATGAAAGTTGTCAGGCCCGATGATGAGGTCTATATATGTACCGAGTTTTATATTTATATGTGCAAGCGTGTATGATATATAGACCATGTTTTCGGACCCCGTTCAAGGGGGCGCTGTCGAGCCCCCATGCCACGCCCGGGTACCAGCTTCTGCCTGGCCCTGATGGCCGCAGATTCTGACCCGTGTGCAAATTTTCAATAGTTTTTGAGCACGTTAAAGGCCCCAAAACCCCCAAAAGCTTAGAAAAAAAATAAAATAAATAAATATAGCTGCAAGCAGCGATGGCGGGCCCAAGCCCGGTGGCACCACCACCCCGGTGGCTTCAGGGCAACTGTGCGTGGCGGGCAATAGGCATTTAAAACGGTTAAACATAAAGGGACTATTTCAAACTCATTTGAATACACCACATTTACTGCAGCAGTTGGTGCCCATATGATCACACACACACACACACACACACACAGACAGAGACCCACACACACACACAGAGAGAGAGAGAGAGAGAGAGAGAGAGAGAAAGAGTGAGACTGTGGGGGGAGAGGGGTAGGACAGAGAGAGAGAGACAGTGTGAAAAATCCACATTCAAACCAAAATATCTGACTTCCTGTTGGTCGGAGCTAATGACTGTAAATAAGAAAGTTGTCCGGCTTAATGAGAACAATATGTGTACCGAGTTTGGTGACTATAGGTAAAAATAACCCCTCCACTTTTGTCAAAAGGTGGCGCTACTGAGCCCCTCCACCACGCCTGTTTCTAAGGCTTTGTCCATGTCTACTGGTCGACAGTATTGATGTGTGTGTTGAGTTTCATGCAATTTTAAGCATGTTAAGAGCCTCAAAAACACTCAAGAATATTATTAAAGTTTGACATGTTGCCATGACAACAATATTTAAGATATCACAAATACATTCAGAGGTCTACATCTGCCATGTTTTGATGTTACTGTGATGAAGTTTGAAGGAAATCGGGTAAAAAAAAGAGGGTGATCTCAAAGCATTTTGAAAGTGACACACTTCCTGCTGCCAGTTGGTGGCGCTATAACTTTGACTCACAATAGTTACATCCATGTGATCGGACTCCTACAACGAACACACAGCTGAAGTTTCATAAAAATCAATCAATGTATGCATAAGTTATAACACACTTCCTGTGTACCTTTTCTCGCCATAAATTCGTTGCCTCGCCACGGCCAAACCGTTCGAGATATCAAAAATCCGCTGGCAATTTTACATCCTCAATGTCTTGACTTCATGCTGACCAAGTTTGGTGGTGATCGGATGAATCGCCTAGGAGGAGTATATCAAATTCCAGAGCATGCGTTTTTCAAACAACCTGTAATAGCCGACTTCCTGTTGGGGTGGCGTATAACTTAGAGCACGAAAGTTGTTAGGCCCCATGAGGTCTATATGTGTACCGGGTTTCATACTAATACGTGCAAGCGTGTTTGATATATGGACCAAGTTTTCGGACTTTGTTCAAGGGGGTGCTGTCGAGCCCCCCTGCCACGCCAGCATGAAGTACCAGCCTCTGTGGCGTCCTAATGGCCGCAGATTCCAATGTGTGTGCCAAAATGCCCCAGATGACGGATAAAAAATAATAATAATAATAATAATAATAATAATAATAATAATCCTTAGGGGATCAAGAGGGCCCTGCGCCATTAGTGGCTTGGGCCCTAATAATAATCCTAAAGAAAACAATAGGGCCTTCAGCCTTTGGCTTTGGCCCTAATAATCCTAAAGAAAACAATAGGGCCTTCAGCCCTTTACAGAGCTTTGGCCCTAATAAAGTAAACTAACGGATACAATAGGTGCCTTAGCACCTTTGGTGCTTGGCCCCTAATAATAAAGTAAACTAACGGATACAATAGGTTCCTTAGCACCTTCGGTGCTTGGCCCCTAATAATAAAGTAAACTAACGGATATAATAGGTGCCTTAGCACCTTCGGTACTTGGCCCTTAATAAAACTAACGATTACAATAGGGGCTATAGCACCTTCGGTGCTTGGCCCCTAAAAACTAACGGATACAATAGGGGCTACAGCCCCTTCAGGGCTTGGCCCCTGATAATAATGATAATGTGCTAAAAAAGAAATGAGAAATTATAGCATATAGGACAATTATATAGTCAGTTATCATATAGTTGTAATATAAATCGCAGTCAGTTACATATATATGTACATATACCCCCCCCCACACACGCATATATATATATATATATATATATATACACACACATACACACACACACACACATACATATACATACACACATATATATATATATATATATATATTTATATATATATATACACACACACACACACTGCTCAAAAAAATTAAAGGAACACTTAGAAAACACATCAGATCTCAATGGGGAAAAATATCATGCTGGATATCTATACTGATATGGACTGGGTAATGTGTTAGGAACGAAAGGATGCCACATCGTTTGATGGAAATGAAAATTATCAACCTACAGAGGACTGAATTCAAAGACACCCCGAAAATCAAAGTGAAAAAATGATGCAGCAGGCTAGTCCATTTTGCTGAAATTTCATTGCAGAAACTCAAAATGGTACTCAGTAGTTTGTATGGCCCCCACGTGCTTGTATGCATGCCTGACAACGTCGGGGAATGCTCTTAATGAGACGACGGATGGTGTCCTGGGGTATTTCCTCCCAGATCTGGACCAGGGCATCACTGAGCTCTTGGACAGTCTGAGGTGCAACCTGGCAGCGTCGGATGGACCGAAACAATGTCCCAGAGGTGTTCTATTGGATTTAGGTCAGGCGAGCGTGGGGGCCATTCAATGGTATCAATTCCTTCATCCTCCAGGAACTGCCTGCATCCTCTCACCACATGAGGTCGGGCATTGTCGTGCACCAGGAGGAACCCAGGACCCACTGCACCAGCGTAGGATCTGACAATGGGTCTAAGGATTTCATCCTGATACCTAATGGCAGTCAAGGTGCCATTGTCTAGCCTGTAGAGGTCTGTGTGTCCCTCCATGGATATGCCTCCCCAGACCGTCACTGACCCACCACCAAACCGGTCATGCTGAACGATGTTACAAGCAGCATAACGTTCTCCACGGCTTCTCCAGACCCTTTTACGTCTGTCACAGGGTGAACCTGCTCTCATCTGGTCCTGCTGATGGGTTAAGGACCTTCTACGGCCCTGTCCAGCTCTCCTAGAGTAACTGCCTGTCTCCTGGAATCTCCTCCATATCCTCTTGAGACTGTGCTGGGAGACATAACAAACCTTCTGGCAATGGCACGCATTGATGTGCCATCCTGAAGGAGTTGGACTGCCTGTGCAACCTCTGTAGGGTCCAGGTATCACCTCATGCTACCAGTAGTGACATTGACCTTAGCCAAATGCAAAACTAGTGAAAAACAGTCAGAAAAGATGAGCAGGGAAAAAATGTCAGTGGCCTCCACCTGTAAAACCATTCCTGTTTTGGGGGTCATCTCATTGTTGCCCATCTAGTGCACCTGTTGTTAATTTAATTAACAACAAAGCAGCTGAAACAACCCCCTCTGCTACTTAACTGACCAGATTAATATCCCAGGAGTTTAACTGACTTGATGCTCTTCTCTGATTAAAAAGTGTTCCTTTATTTTTTTTTTAAGCAGTGTGTATACAGTCAAACCAAATTTTATTCAGACACCTTGAACATTTCATTCATTAATACAGTTTATTCACTATAGTTTAAAAAAAGTAATAAAATATGACAAGATCTCAGAGTTAAACTGTGTCAGAAAAAAAAAAAAAATCTTAATTATGTCAGAATCAGAATCAGAATCAGAAAGAACTTTATTGCCAGGTATGTTTACACATACTAGGAATTTGTTTTAGTGACAGAAGCTCCACAGTGCAACAGAGTGACAGCGACAAGACAGGACACAGATAACAAAAAGAATAAGAATAATATACAAATATACAAGATAGACAAAGTGCAAAAAAAAAAAAACAAACAAAAAAAAAAAAACAATATATAATATAGACAATTTGTATGTACAGTTATGATGAGTGCAAATTTGAAATATAAATAAGTATGTGTTTTAAGTAAATAATGTATAATAGTGTTGTGTGTTCCGTGTTTGTCAAGTGTTCATGAGATGGATTGCCTGAGGGAAGAAACTGTTCCTGTGTCTGGTCGTTCTGGTGCTCAGAGCTCTGTAGCGTCGACCAGATGGCAACAGTTCAAAGAGGGAGTGTGCTGGATGTGAGGGGTCCAGAGTGATTTTCTTTGCCCTTTTTCTCACTCTGGATAAGTACAGTTCTTGGAGAGTGGGGAGGGTTGTACCAATGATTCGCTCAGCAGACCGGACTACCCTCTGTAGTCTTCTGAGGTCAGATTTGGTAGCTGAGCTGAACCAGACAGATATAGAAGTGCAGAGGATGGATTCAATGATGGCAGAGTAGAACTGTTTCAGCAGCTCCTGTGGTAGGTTGAACTTCCTCAGCTGGCGAAGGAAGTACAACCTCTGCTGGGCCTTTTTCACCATGGACTCAATGTGGTTGTCCCACTTCAGGTCCTGGGAGATTGTGGTGCCCAGGAACCTGAATGACTCCACTGCAGTCACAGTGCTGTCCATGATGGTGAGTGGGGGGAGAGCAGGGGGGTTTCTCCTGAAGTCCACGATCATCTCCACTGTCTTGAGCGTGTTCAGCTCCAGGTTGTTAAGACTGCACCAGACAGCCAGCTGTTCAACCTCCAGTCTGTAAGCAGACTCGTCACCGTCCTGGATGAGGCCGATCAGTGTGGTGTCATCTACAAACTTCAGGAGCTTGACAGAGGGGTCTTTAGAGGTGCAGTCGTTGGTGTAGAGGGAGAAGAGCAGTGGGGAGAGGACACAACCCTGAGGGGCACCGGTGCTGATGGTGCGGGTGCTGGATGATTTTCCAGCATTTTGCCACATCACTAGCTGCTGCCTGTCTGTCAGGAAGCTGGTGATCCACTGACAGACAGAGGTGGGCACGGAGAGCTGAGTTAATTTGGGCTGGAGGAGTGATGGGATGATGGTGTTAAAAGCAGAGCTGAAGTCCACAAACAGGATCCTCACATAAGTCCCTGGTCTGTCCAGATGCTGCAGAACATAATGCAGTCCCATATTGACTACATCATTCACAGACCTGAGACGGGGGTTACAGGAGGTGTGAATGGTGATTTTTCAAACCTGCAATAAAACTCGTTCAGATCGTCTGCCAGTTGTTGATTCTCCACAGAGCTGGGGGATGGTGTCTTGTAATTGGTGATGACTTTCAGACCTTTCCACACTGAAGCCGTGTCATTAGAAGAGAACTGATTCCGAAGCTTATCGGAATAATTCCTCTTTGCCACTCTGATCTCCTTTTCCAGTGTGTATTTGGCCTGTTTGTACAAGACTCTGTCCCCATTTCTGCGAGCATCTTCTTTGGCCTGACGGAGCTGGCTGAGTTTTGCAGTGAACCACGGTTTGTCATTGTTGTAAGTTAAATGAGTCTTTGTAGGAATGCACAAATCCTCACAGAAACTGATATATGATGTAACAGTCTCTGTGAGCTCATCCAGATCGGTGGCAGCAGCTTCAAAAACACTCCACAAAAACAGTACAAACACTGGAGAGCTAAGCACCGTGGCTGCCATGCGCGGCGCCATCGTAGAACTTCATGTCAGATAACACTTAAGCAAAACATGGTCAGGTCAAAGTGTCTGAATAATTTTTGGTTCCAAATTTTTTATCCATTTTATTGGTAGTCCACTGTATGAAGAATTTTTGGGTATATGTCATCACAGTTTACTTTATTTTGCTATCCTCACTTACATAAATGAACTATAGTGTCCTGCACCTACTAGTAAAAATATATCAAAAATATCAGAAATGTCTGAATAATTTTTGGTTTGACTGTATATTATACACTGATCAGGCATAACATTATGACCACCTTCCTAATATTGTGTTAGTCCCCCTTTTGCTGCCAAAACAGCCCTGAACCGTTGAGGCACGGACTCCACTAGACCCCTGAAGGTGTGCTGTGGTATCTGCCAACAAGATGTTAGCAGCAGATACTTTAAGTCCTGTTGTGAGGTGGGGCCTCCATGGATCGGACTTGTTTGTTCAGCACATCCCACAGATGCTCGATTGGATTGAGATCTGTGGAATTTGGAGGCCAAGTCAACACCTCAAACTCGTTGTTGTGCTCCTCAAACCATTCCTGAACCATTTTTGCTTTGTGGCAGGGCGCATTATCCTGCTGAAGGAGGCCACAGCCACCAGGGAATTCAGTTTCCATAAAAGGGTACACATGGTCTGCAACAATGCTTAGGTAGGTGGTATGTATCAAAGTAACATCCACATGGATGGCAGGACCCAAGGATTCCCAGCAGAACATTGCCCAAAGCATCACACTGCCTCCGCCGGCTTGCCTTCTTCCCATAGTGCATCCTGGTGCCATGTGTTCCCCAGGCAACCGACACACACGCACCCGGCCATCCACGGGATGTAAAAGAAAACGTCAAGTCAAGTCAAGTCAAGTCACCTTTATTTATATAGCGCTTTTTACAATGTAGATTGTGTCAAAGCAGCTTTACATTGATAACTGGTACATTATTTGGCTGCACAGCAGCTCTTAAAGAATAGTGTCAATGCAGGCAGATCAAAGCACTGTTGAATATCAAATGTCAAGTTAAATGTCAAGTGTCCCCAACTAAGCAAGCCAAAGGCGACAGCGGCAAGGAACCCAAACTCCATCAGGTGACATCAGGTGGCAGACAAGTGGCAAATAGGTGTTTAAATGCAGAAAAAAACCTTGGGAGAAACCAGGCTTAGTCGGGGGGCCAGTTCTCCTCTGGCCAACAGTGCTTTGTTACAATTCAGGTTGCTATCGTAAGTCCAATAGGATCGCAACATTCAAAGTATTTATTCCAGTTCCATCCAATTGAGGATCGTATTCATCACGCCGGTATGGACGGTTGTTGAGGAACTGTGTCGTGGCTGTCGTGTCGATGAGGCCCTCACAGTGGATGATCTAGTTGACTCAATCTCTGCTGATACTTCAGGGCTGCGTTGTGGTCGTGTCAAGGCACAGGTCCTTGGTCTCACCTGGATACGGCCCGGATCCGGTTGACTACGGTGAACCTCGGGATAACCAGAAAGACTAATATTAGCGTAGATGCCATTCTTCTTCTGATGTAACGAGTACATCAGGTGTTATAGGAAGTGTTCCCGGTTCCGGCTGACCTAATTTATGCAGCCTAATAATCCTTTAACGGATTTGAAAATATAAATTGGTAATGCGTGGTAAAACGTGATTCATCAGACCAGACCACCTTCTTCCACTGCTCCGTGGTCCAGTTCTGATGCTCACGTGCCCACTGTTGGCACTTTTGGCGGTGGACAGGGGTCAGCATGGGCACCCTGACTGGTCTGTGGCTATGCAGCCCCATACGCAACAACCTGCGATGCACTGTGTATTCTGACACCTTTCTATCAGAACCAGCATTAACTTCTTGAGCAATTTGAGCTACAGTAGCTCGTCTGTTGGATCGGACCACACGGGCCAGCCTTCGCTCCCCATGTGCATCAATGAGCCTTGGCCGCCCATGACCCTGTCGCCAGTTCACCACCGTTCCTTCCTTGGACCACTTTTGATAGATACTGACCACTGCACACCCCACAAGAGCTGCAGTTTTGGAGATGCTCTGACCCAGTCGTCTAGTCATCACAATTTGGCCCTTGTCAAACTCGCTCAAATCCTTACGCTTGCCCAATTTTCCTGCTTCTAACACATCCACTTTGAGGACAAAATGTTCACTTGCAGCCTAATATATCCCACCCACTAACAGGTGCTGTGATGAAGAGATAATCAGTGTTATTCACTTCACCTGTCAGTGGTCATAATATTATGCCTGATCTGTGTATATATAAACACATATACATAAATATACACATTATATTCATCTATAAATGTTGTAAAAGTATATTAAATAATGCTCAGGCTTTATTCATCTATTGTAGAAGCATGATTTCTTATTTTTTTATTTATCTATTGTAGAAGCATCTATTGTATATGCCATGAAAATTGAGGCATCAGCTCACCAGCTAAATTTAGTCAATATTTAAGGATAAAAGCAGTGGGCTGAAAACTGTATTAAATCTGAATAACTGGTTTTGTGTTTCTGATGAATGTTTCTCTTGAATAATATGTTTCCTTAAAGGGTTAGTTCACCCCAAAATGAAAATTCTGTCACTAATTACTCACCATCATGTCGTTCCACACCCATAAGACCTTCGTTCATCTAAGGAACGCAAATTAGTATGTTTTTAATCAAATCCGTTGGCTCAGTGAGACCTCCATTGCCAGCAAAATAATTAACACTTTCAGATGCCCAGAAAGTTACTAAAGACATATTTAAAACAGTTCATGTGACTACAGTGGTTCAACCTTAATGTTATGAAGCGACGAGAATACTTTCGTGCGCCAAAAAAACAAAAAACAAAATAACGACTTTATTCAACAATATCTAGTGATGGGCGATTTCAAAACACTGCTTCATGAAGCTTCAAAGCTTTACAAATCTTTTGTTTCGAATCAGTGGTTCGGAGCGTGTATCAAACTGCCAAACTTAAGTGTGTGGAACGACATGAGGGTGAGTAATTAATGACAGAATTTACATGTAGCAATTGTGTAATTGATATTTGGCATTTATTTTTCCAATTAATTAATATTGTTTTCTTGGCGATAGCTAGAGACAAAGCTAGAGTAAAGGTATTGGATATGTAAAAGATGGGTTAATTTGAGAGGTATCACCTAGGAGGCATAATAAAGGAAGTGTTGGGATTCTGGTTTTGAAAAATTCTGTTAATTTGTTTGTGATATCTGTCCAGAACTGATGAACGGGAGAGCATAACCAAAGTGCATGAAGGTAAGAGTCTTGTGTGTTTAGGTTGCAGTTAGTACATCTGTCAGAAGTTCCTAGGCCATTTTAAACATCATACGTTGTGTAATGTGTGTTCTATGTACAATTTTATACTGAATTAATTGGATATTTGTGTTTGTATTTTTGAAAAAAGGTATTTTTTACAAACTGTTTTCCAGAATTCCTCATCTGTGTTGATATTGAGGTCTTTCTCCCATTGTTTAACTGGTGCTGCTGTTTGGGTATCTATAGAAGATATTAAAGTGTATAGTTTCGTGAGCGTCTTTACTGAATTACTAATTGTATTGATATGTTTAATAATCGGGGAAGGTTGTGCAATATCTTTGATTCCAGTTGTGGTTTTAATAGAATTCCTGATTTGTAGGTAGTAATAATAGTGTTCTTTTCCTAAATTAAATTTCTGCATTAATTCTGTAAAAGTAATGAAGGTATTACCAGGAAAGAGGTGATGTATATGTGTGATGCATTTCTCTTTCCATTTGGTATTGTTAAGTGGAATATGATTGATAGTAAAATCTGGGTTATTCCATATAGATGAGTTGATGTGTGGTACGAGCTCGTGATTTATCAATGTATTAGTTTTCCACCAAGCAGTGAGAGTTGTTTTAATCATCAAATTCTTAAAGAGATTTTTTTTTTTTTTTTTTTTTTTTGTGAGTGATGGAAGATCAGATATGGTTATTTACATTCTTTACATTCTGCATGTTCTAACTCGGGCATATAACATCTACAAGTTATTAGCCAGAGAGTAAGCGCTATGATACTCGGTTAATTCTTTCTTTTTCACCCCCTGAAAATGAGGTGTCTTCATGAATAACTGCAGCTTGGCAAGAACCTCTGCCTGGATGAACGCCCATCATCTGAAACTGAAATTATCGAAAACCAAGCCATTATTCATCCTTGCCAAGACCACCGTCTCATTTCAATAAACAACTCAAATATCCCACCCACATAGAAAGAACCACAAAAACTTTGTCACACTAAACAATGGCTTGTTGTTTGCGACCTCTTACATACTAACTACATCAGGACATGTAGATTCCTTCATAACATCCTCTGAGAAACTACTCAAGTTCTGGTGCAGACCCTGGGATTTTCTTATTTTAACTACTGCAATTCAGTCCTGGCATATGCAATCAAATCTCTACGGCTCATCCGGAATTATTTTCGACCTTCCCAACCAAAATCGATTCAACATTTCCAACTACTCCCACATCACACCCCTGCTACGCTCCCTCTGCTGATCCAACTTGTCCTAGCAAACAGGGCAGTCAATGGTCAAGCTCTCTTCTACATCTAGTCCAAGAAACAATCTGAGATCAATCTGAAAAATCTCAGCAACTCAAATAACTTTGAATGAACAGCCAAACAAGATTTCTAAACAATCTCTCCTTGATCATGCAGTTTAAATTGTGCATGATCACTGCCTTTAATCAATAAATGATAAGCTGAGGCATTGACACATAATTGGGTCAATAACATGATATTTTTTTGTTTGAACATGTAGCGATCTTGTACAGGTATTTAATTAATTTATGGGTGAAATGTATGAATATAATAAATCATAAAGCTTTATGATTAATTATAATACATATACCGACCCAAGAGGTAATTATACATATATTGTGAATTAATTACAACGAATTATAATCAATTACATATATGATTAGTTCTGGTTTAATAATTATTTAGAGAAACTATTAGTTTGTCCAGCAAACCGTTAGTTCCTCATAGACTATTATAAAAAGGAAGGTTTTTCTCTGGCCACGAGAAAGACTTCCTATTCTAGCATCAATGCGTAAAGCAAGGATACTGGATTGAAACGTTAAAGTGACCTGGGTTTTGTTGAATGAGCAGCAGAAACAATCAAGCATGAATATAATGTATTTAATATATGAAACTACGGATATAGAGGTTATACGGCTACATATATACAAATAATACACATATATAGAAACGAAAGTAAAGTCAGGAAAACAGAGGTGATCAAAGAAATGGCAAATTACGAACAGTTAAAACCTTTGAGAGCCAGCAAGGAAACTCAGCTTATACATCGAGCTTAAAATGCTTCGAAAAGAATAGTTCTATACTTGCATAGGTTCAGGTGCTGTGGTTGTTTCGTGTTTCTGTAGGAGTTTCGGTTCGTGAGGCTGGATGCGATTGGTCCTTTTCCGAGGAAGTGTTCTTCGGCGGGATTTTCGAACAAGGTTTTAACTTAAGAGTAAAATAACCGGAAAATAAAGAAGAAAGGCTCCGTCTCCTAGGCGATGAAGAGAGAAGACTTCGGGAGACGGATGAAGAAGGCTTGACAAGCTAATACTTTTGCACCAAGAGACGCGTGTCATTGTGTTTTAAGGACAACAAGTCAAGTCAAGTCACCTTTATTTATATAGCGCTTTTTACAATGTAGATTGTGTCAAAGCAGCTTTACATTGATAACTGGTACATTATTTGGCTGCACAGCAGCTCTTAAAGAATAGTGTCAATGCAGGTAGATCAAAGCACTGTTGAATATCAAATGTCAAGTCAAATGTCAAGTGTCCCCAACTAAGCAAGCCAAAAGGCGACAGCGGCAAGGAACCCAAACTCCATCAGGTGACATCAGGTGGCAGACAAGTGGCAAATAGGTGTTTAAATGGAGAAAAAAACCTTGGGAGAAACCAGGCTTAGTCGGGGGGCCAGTTCTCCTCTGGCCAACAGTGCTTTGTTACGATTCAGGTTGCCATCGTAAGTCCAATAGGATCGCAGCATTCAAAGTATTTATTCCAGTTCCATCCAATTGAGGATCGTATTCATCACGCCGGTATGGACGGTTGAGGAACTGTGTCGTGGCTGTCGTGTCGATGAGGCCCTCACAGTGGATGATCTAGTTGACTCAATCTCTGCTGATACTTCAGGGCTGCGTTGTGGTCGTGTCAAGGCGCAGGTCCTCGGTCTCACCTGGATACGGCCCGGATCCGGTTGACTACGGTGAACCTCGGGATAACCAGAAAGACTAATGTTAGCGTAGATGCCATTCTTCTTCTGATGTAACGAGTACATCATGTGTTATAGGAAGTGTTCCCGGTTCCGGCTGACCTAATTTATGCAGCCTAATAATCCTTTAACGGATTTGAAAATATAAATTGGTAATGTGTTATGTGTATGCCAGGTTAAAGAAATGCGTTTTTAGTCTAGATTTAAACTGACAGAGTGTGTCTGCTTCCCGAACAATGCTAGGAAGATTGTTCCAGAGTTTAGGTGCCAAATAGGAGAAGGATCTACCGCCTGCGGTTGATTTTGATATTCTAGGTATTATCAGCTGGCCTGAATTCTGAGATCGCAATAGACGTGAAGGACTATAATGAATTAAGAGCTCGCTCAGGTACTGGGGAGCTAAACCATTTAGTGCTTTGTAAGTAATTAGCAAGATTTTAAAATCTATACGATGTTTAACAGGAAGCCAATGCAGTGTTGACAGAACCGGGCTAATATGATCATACTTCCTAGTTCTAGTAAGAACTCTAGCTGCTGCATTTTGTACGAGCTGTAGTTTATTTATCAGGCGAGCAGAACAACCACCCAGTAAAGCGTTACAGTAATCTAGCCTTGAGGTCATGAACGCATGAACTAACTGTTCTGCATTTTTCATTGAGAGCATATGTCGTAGTTTAGATATATTTTTAAGATGGAAGAATGCGGTTTTACAAATGCTAGTAACATGGCCTTCAAATGAAAGATTGGTATCAAAGAGCACACCCAGGTTCCTAACTGACGACGAAGACTTAACAGAGCAGCCATCAAGTGTTAGACAGTATTCTAGGTTATTACATGAAGTTTTTGGCCCAAAAATTAGAATCTCTGTTTTTTCTGAATTTAGTAGTAGGAAATTACTGGTCATCCAATTTTTTATATCAGCTATGCATTCCGTTAATTTTGTGAATTGGTAAGTTTCGTCAGGGCGCGAAGAAATATAGAGCTGAGTATCATCAGCGTAACAGTGAAAACTAACGCCATGCTTCCTAATGATATCTCCCAAGGGTAGCATGTACAGAGTGAAAAGCAACGGTCCTAGTACTGAGCCTTGCGGTACTCCATATTGAACTTGTGATCGATATGACATCTCTTCGTTTACTACTACAAACTGATAACGGTCAGATAAGTATGATTTGAACCATGACAATGCAATTCCACTAATGCCAACATAATTTTCGAGTCTATTTAAAAGAATATTGTGATCAATAGTGTCAAATGCAGCACTAAGATCCAGTAACACTAATAGAGAGATACAACCACGATCTGATGATAAGAGCAAATCATTAGTAACTCTAATGAGGGCAGTCTCAGTACTATGGTACGGTCTAAATCCTGACTGGAAATCCTCACAGATACTATTTCTTTCTAAAAAGGAACATAGTTGTGATGATACTGCCTTTTCTAGTATTTTTGACAGAAAAGTGAGATTTGAGATCGGCCTGTAATTGACTAATTCTCTAGGATCAAGTTGTGGTTTTTTAATAAGAGGTTTAATAATAGCCAGCTTGAAAGTTTTTGGTACGTGTCCTAGTGATAAAGATGAATTGACGATATTAAGAAGAGGATCTATAACCTCTGGAAGCATTTCTTTCAATAGCTTAGTCGGTATAGGGTCTAACATACATGTTGTTGATTTTGATGATTTAACAAGTTTAGACAATTCTTCCTCTCCTAAAGCAGTAAATGAATTGAATTTTTCCTCAGGGACACTACAATGCACTATCTGACGCGATACTGTAGTAGACGGTTGCATGGCTATAATTTTTTCTCTAATGTTATCAATCTTGCAAGTAAAGAAGTTCATAAAGTCATTACTGCTGTGCTCTTTGGAAACATCAGAAGTTGAAGCTTTATTTCTTGTTAATTTAGCCACTGTATCAAATAAATACCTAGGGTTGTGTTTATTTTCTTCTAAAAGTTTTGAAAAATAGGCAGATCTAGCAGATTTTAGGGCCTTTCTGTACTCAATCATTCTCTCTCTCCACGAAATGCGAAATACTTCTAGTTTTGTTTTCTTCCAGCTGCGCTCCATTTTCCTGGCTGCTAACTTTAGGGCCCGAGTGTGCTCATTATACCATGGCATTGGATTAATTTCCTTAATCTTTTTTAAGCGCAAAGGAGCAACTGAGTCTAATGTGCTGGAAAAGACAGAGGCAATAGTTTCTGTTGCAACATCGAGGTCTTCTAAGCTTTCTGGTATGCTAAGGCGATGAAACTGATCAGGAAGATTATTTATAAAGCGATCTTTAGTGGTAGAAGTGATGGTTCTACCATATTTATGGCATGGAGGCAGTTTAGCCGCCTTGACTAAATGTAGTATGCACGAGACTAGATAATGATCAGAGATGTCATCGCTCTGCTGCAGAATTTCAACAGCATCAATATCAATTCCATGTGACAATATTAGATCTAAAGTATGATTACGACAATGAGTGGGTCCTGACACGTGTTGTCTAACACCAATAGAGTTTAGAATATCTGCAAATGCCAATCCTAATGTGTCTTTTTTATTATCTACATGGATATTAAAATCACCAACAACAAGGACTTTATCTGCAGCTAGTACTAACTCCGATAGAAAGTCAGCAAATTCTTTGATAAAGTCTGTATGGTGTCCTGGTGGCCTGTATACAGTAGCCAGCACAAATGTCAACTTACATAATGTTACGTAAAGTACCATCACTTCGAAGGAATTATATTTGAAAGACTTCTGACTAATACTGTAAGTATTACTATAGATTACAGCAACACCACCCCCTTTGCCTTTCTCACGGGCATTGTGTCGATAATCATAACCTTGAGGACTAGACTCATTTAAAGTAATGTAATCATCCGGTTTTAGCCAAGTTTCTGTCAAACACAGCACATCTAGATTATTATCTTTGATAATATCATTAACAATAAGTGATTTTGAAGAAAGGGATCTAATATTTAACAACCCGAGTTTTATCATTTGTTTAGCATTATTATCTCTATTTTTTATTTGTTGAACATCAATTAAATTTTTACCATTAAATGGGTTTGGAAGTTTTTTGTTTTTACTAATTCGGGGTACAGACACAGTCTCTATTTGAAAATATCTAGGTGTAAGAGTTTCTATGTGTTGGGAGTTATCTGAATTATCTGACTTCTGTAACGTGAGGCAGCTAGCAGACGGTCGGTTTAGCCAGTATGTCTGCTTCCTGACCTGGGCCCCAGTTTGTCATGTTTCAGCTCTAAGACTATGTGCCATATTACTAGAGAGAAGAGCAGCACCATCCCGGGAGGGATGAATACCATCTCTTTTCAACAGGTCAGGTCTGCCCCAAAAACTTTTCCAATTGTCTATGAAACCTATATTATTTTGCGGACACCACTTAGACAGCCAGCCATTGAGTGATGATAATCTGCTAACTATCTCATCACTCCGACGAACAGGAAGGGGGCCAGAGCAAATTACTTCTCCTGACATTGTACTTGCGAGTTCACACACCTCTTTAATGTTAATTTTAGTGATCTCCGACTGGCGAAGTCGAACATCATTAGTGCCGACGTGAATAATAATCTTAGAGTATTTACGATTAGCATTAGCCAGCACTTTTAAATTTGCTTTGATGTCAGGTGCTCTGGCTCCCGGCAAACATGTGACTAAGGTGGCTGGTGTCTCTATTTTCACGTTCCGTGTAATAGAATCGCCAATAACTAGGGCACTTTCAACAGGATTCTCAGTGGGTGCGTCACTGAGTGGGGAGAACCTGTTTGATGTTCTTATTGGAACGGAAGAGTGGTGTTTTCCGCGGCTAGGCCGCCTCACAGTTACCCAAGTGCCCTGCTGCGCGGACTCTACAGCCGGAACCGAACAATGTACAGAGTTCACTAAGCTAGTCGCATCCAAAACAGTATCTGAAGCCCTTGCATTCTTACTATCCTCGATTAAAGTTTGGATGCGTGTCTCTAATTCTGAGATTCTCTCTGTCAGCCTGACTATTTCCCTACATTTATGACATGTAAATCCCTCGTCGCTGACAGAGAGAGCTATGGTGAACATGTGGCAAATGCAACAGGTGACAATGCTGGGAGAGGATGACATGACTCACCGTGTTTGTAGACTGATCCGACTTACCACAGCTGTTTGAAGAACGCGTTGAAAAAGGAGCGCGCGAGAGACTGTTAACAAGTTAACAAGCTAGCGCTGCAAATGCAAACGCGTTGTAACAGCGATTTAGATTCAAAGATTACAACAGACCAGAACGCCTCCTTGGGTACATCAGCCAATGATGAGGGTGCGATTTTGGCGGGCAAAGTTCTTCTTTGTCTCCATTTATGACCTAATTTGCATGGTTTATGAAGTGTCAGATCTGAGTACATTTTCTTCAAAGTACCATTAAAAATAGAAAAATGCATTTTACAGTAATGTGACATACATTTTCAATTAGGGTATAACAAGAGCTTTACAATGAGACCAAACTTGTCAGATGGCAAGGACATAAAAGGGGAGATACAGTTTATACATGAATTTTATCGTTTAGAATAAAACTAATACAACTACAGTCATAGCTAAGCTTATATACTAGGGATGCATACATGCACCTTGTAATACAACGACGGGTACACTTTGGCACAGTTATATTTGGAGGATAAATGTACATTCACAATCTCCATGCGTGTTTGTGAGTGTCTGTATGTGTGTGTGTATTGGGGTTGTGGCCAGTGTCTGTGAACACATGGCCCTTAGCCCCACCAGGGTGACTCTTTGAAGTCCCTAGAGCTGGTGAGAATTTCTTCTGTTTTTCTTCCATGAGGTAACAAAAGTGCCAATGAGGCAATCGGTTCCGGACTTGCTGGAGCCGATTCGTGATTTACACAAACAGTTCAGGAGGCTAAAAGCATTCTGAAGATTCTAAAGTTGGGCTGGCAGGATCCGATTTTGACCAGACGCTACAAACATTTGAAATGGTTTTTTTTTTTTTTTTCTTTTTACAGTTTTTACACTTTTAAAGAAATTGTTCAGCAAGGGTACATTAAACTGATCAAAAGTGACTGCAAGACATTACAAAGATTTAAAATAAATGCTGTTGTTTTGAACTTTCTATTCATCAAAATATCCTGAAAAAAAATATTATGGTTTCCACAAAAATATTAATTTTTAAATATTAATAATCTGCAAATTAGAATAAATTCTTATAGATCATGCAAAACAGAAGACTGATGGAAAATCAGATTTACTAACATAAAATAAATTAACTTGCATATAAATTAGGAATAATTAGCTTACATTTTAAAATATATAAAACTAGAATTTTTAAAATTAAAATAATTTTTCAAAACATTACTGTTTTACTGTGTTTTTGTTCATACAAATTAAGCGTTATATTGGTGGTCAGAGAACCGGCAACATGTGAGAAGTGCCGGTACAGATGCGTACTTTGAGCACTATACAGTATATATACTCCTGGGGGGAAAAAAGGGGGACCAAGCCAAAAATGGCAATAGCAATATTTAGTGCTCTTTTTAACCATTTTAATCACAATAGTTGAAAAATGTCTCCTAGTTCATTTGAGTTTAATGTGGGACCAAATATTCACTATAGGGTTCAAATTTGGATTCTGACCAGGCCAAAACATGAGCCTGATGGACTTGTTCTCAAGCCACTTTTTGGTTGTCATTGCAATTTGGGCAGGAACATTGTCTTGTTTTTGTCATGAAACTTGTGTTTTATTGTGAAACAACAAGGATAATTTTTTAACATTAGGCTTAAAAAAAAAATTAACTTTTAATTTAACTGAACTTAAAACAGTCACATAATTCACATAAACCCATTGTAATAAATGTCACATTTAGCTGTGCAGGGCTCAACGCTAAGGTTTTTTTCTACAGTTCAGATTTTTACATGCCCTGCTAAAATGCACAAAAAGTTATCGTTTTAGGTTGTTTTTGATCCATGTAACCCTGTAAACAGTTTTCAGGTATGTATAACAGGTAAATATACAGAAATTGAATAATTTCTGTATAAACACAGCACAGTCTTCACTGCATAAATTATAAATTGAATATAGATTAATCCTTATTAAAGCTACAAAAGTTATTCAGTCAAGAGCAGTGAGTGATTTTCTCTTTGTCTTTTGTTCTTTGATTAACATTAATGACACAGACAGCAGCCGGTTTATTGACTGCTGTCACTTTATGATCTGGCACACCCTATTTTGTCACAACTCTTTACGTTCATTTGATTATTATTATTATTATTATTATTTCTTTATTATTATTATTATTATTATTATTATTATTACGAGGATACGCGACAAAACGTGAATTTTGACATAATTTGGTGTGTTTTTGTCTGTCACCAACGGTTGCAAGGAACACATGATGAAGATGAAGATCAGGTATAATGTCTTTAATAATCCACTTAGAAGGCGATACAAACAAGATAAGTAAAAGAAACTAACCGCAATGCGGAAACGTGACCAGACAATGAGTGAATAAACACAGCAATTTAAAAAGAAAGGCAAATGAGGGTAATGACAACAAACACCTGTGATGATTAATGAATTGCCATAGCAACTAAAAGTGTGGTGGGAAAACTGAACAAAGGAAGACATGTGACTAAAGAAAACAACTGAATGTCCATGAAAACTCATACAAACTGAACAAAACTGTGTTCACCATCTTGCACATCTTTCATTCAAATAAAAATGTTCTCTTCCTCTGTCCATACTGATTCTCACCAACTGTTGAGCAAAAAGAAAAAAGAAAGTGAAAAAAAAGTGATATTTTCAACAGAAAAGGTTGGAGGTTGTTTACCTCTCCAGCTGAAGAATTTACGAGGAGCAGTGAGAAGATTGTTTTTGTACACATTAAGTCAGATGTGCTTTTGTAATGCAATCAGTAGACATATAATCATTCCTGCTCCACATGAGCACTTTTGGAAAAACAGTGAATCAAAGAAAGAACGCTGGACTATAGAGCAGTTGGGTCACGTCCCTCTTTTCCGCACACTCCCTCTCTCTCTCCATGTATAGTGTTGTATTGATTGCTGCATTTAGCTGAGTTTTAGCATGCTTTTAAAATCACTCCAACCCTCAGGCCCAAGAGATGCTTTACTCTTCTGAACACGTCACACTCATTCCTACCACATCCATCTGTATTTACAGGCATACCCATTTTTAAAGAACACTAATAATGGAAGGAGCATTTTGACTAGAAGAATCCTTTCCCTACTGAATCGATTAACTGGAAATGAAGCGGCTTCTGTGCGTTTACTCAATGTGAGTGATCTAAATTATTTCTGGTAACACTTTACAATAAGGTTCATTAGTTAAACATTAGTTAATGTATTAACTAACATGAACTAACCATGAGCAATACATTTGTTACTGTATTTACTAATCTTCGTTAACGTTAGTTAATGAAAATACAGTTGCTCATTGTTTGTTCATGTTAGTTCACAGTGCATTAACTAATGTTAACAAGATTTTAATAATGTATTAGTGAATGTTAAAATTAACATTAACAAAGATTAATAAATGCTGTATAAGTGCAGTTCATGATTAGTTCTTGTTAACTAATGTAAACTAATGAACCTTATTGTAAAGTGTTACCTTGTTTCCTTTTGTTTAAAGGAATAGCCTATTTGATCAAATTGTAGCAAAATGAATCTAACTTAAAATGTGGTCCTCTTTGTCACCATGGACCGCTTATTTAGACAGAAAAAAAAAAACTGTCTGGCAGACCAACCACAGTTGTTATTTTGTGTCATTTAGCTATCTGAAATTGACTTAATTTCCATTTATATTTATGCATTTAGCAGATGCTTTTATTTCAAATGACTGCCACGAATGCCAGCGAAGATCCCTCGATCAGCCACCGGAGGTCTCACTCTCCCGAGTATTAACTGGACTACAAATCCCAAGCACACACATACCTGGCCTGATTACTGCGCACCTGTTTCACGTCAGCCAGCTATTTAAGCCACACACACACACACACACACACACACACACACACACACTCCTTGCGAAGTATTGTTTGCCCTGCAACAATTTCTGAGCGTTTATTTCCTGTTTTCTGTCTCCCCGTGTATCGACCTTGTTTGGATTACTGACCTTGGATTATTTGTCGCCTGCCTGTTACTCTGTTGTTTGCCTGGACTGCTTCTTTGATTGTTTGCTGCCTGCCCCGATCTTTTGCCCGGTTATGACCACGATTATTGGATTATTGGAGTGTCTCTGACACTGTTGTTTGCACTGGTGATTAGACCCACGCCTGTCTGTACCGTGAGCTTGCTGTTTTCTAATAAACCGCTTATGGATCCCAATCAACCTGAGTCATCGTCACAGAATACTTCACCACAAACAGATCCAGCGGTCCTCGTGCACTTCTCTAATGAATTATCAGCCCAAGGGAATTTGTTGGCGTCTCACCAGCAGCAATTGGCCCGACTCACCACCGTAACGGAGGAGCTGGTGAAATCCCTACAAAATCTGCACCAACCTGCATCTGTTCCAGGCCCTTCAGCAACTTTCACCAACCCAACGCCAACGCTGGTGTCACCGAGTCCTGTGAGTACCCATCCACGTCTCGCTTTCCCCAAAAAATGTGATGGCACGCCAACGTGTCGCAAGGGATTCCTCATGCAATGCTCCATGTTTATCGCTCAGCAGCCCATGCTATATCCCACAGATGAAAGTAAAATCTCTCTGATGTGCTCCTTGCTCACCGGAAAAGCACTGGACTGGGCTACGGCGGGGTGGGCCAGCCAAGGTTTGAACACCACCTTTAATGATTTCATGCAGCGTTTGAGAAAAGTGTTTGAACACCCAGAAGGAGGAAAGAGCGCTGGGGAACAGCTATTAGCGCTGCGGCAAGGGAGAAACACAGCTGCTGAATTCGCTCTAACTTTTCGCATGCTTGCCACGCAGACCGTATGGGTGGAAGATACCCTAAAGCTACTGTTTCGTCAAGGATTGAATATGGATGTGCAGTCCGAACTTGCCTGCCGCGACGAGGCAATGACAATGGACCAGTTCATCGAATTAGCCATCCGTGTTGACAATCTAATACGTTCACGAAGACCTACCCGTTTCACCAGTCCTCTCTGCCAAACGAATCCGCCCACAGATGCCGCTGAGCCCATGCAAATCGGACGCACACATCTCTCTGCTGAAGAACGCAAGCGCCGCATCAGGAACCGCCTTTGCTTATATTGCGGACAAGCAGGACATTTGAGAGCTGAATGCCCGACGCATCCTCAAGCGCCGAACCGCAGGGTGAGTTTACTGATTTCCTCCATCCAAACTACCCATTGTATTGACGTACCTGTCTAACTCACATTCCACATAATATGACTCTGGGGCAGCGGGCAACTTCATTGATGAAAATTTAGTCAAAGTGCATAAAAATACCATTGATAACGTGCAACTCTCCTTTGGCAGTGGCAGTGCTAGACAGACGCCCCCTAGGGACTGGTCTCGTACTGCACACCACCACTGAACTCACCTTGCAAGTTACACTACACACTGAAGAAATTCGTCTTTTTGTCATCCACTCTCCACACAACCCGGTCATTCTTGGTTTACCCTGGCTACAGGATCATAATTCACTGATATCATGGTGGGAAAAACAGATCATTCGTTGGGACCCTATCTGCTCTTCCACATGCTTAAAGTCCATCCACCCCATCCCGGTGAGAACAACCACAATAACGAACATTACCAATTCTGCCCCCAATGTACCCCCTGAATATTCTGACCTACTGGAAGCATTTAGCAAAACTAAAGCCTCTCAACTACCACCGCATCGACCCAGCGACTGTGCCATCGAACTCCTGCCAGGTACCACACCACCTAGGGGCAGAATCTTTCCCCTGTCACAGCCTGAAGCTGAAGCCATGAAAACTTACATAGCGGAGGAGCTAGCCAAAGGTTTTATCCGCCCATCCACTTCACCGGCAGCAGCAGGGATCTTCTTTGTGGAGAAGAAAGATGGGGGCCTTCGACCTTGTATCGATTACCGTGGGTTAAATGAGATAACGATCAAGTTCAGATATCCACTACCCCTGGTTCCAGCAGCATTGGAACAGCTCAGAACTGCCAAAATTTTCACCAAGCTTGATCTACGATCCACCTATAACCTCATTCGCATCCGGGCAGGGGATGAATGGAAGACTGCCTTCTCCACCAGCAGTGGCCACTATGAGTATCCTGTTATGCCCTTCGGGCTGTCCAATAGTCCATCTGTGTTCCAGTCTTTTATAAATGACATATTCAGAGACATGCTGAACCAGTGTGTAATTGTATACATTGATGACATCTTGATCTACTCTGACACCCAAGAGGAGCACGTCAAGCAGGTCCGGGCAGTCTTAAAACATCTCATCGAAAACCAACTCTATGCTAAAGCCGAAAAGTGTGAATTCCATCAAACCTCGACTGCATTCCTTGGGTACATCATCAGTCCTGAAGGGGTATCTATGGATGAAAGCAAAGTACGGGCAGTACTAAAATGGCCTCAGACTACTTCAATAAAAGAGCTACAAAGATTTTTAGGATTTGCTAATTTCTACAGAAGGTTCATCAGGAACTTTAGCTCCATCGTAGCTCCGCTCACCTCCATAGTAAAGAAAGGGAACACCAAGCTTCACCGGTCCACTGACGCCACTCAAGCCTTCAACGAATTAAAGAACCGCTTCACTTCTGCACCCATCCTCCATCATCCCGACCCAAACATCCCATTCGTAGTGGAAGTAGATGCTTCAAATACAGGCATTGGTGCTATCCTCTCACAGCGGCAAGGCAATCCTTCTAAACTCTTTCCCTGCGCCTATTATTCACGGAAACTTTCTGGCGCTGAACAGAATTATGACGTTGGCAATCACGAACTACTCACCATAAAAGCTGCTTTCGAAGAATGGCGCCATTGGTTGGAGGGGGCGAAACATTCATTCCTGGTTCTGACAGACCATCGCAACCTTGAGTACCTGCGATCTGCCAAAAGACTCAATTCCAGACAAGCCAGATGGGCTCTGTTCTTCACTCGATTTAACTTCTCAATCACATATCGTCCTGGATCAAAAAACACCAAAGCTGACTCATTATCTCGCCAACATGACCCCACTCCTCGGAACCCCTCTCCAGACTCTATTATTCCATCCTCCTTGATTCTAGCTCCAGTACAGTGGGACATCATCTCTGAAATAACCTTGATGAACACTCAAAACCCACCCCCCCGGAATGCCCGCCCAATCGAACGTTTGTTCCGCCTAATCTAAGAGAAAAGGTAATTCGTTGGGTACACTCTTCCTCAAGCTCCGGCTACCCAGGTATTACGGCCACAGTACGTCTGCTAAGGAACCAGTTCTGGTGGGAAACATTACAAGCTGACATCATTATGTTCGTGAACTCCTGTCACATCTGTGCCGAAGTCTTCCAAGCTACCACCAGCAGGGCTACTACATCCCCTACCCACACCACAACGACCTTGGTCACACATAGGCATCAACTTCATCACCAACTTGCCTGTCTCACAAGGTAATACCACCATACTAACAGTTATTGATCGTTTCTCCAAAGCATGCCGGTTGATACCCTCACCTAAGCTCCCATCAGCCTTTGAAGCGGCAGAACACCTTTTCCACTACGTGTTCTGTTATTATGGTCTCCCTGAAGACATAGTATCTGACTGGGGCCCTCAATTTACATCAAGGGTCTGGACGGCCTTCTTCCGTTTAATCAACATGAACATAAGCCTCACTTCAGGCTATCACCCCCAGTCAAATGGCCAAACAGAACGTCTTAACCAAGAAATCACCAAGTTCCTCCGTATGTACTGCCAGCAGAACCAATCTGATTGGAGCCGCTTCCTCCCCTGGGCAGAATATGCACAAAACTCCATTGTCAAGCCCTCCACGAAGCTAACGCCCTTTCAGTGTGTTTTGGGGTTTCAACCTTCTCTGTTTCCTTGGTCTGGTGAGCCGTCTGAGGTACCTGCTGTGGATGATTGTTTCCGTCGGAGTGAGGCTGTATGGAATCAGGCTCATGTCCACTTACAACGGGCCATAGACAGGAGTAAAGTGCAAGCTGATCATCATTGTCGATCCAGCCCCAACTACTTGCCTGGACAGTGGGTGTAGCTTTCAACCCGGGACCTTCAGCTGCGCTTACCTTGCAAGAAACTCAGTCCCAGGTATGTGGGTCCCTTCAAAATCTTGACAAAAATTAATCCTGTGTCATATCGCCTCCAACTGCCTACTAATTATCGTATTTCTCCCACCTTTCAGGTATCACTGTTGAAACCTGCCAGTGGCCCGAGAGTGGAGGTGGAGGACGGCGAATCAGGCCCCCCACCCATGATCATCGATGGCGAGGGAGCATATCAAGTGAGAGACTTGCTAGACTCTGTCACGAATGCCAGCAAAGATCCCTCGATTGGCCACCGGAGGTCTCACTCTCCTGAGTATTAACTGGACTACAAATCCCAAGCGCCCACATACCTGGCCTGATTACTGCGCATCTGTTTCACGGCAGCCAGCTATTTAAGCCACACACAAACACACACACACACACACACTCCTTGCGAAGTATTGTTTGCCCTGCAACAATTTCTGAGCGTTTATTTCCTGTTTTCTGTCTGCCCGTGTATCAACCTTGTTTGGATTACTGACCTTGGATTATTTGTCGCCTGCCTGTTACTCTGTTGTTTGCCTGAACTGCTTCTTTGATTGTTTGCTGCATGCCCCGATCATTTGCCCGGTTATGACCACGATTATTGGAGTGTCTCTGACACTGTTGTTTGCACTGGTGATTAGTCAAGTCAAGTCAAGTCACCTTTATTTATATAGCGCTTTTTACAATGTAGATTGTGTCAAAGCAGCTTTACACTGATAACTGGTACATTATTTGGCTGCACAGCAGCTCTTAAAGAATAGTGTCAATGCAGGTAGATCAAAGCACTGTTGAATATCAAATGTCAAGTCAAATGTCAAGTGTCCCCAACTAAGCAAGCCAAAGGCGACAGCGGCAAGGAACCCAAACTCCATCAGGTGACATCAGGTGGCAGACAAGTGGCAAATAGGTGTTTAAGTGGAGAAAAAAACCTTGGGAGAAACCAGGCTTAGTCGGGGGGCCAGTTCTCCTCTGGCCAACAATGCTTTGTTACGATTCAGGTTGCCATCGTAAGTCCAATAGGATCGCAACATTCAAAGTATTTATTCCAGTTCCATCCAATTGAGGATCGTATTCATCACGCCGGTATGGACGGTTGTTGAGGAACTGTGTCGTGGCTGTCGTGTCAATGAGGCCCTCACAGTGGATGATCTAGTTGACTCAATCTCTGCTGATACTTCAGGGCTGCGTTGTGGTCGTGTCAAGGCGCAGGTCCTTGGTCTCACCTGGATACGGCCCGGATCCGGTTGACTACGGTGAACCTCGGGATAACCAGAAAGACTAATATTAGCGTAGATGCCATTCTTCTTCTGATGTAACGAGTACATCATGTGTTATAGGAAGTGTTCCCGGTTCCGGCTGACGTAATTTATGCAGCCTAATAATCCTTTAACGGATTTGAAAATATAAATTGGTAATGTGTTATGTGTATGCCAGGTTAAAGAAATGCGTTTTTAGTCTAGATTTAAACTGACAGAGTGTGTCTGCTTCCCGAACAATGCTAGGAAGATTGTTCCAGAGTTTAGGTGCCAAATAGGAGAAGGATCTACCGCCTGCGGTTGATTTTGATATTCTAGGTATTATCAGCTGGCCTGAATTCTGAGATCGCAATAGACGTGAAGGACTATAATGAATTAGGAGCTCGCTCAGGTACTGGGGAGCTAAACCATTTAGTGCTTTGTAAGCAATTAGCAAGATTTTAAAATCTATACGATGTTTAACAGGAAGCCAATGCAGTGTTGACAGAACTGGGCTAATATGGTCATACTTCCTAGTTCTAGTAAGAACTCTAGCTGCTGCATTTTGTACGAGCTGTAGTTTATTTATCAGGCGAGCAGAACAACCACCCAGTAAAGCGTTACAGTAATCTAGCCTTGAGGTCATGAACGCATGAACTAACTGTTCTGCATTTTTCATTGAGAGCATATGCCGTAGTTTAGATATATTTTTAAGATGGAAGAATGCGGTTTTACAGATGCTAGTAACATGGCCTTCAAATGAAAGATTGGTATCAAAGAGCACACCCAGGTTCCTAACTGACGACGAAGACTTAACAGAGCAGCCATCAAGTGTTAGACAGTATTCTAGGTTATTACGTGAAGAAGTTTTTGGTCCAAAAATTAGAATCTCTGTTTTTTCTGAATTTAGTAGTAGGAAATTACTGGTCATCCAATTTTTTATATCAGCTATGCATTCCGTTAATTTTGTGAATTGGTAAGTTTCGTCAGGGCGCGAAGAAATATAGAGCTGAGTATCATCAGCGTAACAGTGAAAACTAACGCCATGCTTCCTAATGATATCTCCCAAGGGTAGCATGTACAGAGTGAACAGCAACGGTCCTAGTACTGAGCCTTGTGGTACTCCATATTGAACTTGTGATCGATATGACATCTCTTCGTTTACTACTACAAACTGATAACGGTCAGATAAGTATGATTTGAACCATGACAATGCAATTCCACTGATGCCAACATAATTTTCGAGTCTATTTAAAAGAATATTGTGATCAATAGTGTCAAATGCAGCACTAAGATCCAGTAACACTAATAGAGAGATACAACCACGATCTGATGATAAGAGCAAATCATTAGTAACTCTAATGAGAGCAGTCTCAGTACTATGGTACGGTCTAAATCCTGACTGGAAATCCTCACAGATACTATTTCTTTCTAAAAAGGAACATAGTTGTGATGATACTGCCTTTTCTAGTATTTTTGACAGAAAAGTGAGATTTGAGATCGGCCTGTAATTGACTAATTCTCTAGGATCAAGTTGTGGTTTTTTAATAAGAGGTTTAATAATAGCCAGCTTAAAAGTTTTTGGTACGTGTCCTAGTGATAAAGATGAATTGACGATATTAAGAAGAGGATCTATAACCTCTGGAAGCATTTCTTTCAATAGCTTAGTCGGTATAGGGTCTAACATACATGTTGTTGATTTTGATGATTTAACAAGTTTAGACAATTCTTCCTCTCCTAAAGCAGTAAATGAATTGAATTTTTCCTCAGGGACACTACAATGCACTATCTGACGCGATACTGTAGTAGACAGTTGCATGGTTATAATTTTTTCTCTAATATTATCAATCTTGCAAGTAAAGAAGTTCATAAAGTCATTACTGCTGTGCTCTTTGGAAACATCAGAAGTTGAAGCTTTATTTCTTGTTAATTTAGCCACTGTATCAAATAAATACCTTGGGTTGTGTTTATTTTCTTCTAAAAGTTTTGAAAAATAGGCAGATCTAGCAGATTTTAAGGCCTTTCTGTACTCAATCATTCTCTCTCTCCACGAAATGCGAAATACTTCTAGTTTTGTTTTCTTCCAGCTGCGCTCCATTTTTCTGGCTGCTTTAGGGCCCGAGTGTGCTCATTGTACCATGGCATTGGATTAATTTCCTTAATCTTTTTTAAGCTCAAAGGAGCAACTGAGTCTAATGTGCTGGAAAAGACAGAGGCAATAGTTTCTGTTGCAACATCGAGCTCTTCTAAGCTTTCTGGTATGCTAAGGCGATGAAACTGATCAGGAAGATTATTTATAAAGCGATCTTTAGTGGTAGAAGTGATGGTTCTACCATATTTATGGCATGGAGGCAGTTTAGCCGCCTTGACTAAATGTAGTATTCACGAGACTAGATAATGATCTGAGATGTCGTCACTCTGCTGCAGAATTTCAACAGCATCAATATCGATTCCATGTGACAATATTAGATCTAAAGTATGATTAAGACAATGAGTGGGTCCTGACACGTGTTGTCTAACACCAATAGAGTTTAGAATATCTGCAAATGCCAATCCTAATGCGTCTTTTTTATTATCTACATGGATATTAAAATCACCAACAACAAGGACTTTATCTGCAGCTAGTACTAACTCCGATAGAAAGTCAGCAAATTCTTTGATAAAGTCTGTATGGTGTCCTGGTGGCCTGTATACAGTAGCCAGCACAAATGTCAACTTACATAATGTTACGTAAAGTACCATCACTTCGAAGGAATTATATCTGAAAGACTTCTGACTAATACTGTAAGTATTACTATAGATTACAGCAACACCTCCCCCTTTGCCTTTCTGACGGGCATTGTGTCGGTAATGTAATCATCCGGTTTTAGCCAAGTTTCTGTCAAACACAGCACATCTAGATTATTATCTTTGATAATATCATTAACAATAAGTGATTTTGAAGAAAGGGATCTAATATTTAGCAACCCGAGTTTTATCATTTGTTTAGCATTATTATCTCTATTTTTTATTTGTTGAACATCAATTAAATTTTTACCATTAAATGGGTTTGGAAGTTTTTTGTTTTTACTAATTCGGGGTACAGACACAGTCTCTATTTGAAAATATCTAGGTGTAAGAGTTTCTATGTGTTGGGAGTTATCTGAATTATCTGACTTCTGTAACGTGAGGCAGCTAGCAGACGGTCGGTTTAGCCAGTCTGTCTGCTTCCTGACTTGGGCCCCAGTTTGTCATGTTTCAGCTCTAAGACTATGTGCCATATTACTAGAGAGAAGAGCAGCACCATCCCGGGAGGGATGAATACCATCTCTTTTCAACAGGTCAGGTCTGCCCCAAAAACTTTTCCAATTGTCTATGAAACCTATATTATTTTGCGGACACCACTTAGACAGCCAGCCATTGAGTGATGATAATCTGCTAACTATCTCATCACTCCGACGAACAGGAAGGGGGCCAGAGCAAATTACTTCTCCTGACATTGTACTTGCGAGTTCACACACCTCTTTAATGTTAATTTTAGTGATCTCCGACTGGCGAAGTCGAACATCAGTAGTGCCGACGTGAATAATAATCTTAGAGTATTTACGATTAGCATTAGCCAGCACTTTTAAATTTGCTTTGATGTCAGGTGCTCTGGCTCCCGGCAAACATGTGACTATGGTGGCTGGTGTCTCTATTTTCACGTTCCGTGTAATAGAATCGCCAATAACTAGGGCACTTTCAACAGGATTCTCAGTGGGTGCGTCACTGAGTGGGGAGAACCTGTTTGATGTTCTTATTGGAACGGAAGAGTGGTGTTTTCCGCGGCTAGGCCGCCTCACAGTTACCCAAGTGCCCTGCTGCGCGGGCTCTACAGCCGGAACCGAACAATGTACAGAGTTCACTAAGCTAGTCGCATCCAAAACAGTATCTGAAGCCCTTGCATTCTTACTATCCTCGATTAAAGTTTGGATGCGTGTCTCTAATTCTGAGATTCTCTCTGTCAGCCTGACTATTTCCCTACATTTATGACATGTAAATCCCTCGTCGCTGACAGAGAGAGCTATTGTGAACATGTGGCAGATGGAACAGGTAGCAATGCTGGGAGAGGATGACATGACTCACCGTGTTTGTAGACTGATTCGACTTGCCACAGCTGTTTGAAGAACGCGTGGAAAAAGGAGCGCGCGAGAGACTGTTAACAAGTTAACAAGCTAGCGCTGCAAATGCAAACGCGTTGTAACAGCGATTTAGATTCAAAGATTACAAGCTAGCGACGTCAGATTAGTGTGGTAGGCAATATTACATATAAGGTAATAAAAAAAAAAAATATAATAATAAAGTAAAATAAGCAACAATGAATAAAAGTAAGAGATTCAAAACAAAGCTATACGAAGTTACAGACGCAAACCAATCTGAGCAGCGAGGCAGACAGGAGCAATCGATTAGACCCATGCCTGCCTGTACTGTGAGCTTGCTGTTTTCTAATAAACCGCTTATGGATCCCAATCAACCTGAGTCGATTGGGATCATCACACTAACATTGCATTCAGCGTACACTAAAAAAAAAAAATGTTTGTAAAAATTAATTTTTACAAATTTACAAAAAAAAAAAAAGAAAAAAAAAATTACAAATGCTACAAGAAGTAAAAACTTTGTTACCTTTCAATGAAAAACTGTAAATGGTTTAACATCACATTATACTGTATGCAATTTTACTGTAAAATTTTGTCAAATGTATGGTTTAAAAAATAAAATAATAACTATGAATTACTGTGATGAATTTTCCTAAAAGAACAATAATTGGACATTTCCATAAGTCCCTGCATGAAACATTGCATTTGATTATATTTTATATAAATAATTTAGTTTCTTCTCATTTTTGATATCAGTACTGTACAGCTGTGGCCAAAAGTATTGGCAGTAACATAAACTGAGCTGGAGAACTGGAACCCAAGGTGCATCCACTGAAATAATGAGAACTCACGCAAATGGGAAACAGGGAAAACTTAAAACTTAAAGGGTAGGTAACACACACAGTTTCTGCCAATCTCATGTAAATCTTAAGTACCTATAGAGTAGTATTGCATCAGTTCTATCATATTTATAAAAGATATATACGCTGCGCTGAGTCTTTCCGAAAAAAGCCGAGCACCTGGAGGCGTGCCTGCCGTGGGCAGAGCTAAAGAGTCACGAGCACGCGCAGCTTTATAATTTATCATTATAAATAAAAAGGGAACAAAAACGTTCGTGTGGTTTACATTGCACTTGCACAGACATTTGATGCAGTTTTACTTACCGCCCACGATCTGCAAATCCAGCGTCGAACTGGAACTTGTTTACAAAGCATTCATCACTGAAATTGGGCGTGCTCTTGCTCTCGCTCTGGGTGATGCGTGCGCATGCTTATCAGGGAGAAGTGCCCATACAAGGAATTCCGCACTTATGTGACAAGGGCCATACTCGAAAAAACTCTCCGAAACATATCCCAAATCGGAAGTAGTGTATTTGGCACAGAAATACTCTGTCATATGTCCAACTCGTGTGTTGAAACTTTGGCCATATTTAGCATGAGAATGCAACTCTTTAACAGTGTAAATAAGTCAGAATGCAAGAAATAGCATTAGCTATCATCATTTGTCCAGTATTGTCAGTATTATGTGGTTATTCTACTTTGCCCGCCTGCTTTTATCTAAGTTTGTTCTGTGAATATTTAATATTAAAGACCGTTTACTGTCTTTATTCTTATCGTTGTGTTTTGGACTTATCGTGACAGTTATCCCGTAGCTATCAACCACAGCTGCCAGTTTTTTTTTTTTTTTTTTTTTGAACCATACATTTAAGAAGAAATTTAGCAGGAATTGAACCCATAACATTAGTGTTAAATCTAGAGGAACAAATGATATCAAATAATAGCCTGGCATAAACCTTAGAAAATGACCCAAAAATGTTTAATAAACAAATATGCAAGGACCACAAGGTAAAGTAAAATCCAGTTACAAATTTCAATTTTGTGGAATTCCATGTGGGCCTGGCAAAGATGGTGAATATCTAATGACGAAATGATCTCATCACCAATCAGGATGGACATTTACTTTTGTTCTGTTGTTCCTTTTTCTTCCCCAAACTTTATTTACAACATCTGTTGTAAATGTGTTTTCTTGGAAAAATCTCTGCATTGTTGCCGGGCAGTGTCTCAGCTAAATTACCTCTAATTACCTGAGCTGCAGCCAGGACATTATCATCACCTTAACAATCAGGACAAATGGTGCTAAAGGAGGAGAGAGAAAAAAAAAAAAAAAAACTATCTGGCTGTGACTTTAGCTATTGTGGGAAAATGGCCTCTGGAAAATCTCCAAATAGGCTTGGCAGTAAAATTTATTGTAAAGGCACCGCTTCCTCTTAATGCCTTTGAAGGGGTCTTATGCATTCATTAGACAGTCTGCCATCCCGGGATGATCTGAGCCAAGTGAATAAAGGAAAGTGGAACGTGGAATCTGTTATGGTGAGGGTAAGGTGACTTAGAACAAGAGCAGATAGATGTTATCTGCTTTCAATCGTCTGCTGTCACTTACGCACAGAGGGAATCTGCTGTCAGACTGAGAGCGCAGCAGGTCACTAGGACACATACTTTGAGGATCAATGAAAGGATGACATGGTGACAATGGATTCTCTGTTTTTTGAAAGCATTTTGAAATGTCAACTGAGTTTCTTTGTCTTACAATATCAGTATAAATCATTACTGACCCATAGGAGGATTTTATTGCTCAGAAGTTGCTTTTTCATGCTCAGATGTTTAATTAGTATCAACTTTGTCTAATATTTTTGCCCTAATATTGCTTTGGAGAAACTGAAATAAATTAGAACCTTCAATATACATTATCAACACAGAGGCCCTGTTTACTCCTGGTGTTTTAATGTGTCTCTTTTGTCCACTTTTGACCACTTCTGTCCTGATTTCTTCGAGGAGAAGGGTCTATGGGTGGGTAAGCTTGGAAATAAGCTTGCGCAACATATGAATGTGAAAGGTGATGAAGGAAAAATATATGGAGAGCAGCAGCTTTCGTTTCTGCTCTGACAGCCACAAGACCACGCCAAATGCAGTGAGTGAAATCAGGAATGGTGAGAGAACAATGTGCTTGGTACAATTTTCATCTTCATACCAAACTTATATCTTCAGTCGACAAAGTTTAAATCCCATCTGGCTACAGTGCTTCCCATAATGTTTACGCATTAGATCAGCAGACAGAGAGTAGACAGTCTTTTGTGGTTGTTCGAACACATTTGACCACATAAGCGTCTACACTACGAATCTGGTCAAATGTGTTTTCGACTACCTCTGGAAGTGGTTGAAAGTGGATAAGCTCAAAACTTTTTAGACCCAGTTTACACCTGTATTTAGCATTGTTCACTTGTGATTGGATTGACAAAAATGCTTCTTAATACCAGGTGTAAACCGGCCCAGAGTGATCACCTTTTGCTCTTTGTGGTGTACAAACTTACCTATTAAGGTATACATGAATGCATGGGTGAAAGTTCAAAATTACACAGTCATGTTTGGACTCCTCAGCACAATGCCTATTGGTTAATCTGAAATTGGTTTGAAAAGTGAATTATGCATAGGAAAAACCTTAAAGAAACTGTTTTGTAACAACACCAGCCAGTCACAACGCTGGATCGGAAAGGCGCCACTTTGCAAATCCCTCTTTCTCAGGAAGGGTTAAAAGGTTCTCTTTGAGAGTAAGAAATTAGTTATAAATTGTCATTGTAAAATTTGTTGCTGAAAGTCATCGTAAAATTGGTTGTTGTAAGTAGTCGTTGTAAAAATTCTATCAAGAAACTAAGTTGTTGAAGCACTAAAAAGTGAAACAAGGAAATTCTGAAAAAGGGAATATATTATGTGTCACCTGTTTCTTGAGTCAGTGTGATTAAGCTGAACACCTGTTGTCTATAAAGAGTTGATTGTATTCCACATGGATATTGTGCCTGATGACCTTTTGGTCGAAATGTTGCATTGAATAAATAATTTATTGGAGCAGTTATTTTCAGTGTGCAGACTCTAAATTGACCTTCACTTCTTTTACACACGGTCTTCACTTAGTGTAACCCAATATACCAGTGTAATTTTGTATCTTTAAATACTCAGTACAAAAATAATGTAAACAAACATTAGTTTCAATCAGAAATACAAACTGTAACCCTGCAATAATATTCAATGAATCAAAACAATCAGAATTAAACTATTATATTGTTCAACAATAGAAAAACAAACTTATTGTGGGCCCACCACACACACCCACTGCAGGCTTGAAACGTCACTTGTGTGCGTTGAGGCCGAGTGAAACGCAAACTGGCCGCTTCGCTCTATAAGAGCACAAATAAAATAAACAAAGTGTACCTGAGTGAGCTTGGCAAGAGTTAACGGTTTCTGTCACCCATCAGATCCATTCATGTGAAGCTGTCATCAGTTAGGAAACTCGTGGTGCTCCCGCGACGCCAGAGGATCTCCTAACCACTCTGCGATTATCTGATCTGAATTCCTCCTCAGCGACTCTGTCAATCTCAATCGATGCAATAAAAGCTTTGGTGTTCTTATATTCGCCGATGTAAGTGATGAACTTGATTAAAGTTTCTCACTGGGACCATGAATAGTTTAATTCACTGCAATGGCGGTAAAGTGTTAAACTGACAGTTCTTCCGAATCGCGTCGATTTGACTTCATTGTGTTGTCGTGTTGACTGTGCTTCTTAACACTCAAACATTACAGTTGAGACTATTTTTCACACAAATAAATTAGCGCGCTCTCTGTCATCATGCCGACAACATCAACTTCTTTTCCAACTCCTCTTGCTACCTCGTACACTCTCTGACTGACATGAGCACTGTCCAATCATAGGTGCCATAACTGACATGAGGCGGGATCAAGCTGTTTTTTAGCCAATAAAAAATAAATAAAATAAAATAAATCCATAAATTAAATAAATAAATTAACATAACCATGTATAAATTAATCCAGAGTTACACTCTCCCCCTTCTTAAACTCTCATGTCCCCATGAATACACAGACTTTAAATATGAATAATGACTTTATTCTCAGAGTCTGCACATATTCTAGTACACCTGGCACACTTAGGTAAAGGGTGATACTTCTTTGAAGGGCAAAGTTCAATCTTTGAGGAATCTATCAGAAAAATAACTATTCCTCTGTGTACAACTGCTACAGGTCTCTCACTGGGTTGGCCTAGTTTATCATAGCTTAACTTAGAGACAGGTTCAGCTTCCTCTTAGGGTGATGTTCCATGGGTTCAGCCTCCAAGTCTGACGCATTTCCAGAGCTATTTTCTCCCCCTTCTGAAATTCCTTCCTCTACTGAGTCTACAATCGGGTGCATATTCTCTCTCGAATCCTCATTTTCATAGGTTTTCTCCACCACTTCCTCTTCTCTAGAAAGTTGAGATTCACTGTCTGTGCGGGCAGTTACTTCATCCTCTTTAACTTCAAGCTTGTGCTGGAGATCAGGAATTAACCGTGTCCATTGTCTAGACCAGTCTGGAGAGTAGTACCCATAGTTTTCATCTCCACTTCCTGAGGAATTACCAGCTGTATCAGGAATTTCCAATGCTCTTTTCTCTTTCAATGGTTCTTTGTCCTCTTTTGCAGCTCTAGACCTGGTAACTGGACTTTGAGAAACTTCTTGTCTCCTATCAGGTTTTGGCATCCTCACTGATCCTCCAATTGGCAAGAGATGATCCCTGTGCATTATCCTGACTCCTTCTGTTCCTTTCTCAGGTTTGAGTTTGTACATGGGTAAATTGTCAAGCTTTTCCAGGACAATGTATGGGGCCAAATTTTACTTATCCTCCAGTTTGTGCTTTCCTGTGAAACTGAGATTTCGAATTAGCACACAGTCTCCAGGTATTATGCTTTGATATTTCACCTTTTGATCATAGAGATGTTTCTCTGATGATTCTTCAGTGCAGTTTCAAAAGCTAATCGGTAGGCTTTCTGAAGATCTGTCTTCAGGTTTTCGACATCTGGTACGTCTGACCTTCTGCCCCTTCTAAAGAAATACCAAAGCACACATCAATTGGCAAGCGGGCTTCTCTTCCAAACAAAAGAAAGTAAGGTGAGTACCCTGTAGCTTCATTTTTAGTACAATTGTATGCAAATCTAAGATAACATCAGTAAATTATGGAGTGCCGCAAGGATCTGTGTTAGGCCCTCTGCTATTTTCAATATATATGCTGCCACTTGGTAATATTATGGAATTAGTTTCCACTGCTATGCTGATGATAATCAGTTATACATTTCATCACGACCAGATGAAATCTCTAAATTATCCAAATTGACAGAGTGTATTAAAGATATAATACATTGGATGACCAGTAATTTTTCTTCTATTAAATTCAGATAAGACTGAGGTATTACTTATTGGACCAAAAACTTGCACAGAATCTCTTAGAATACAATTTGCTTTTAGAAGGATGTACGGTTACCGCATCCTCTACAGTTAAAGACCTGGGTGTTATATTAGACTGCAACTTGTCCTTTGAAAATCATATTTCATATGTTACGAAAGCAGCCTTCTTCCACCTCAGAAACACTGCTAATGTCACAGACACGCCAGGCTCCACCGTCCACCAATCACAGCGCACTCCATCTCCTGAGTTCTGATCACCGGCACCTGCACCTCATCAGCACCTCATCACCACCAGTATAAAGAACACTCACACTCACAACCACATTGTCCGGTCTCGTTTGCATCTAAACTTACCTGTATGCTTACCTCAAGGACTCCTACCAATCTACTTACCTGTCTCCAGTGTCTCCTGTTCTCCTCGTGTGATCTCCAGTCTGTGTGTGAGTGTTCTCCTTATCCAACGTCCATCTTCTCCAACACCATTCAAGATCTTCACTTCTACAACCACAAAAGGACAGTATCACTTATCTTCACTTCAGTTGTTCATGTTTACGTTGCTGCACTGCTGTTATACTCTGCTGGTATCAATAAACATCCCTTTCTGTGATCTCCTGTCTCCGACCCTTCTGTGTTGTAACAGAAGACCGGACCATAACATCCAGATACCAGCATGAGTCACTCGGACCCCTTCCAAGAGCTCATTGACGCCCTGCACCGAGCTCTCACCTCCAGCACATCATCACCTCCTCCAGTGATCACTTCCGCAAACACTGTCACCGCTCCTTCACCTCCTGTTCACGCCAGTCCCATGGCCAAACCAGCGCCCTACTCTGGCTCGGCGGAGGACTGCAGCGGTTTCCTCCTGCAGTGTGCGCTGGTCCTGGAGATGCAACCGCACCTGTACCCCACCGATACCACCAAGGTAGCATTCATAATCTCTCAACTTCAAGGCAGAGCACTTCAGTGGGCAGATTCCATCTGGTCTCAGAACAGTTCTGTCACGCAGTCATATTCAAACTTCGTTGCCCACTTCCGGGAAGTCTTCGGCAAACCGACCTCAGATTCGTCTATCGGTGAGAAGTTATACAATCTCAAACAAGGTTCAATGTCGGTCAATGAATATGCTTTGCAATTTAGAACGCTAGCTGCCTCAAGTGGTTGGAATGAACAAGCCCTTATCACCACCTACCGGCAAGAATTGGATCCTCGGGTGCGGTTGCATCTCGCTGCATACGAGGACTCCATCGGCCTAGAGCGCTTCATCCAGCTTTCCATCCGCTTTGCCTCTCGTATGCAGTCGTGTATCAAAGAACACCAGGGCCAGCCACTGTTCAACACCCTCCTCCGTCGGTCAGAATCTGTCAGCCCTCCAGAACCAGCCAACGAACCCATGCAAATGGAAAATTCAAGACTCACTTCTACTGAGCGACAAAGGCGGCTGACCCTGAATCTATGCCTCTATTGTGGTTCTCCTGGGCATGTAATCTCCGCATGCCCAATTCGTCCTCCGCGTCCCATGGTGAGTACCATCATTCCCTCCATGAATAAGATGAAGCCACTCACCACGGTTGTAAACCTTACTGCCGCTGATATTTCTATTCCAGTGGTGGCGCTCCTCGATTCAGGGTCAGCAGGCAACTTCATCTCTGGCGCCCTCTGTCGACAACTCAAGCTCAAGACCTCGCCATCTCCGACCACCTACCAGATCCACTCAGTAACTGGCAGACTCCTCAGTAGAAAGCACGTACGTCGCTGTGTCGGACCTATCCAGCTTCGGGTCGGAGTGCTGCACCATGAAGATATACATCTGCTGGTTCTGGAGGAATCCACCTCTGACGTGATTCTAGGGCGCCCCTGGTTGGAGCAGCATAACCCCGTCATTTCCTGGAGTAACGGCGAGATCCTGAAGTGGGGCAAAACATGTTTCTCCAACTGCATCTCCGAGTTTCCAGTTCCTTCGTCTCCTCGTTCTGAAGATCTTTCCATCTGTGCCACTTCCATCGAAAGTCCAGTTGAGAAACGTTCTGTCGACATACCATCTTGTTACGCCCCCTTCAGTGACGTCTTCTGCCCGCAAAGAGCCTCCAAGCTGCCTCCACACCGGCCATGGGACTGCGCCATCGATCTGCTTCCGGGTGAGTCAGTGCCCAGGGGAAGGATCTACCCCCTGTCAATCCCGGAGGAGAAGGCCATGGAGGAATACATCAAGGAGGCCCTAGCTCAAGGTTACATCCGCCCGTCTACTTCCCCTGCTGCTTCGAGTTTCTTCTTTGTGGCAAAAAAGGACGGAGGCTTGCGGCCATGTATTGACTACCGTGCCCTCAACAAGATCACAGTCAAGTTCCGATACCCCCTTCCTCTCGTCCCAGCTGCTCTGGAACATCTCCGTGGTGCCACTGTGTTCACCAAGCTGGACCTCCGCAGCGCGTATAACCTCATCCGGATACGTGAGGGGGACAAGTGGAAGACCGCCTTCGTGACACCCACCGGCCACTATGAATATCTTGTTATGCCGTATGGCCTGGTCAACACCCCCTCCGTATTCCAGGACTTCATACACGAGGTGCTCCGGGAGTTTCTCCACAAGTTCGTGCTAGTCTACATCGACGACATCTTGATCTACTCCCGGAGCTTGGCCGAACATCGCCACCACATTACGGAGGTCCTTCAACGCCTGAGAGAATTCCATCTCTTCTTGAAAGCTGAAAAATGTTCCTTCCACCAACCCTCAGTGCACTTCTTGGGATACATCATCGACCACAGTGGCATCCGGATGGACGAGGGGAAGGTGGAAGCCATTAAGACCTGGCCCACTCCATCCACCATCAAAGAACTCCAGCGCTTCCTTGGTTTTGCAAATTTCTACTGCCGATTTATCAAGAATTACAGCTCCATCGCCCATCCACTCACCAACCTTCTCCAGAATAAGCCCAAGTCTCTGTCCTGGACACCAGCTGCCACCAACGCCTTCGAAACCCTCAAGGAAGCCTTCTCCACCGCTCCCCTCCTCGTCCACCCCAATCCAGACCTGCCCTTCGTAGTGGAGGTGGACGCCTCCACCACTGGAGTGGGAGCGGTTCTATCTCAGCAGCAGGGGACCCTAAGTAGACTCCATCCATGTGCCTTCTTCTCCCGCAAGCTCAACCCGGCGGAGACCAACTACGACATCGGTAACCGCGAGCTCCTGGCCGTGAAGTTGGCCCTTGAAGAGTGGAGGCATTGGCTGGAGGGAGCTAAACATCCCTTCCTTGTTCTTACTGACCACAAGAACTTGGAGTACCTGCGAGCTGCTAAAAGACTAAACCCTCGACAAGCACGCTGGTCATTATTCTTCACCTGTTTTGACTTCTCCATCTCCTATCGTCCCGGCTCCAAAAACGTCAAGGCGGATGCCCTATCACGTCTCCATGCTCCCGAGGAAAGGTCAGAAGAACCAGAAACCATTCTCCCTGAAACCATCCTCGTCAGTCCTATCACCTGGTCAGAGGAAACTTTGCCCTCCTCCAATGCCTCCACCAACGCTCCATCGGGTTGTCCACCAGGCTTGCTTTACACCACCAGGGCACAACGCACCCCACTCATTCACACTGCCCACACGTCACTTGGCACTGGCCACCCGGGGGTCAATGAAACCCTCTCGCTGTTAAAGGAGCGCTTCTGGTGGCCGAACATGGCAGCTGACGTCAGAAGGTACGTGCAGGGTTGTAGGGAGTGCGCCATCTCCAAGAGCCCTCGCCATCTTCCATCCGGCAAGCTCCATCCTCTGCCCGTTCCTAATCGACCCTGGTCACACCTAGGAGTTGATTTTATCACCGACCTGCCAGCATTCGATGAATTCACCTGCATCCTCGTAATCGTAGATCGATTCTCCAAGTCATCTTGTCTGATTCCCCTGAAAGGCCTACCTACCGCCATGGAGACAGCTGAACTTATGTTTAATCACGTGTTCAGATACTACGGAATTCCCGAAGACATCGTCTCAGACAGAGGACCCCAGTTCATTTCACGGGTATGGAAGGCTTTCTTCTCACTCCTAGGTGTGACCGTCAGTCTCTCATCCGGCTACCACCCTCAGTCAAACGGGCAGACAGAGAGAAAGATCCAGGAGATTGGTCGCTTCCTCCGTACCTTCTGTCACGGCCACCAGAACTCTTGGAACCAGTATCTGGGTTGGGCCGAGTACGCACAGAATTCCCTGCGTCAACCATCTACTGGACTCACTCCATTCCAGTGCGTACTCGGTTACCAACCCCCACTGTTCCCCTGGACCAGGGAACCATCGGACGTCCCATCAGTCGACTACTGGTTCCGAGAGAGCGAGAGGGTCTGGGACTCTGCACACCACCAACTACAGCGGGCCCTGCGCAGACGCAGGATGACAGCCGACCTTCATCGCTCCAACGCTCCCTCCTACCAACCGGGACAGAAGGTCTGGCTGTCAACATGGGACATCAGACTGCGTCTGCCCTGCAAGAAGCTGAGTCCCAGATTCATTGGCCCGTTCACCATCACCAAGCAGATCAACCCCGTCACGTATCAGCTCCAACTACCTCCACAATATCGGATTCATCCCACATTCCATGTCTCCCTCCTTAAGCCTCACCACCCTTCTGTTTCTCTCTCCACAGGGCCTGGCGTAGCAGCTGCCGAACCCCCCCTTCCACTTATCCTGGACGACGGAGCTGCTTATGAGGTTCACGAGATCCTGGACTCCCGGCGCCGTGGTGGTCGTTTGGAATATCTTGTGGACTGGGAAGGCTACGGCCCCGAGGAGCGCTCTTGGGTCCCCAGAAACGACATACTCGACCCCAACCTGCTTCACACCTTCCACTCCAACCATCCCGACAGACCTGCGCCACGTGGAAGAGGACGGCCACCACGACGTCGGGGTCCTCGGCCCTCAGGAGCGGGCCGTGGAGGGGGGGGGGTACTGTCACAGACACGCCAGGCTCCACCGTCCACCAATCACAGCGCACTCCATCTCCTGAGTTCTGATCACCGGCACCTGCACCTCATCAGCACCTCATCACCACCAGTATAAAGAACACTCACACTCACAACCACATTGTCCGGTCTCGTTTGCATCTAAACTTACCTGTATGCTTACCTCAAGGACTCCTACCAATCTACTTACCTGTCTCCAGCGTCTCATGTTCTCCTCGTGTGATCTCCAGTCTGTGTGTGAGTGTTCTCCTTATCCAACGTCCATCTTCTCCAACGCCATTCAAGATCTTCACTTCTACAACCACAAAAGGACAGTATCACTTATCTTCACTTCAGTTGTTCACGTTTACGTTGCTTCATACTCACCTGCACTGCTGTTATACTCTGCTGGTATCAATAAACATCCCTGTCTGTGATCTCCTGTCTCCGACCCTTCTGTGTTGTAACAGCTAAGCTACAGAACATGTTATCTGTTTCTGATGTAGAAAAGTTAGTTCATGCATTCATGACATCTAGACTAGATTACTGTAATGCATTACTAGCTGGTTGTCCTGCATCCTCAATAAACAAGCTACAACTAGTCCAAAATGCAGCTGCTAGAGTTCTTACTAGGTCAAGAAAATATTATCATATAACACCAATTTTATCATCTCTACACTGGTTACCTATTAAGTTCCGTATTGATTATAAAGTATTGCTACTGACCTATAAGGCCCTAAATGGCTTAGCTCCTGTGTATTTAACTGATCTTCTATCGCCCTACAATCCATCACACTCTTTAAGATCACAAAAACTCTGGGCTTCTGGTTGTACCTAGGATATCTAAGTCCACTAAAAGAGGGAGAGCATTTTCACATTTGGCTCCTAAACTCTGGAATAGCCTTCCTGATAATGTTCGGGGCTCAGACTCACTCACCCAGTTTAAATCTAGATTAAAGACGCATCTCTTTAGCCAAGCGTTCACATTATGCATCTCATATCCTTATACACCAGTTATATCAGATCAATTGCACATGACTATCTTTGCTTAATCTTATGAACAGCAGCTACGCTAATTATTCTCCATTTGCTTTTCTGTTTTGTCTCGGGATGCCTGTCCCGAGGTCGCTAGAGTACATCAGCTTCAGCTTGGATCCTGTCTCTTATGAAGACTTCAGATGACCAACACCTGTGAAGAGAAGGCGCCAACCCTGCGAGGACTTCAGATGACGCAAACTCTGGATCAACATGCACCATTCCAAATTTTGCTATATATCCTAATCATTGTTAGCGTTTTCATTACTTCCATGAGCTCATTATTTCTACCTTAAATTAATACATTGCTTAAATTAACACATTGTTAGCTAACTGTGTGATTTACATTGCTGAAATTACAAAAATTGGACACAGCCATCTCTGATAACAGATTACTCTAAATTATAATGTTGACATGCATTCTCTGTAAAGCTGCTTTGAAATGATATGTATTGTGAAAAGTGCTATACAAATAAATGTGAATTGAATTGAATTGAATTGAATGTACTAATTGGCTGATGTGCTGGCTCTAATTTTGCTTTTCTGTTGCATCCAAAGTACCCAGCATAGAGTAGTGTCCTATTAAATCGTACAGGCTGTGGGTCTCCCTGAGGATTGTAAGGCGTCATCCTTGATTTCTTAATCCCTAGCATTCCCAAGAGTTCTTTTATAAGCTTATTCTCAAAGTCTCTGCCTTGGTCTGAATGTATACAAGCTGGTTGTCCGTAATACACAAAGAACTTCTCCCAGAGAATCTTCGCAACAGTCACTGCTTTCTGATCCTTAGCAGGGTAGGCTTGGGCATTGCATGTAAAATGGTCAGTGACAACCAGGACATTAGCAACAACTTTGGAATCTGGCTCTATTGACAAGAAATCAATACATATTAATTTCATTGCCCCACTACTTGTGATGTTACTAAGAGGAGCACGTTTCTGAGGCAATGTCTTTCTGGCTATGCGTCTTCCACAATTTTGACATACTTCTCAATTTCAGAAGTCATTTGTGGCCAGTAAAATCTGTCCTTCAGAAGCTCTGTAGTGTGCTTGATTCCCAGATGTCCTGCATCATCATGTAAGGAATGCATTACTTGCTGATGGAACTGTTCAGGTAAAACAAGCTGGTTTTTCTCTTTACCACAGGGACTGTTGAACACTCTGTACAGTAGCTTATTATTCATACCAAAAAGACTCAGTGGGAGAATTCAAGTATGAATGATTTTTATTTTGTAAAATTGCAGGCAAAATAAATGAATAAATGAATAAATAAATAAATAAATAAATAAATAAACCCTCGACAAGCTCTGTCAAGTCAAGTCAAGTCACCTTTATTTATATAGCGCTTTTTACAATGCAGATTGTGTCAAAGCAGCTTTAAAGTGATAATTGGTATATAATTTTGGCTGCACAGCAGCTCTTAAAGAAAATGGTGTCAATGCAGGCAGATGCAAAGCACTGTTGAATATCAAATGTCAAGTGTCCCCAACTAAGCAAGCCAAAGGTGACAGCGGCAAGGAACCCAAACTCCAAAAGGTGACATCAGGTGGCAAACAGGTGGCAAATAGGTGTTAAAATGGAGAAAAATAACCTTGGGAGAAACCAGGCTTAGTCGGGGGGCCAGTTCTCCTCTGGCGAACAGTGCTTTGTTACGATTCAGGTAGCTATCATAAGTCCCAAGGGATCGCAACATTCAGAATATTTATTCCAGTTCCATCCAGTTGAGGATCGTATTCATCACGCCGGTATGGACGGTTGGTTGAGGAACTGTGCCACTGGCTGTCGTGTCGATGAGGCCTTCACAATGGATGATCTAGTTGACTCAATCTCTGCTGATACTTCAGGGCTGCGTTGTGGTCGTGTCAAGGCGCAGGTCCTCGATCTCACCTGGATACGGCCCGGATCCGGTTGACTATGGTAAACCTCAGGATAAACAGAGAGACTAATATTAGCGTAGATGCCATTCTTCTTCTGATGTAACGAGTACATCTAGTGTTATAGGAAGTGTTCCCGGTTCCGGCTGACCTAATTTATGCAGCCTAATAATCCTTTAACGGATTTGAAAATATAAATTGATAATGTGTTATGTGTATGCCAGGTTAAAGAGATGCGTTTTTAGTCTAGATTTAAACTGACAGAGTGTGTCTGCTTCCCGAACAATGCTAGGAAGATTGTTCCAGAGTTTAGGTGCCAAATAGGAGAAGGATCTACCGCCTGCGGTTGATTTTGATATTCTAGGTATTATCAGCTGGCCTGAATTTTGAGATCGCAATAGACGTGAAGGACTATAATGCATTACGAGCTCGCTCAGGTACTGGGGAGCTAAACCATTTAGTGCTTTGTAAGTAATTAGCAAGATTTTAAAATCTATACGATGTTTAACAGGAAGCCAATGCAGTGTTGACAGAACTGGGCTAATATGGTCATACTTCCTAGTTCTAGAAAGAACTCTAGCTGCTGCATTTTGTACGAGCTGTAGTTTATTTATCAAGCGAGCGGAACAACCACCCAGTAGAGCGTTATAGTAATCTAGCCTTGAAGTCATTAACGCATGAACTAACTGTTCTGCATTTTTCATTGAGAGCATATGTTGTAGTTTAGATATATTTTTAAGATGGAAGAATGCGGTTTTACAGATGCTAGAAACATGGCCTTCAAATGAAAGATTGGTATCAAAGAGCACACCCAGGTTCCTAACTGACGACGAAGACTTAACAGAGCAGCCATCAAGTGTTAGACAGTATTCTAGGTTATTACGTGAAGAAGTTTTTGGTCCAAAAATTAGAATCTCTGTTTTTTCTGAATTTAGTAGTAGGAAATTACTGGTCATCCAATTTTTTATATCAGCTATGCATTCCGTTAATTTTGTGAATTGGTAAGTTTCGTCAGGGCGCGAAGAAATATAGAGCTGAGTATCATCAGCGTAACAGTGAAAACTAACGCCATGCTTCCTAATGATATCTCCCAAGGGTAGCATGTACAGAGTGAAAAGCAATGGTCCTAGTACTGAGCCTTGCGGTACTCCATATTGAACTTGTGATCGATATGACATCTCTTCGTTTACTACTACAAACTGATAACGGTCAGATAAGTATGATTTGAACCATGACAATGCAATTCCACTAATGCCAACAATAATTTTCGAGTCTATTTAAAAGAATGTTGTGATCGATAGTGTCAAATGCAGCACTAAGATCCAGTAACACTAATAGAGAGATACAACCACGATCTGATGATAAGAGCAAATCATTAGTAATTCTAATGAGAGCAGTCTCAGTACTATGGTACGGTCTAAATCCTGATTGGAAATCCTCACAGATACTATTTCTTCCTAAAAAGGAACATAGTTGTGATGATACTGCCTTTTGTAGTATTTTTGACAGACCAGTGAGATTTGAGATCGGCCTGTAATTGACTAATTCTCTAGGATCAAGTTGTGTTTTTTTTTTTAATAAGAGGTTTAATAATAGCCAGCTTAAAACTTTTTGGTACGTATCCTAATGATAAAGACGAATTAACGATATTAAGAAGAGGATCTATGACCTCTGGAAGCATCTCTTTCAATAGCTTAGTCGGTATAGGGTCTAACATACATGTTGTTGATTTTGATGATTTAAGAAGTTTAGACAATTCTTCCTCTCCTAAAGCAGTGAATGAATTGAATTTTTCCTCAGGGACACTACAATGCACTATCTGACGTGATACTGTAGTAGACGGTTGCATGGTTATAATTTTCTCTCTAATATTGTCAATCTTGCAAATAAAGAAGTTCATAACGTCATTACTGCTGTGCTCTTTGGAAACATCAGAAGTTGAAGCTTTATTTCTTGTTAATTTAGCCACTGTATCAAATAAATACCTAGGGTTGTGTTTATTTTCTTCTAAAAGATTTGAAAAATAGGCAGATCTAACAGTTTTTAAGGCCTTTCTGTACTCAATCATTCTCTCTCTCCACGAAATGCGAAAAACTTCTAGTTTTGTTTTCTTCCAGCTGCGCTCCATTTTTCTGGCAGCTCCCTTTAGGGCCCGAGTGTGCTCATTGTACCACTGCATTGGATTAATTTCCTTAATCTTTTTTAAGTGCAAAGGAGCAACTGAGTCTAATGTGCTGGAAAAGACAGAGGCAATAGTTTCTGTTGCAACATCGAGGTCTTCTAAGCTGTCTGGTATGCTAAGGTGATGAAACTGATCTGGAAGATTATTTATACAGCGATCTTTAGTGGTAGAAGTGATGGTTCTACCATATTTATGGCAGGGAGGCAGTTTTGCAGCCTTGACTAAATGTAGTATACACGAGACTAGATAATGATCTGAGATGTCGTCACTCTGCTGCAGAATTTCAACGGCATCAATATCGATTCCATGTGACAATATTAGATCTAAAGTATGATTACGACAATGAGTGGGTCCTGACACGTGTTGTCTAACTCCAGTAGAGTTTAGAATGTCTGTAAATGCCAATCCCAATGCGTCTTTATTATTATCTACATGGATATTAAAATCACCAACAACAAGGACTTTATCTGCAGCTAGTACTAATTCCAATAGAAAATCAGCAAATTCTTTGATAAAGTCTGTATGGTGCCCTGGTGGCCTGTATACAGTAGCCAGCACAAATGTCAACTTACATAACGTTACATAAAGCACCATCACTTCGAAGGAATTATATTTGAAAGACTTTTAACTAATACTGTAAATGTTACTATAAATTACAGCAACACCTCCCCCTTTGCCCTTCTGACGAGGATTGTGTCGATAATCTAACCTTGAGGGCTAGACTCATTTAAAGTAATGTAATCATCCGGTTTTAGCCAAGTTTCTGTCAAACACAGCAAATCTAGATTATTGTCTGTGATAATATCATTTACAATAAGTGCTTTTGAAGAAAGGGATCTAATATTTAACAACCCAAGCTTTATGATTTGTTTATTAGTATTATCTCTATTTTTTATTTGTTGAACATCAATTAAATTTTTACCCTTAAATAGGTTTGGAAGGTTTTTGTTTTTACTAATTCGGGGTACAGACACAGTCTCTATGTGATAATATCTAGGTGGAAGAGTTTCTATGTGTTGGGAATTATCTGACTTCTGTAACGTGAGGCAGCTAGCAGACAGTCGGTTTAGCCAGTATGTCTGCTTCCTGACCTGGGCCCCAGTTTGTCATGCTTCAGCTCTAAGACTATGTGCCATATTACTAGAGAGAAGAGCAGCACCATTCCAGGAGGGATGAATACCATCTCTTTTCAACAGGTCACCCTTGTGAAAAAGAAGTGCACTTAATTGTATTGAAAGTGTACTTTTTGTATACTTCAAATCTTAAAAGTATACTTTTTAAAAAGTGCACTTGCAGGTAATATAATTAAAATTAAAGGCCACTTAATTGTACTTAAAAAGAATACACTTTAATGACAATATTTATTAACACACTTAAGTGCACTTTTTAAAAATGCACTTTGTAATAATGTCTAATTAAGTTTTACTTACAGAAAGTACACTTTAATGACAATATTTATTAACACGCTTAAGTGCACTTTTAAAAATGCACTTTGTAATAATGTCTAATTAAACTTTACTTACAGAAAGTACACTTTAATGACAATATTTATTAACACGCTTAAGTGCACTTTTTAAAAATGCACTTTGTAATAATGTCTAATTAAGCTTTACTTACAGAAAGTACACTTTAATGACAATATTTCTAAACATGCTTAAGTGCACTTTTTAAAAATGCACTTTTTAATAATCTCTAATTAAGTTTTACTTAAAGAAAGTACACTTTAATGACAATATTTATTAACACGCTTAAGTGCACGTTTTAAAAATGCATTTTGTAACAATGTCTAATTCAGTTTTACTTAAAGAAAGTACAATTTCATGACAATATTTCTAAACACACTTAAGTGCACTTTTTAAAAATGCACTTTGTAATAATGTCTAATTAACTTTACTTAAAGTACACTTTCATGACTATTTCTAAAAATGCTTAAGTGCACTTTTTAAAAATGCACTCAATTTTTACTTAATTATGACTTTATAGTGTTTTAAATAAGTACACTTATTTTGATGTATTGACTAATATACTAAAGCACATGAAAAATAATTTATTTTAATTTCAACTTAAGTGTGTTGTCCAAAATGACATTTGTTAATGTATTTTAAATTTGCTTAGTCTTTAATATATACTGTGTGCATTAATACACCTGAAATGTATTTTTCTTTTGAATTTCAATACACTTGCTTATACAGTATAATCCAGTACAACTTATTGTTGAAATTTTTATCACCAGCTCCTGCTCTAAACTCAACTAGTGTCAGTTTTCTACATAATATTTGACATAAAATGTCATTTATGGAGTGCTGTATTTGTGATACTTAGTGCAATAGTGCTGTACTTTACATATGTGTATAATACTTGTAATGTCATTATGTTGTTCTAAGTCGATTAAACATATTTAATTGCATTAATTGCAAGCAAAAGTTTAACAAATCTAAACAAAATTAATTTGAATTCATATTCAGTTAAAATACATTTAATTTTAATCAGACTAAACTGTAAAAATGATTGACTTTTAGTTAGGTGAATGAGTCAAGTTCTGTAAACTTACAGTCTAACTACAACAATGAATTAGAAAAACTTCAACTTGAATAGAAATTAAATCATGCACGTATTATAGCCTATAAACTTTTTTGTTTAATGCGCATGCGCCAAAATACTACGTCATGACGGCGCACTTCTTCACCAGAGTTTGAAAAATGCACTTTCAGCCATCTTTCTGTAATCGCGATGCGTGAGGCAACTTTGCTGATCAAAGAAGAAGAAAACAAAGGAGCGCACGTTTGGATGACTACAGATGAGACGTTATGTACTACAAATAAAGAGGCAAGTAAGTATCTTGATATATGCTTTCTTTATTTTTATTTTTTCACCGTAACATAGCAGTTCTTATTGCCATTAAGAGTGTAACTTATTTAGTTTAATCGCAATATGGAGGTGAATTAATCATGTTTCCTGTAATTTATTTATGATTGCATTATAATAATTTCTTATATATGAATGTGATCGCGTGTGTGGGCGTGTTCAAAGAATTTGGCTGCTGAAAATATAATATTTTAATTGAACTCTGACTTTTTAAATCATTTTAAATGACTTAAAGTTAAATTTGCAGAACTAAATTCAAAGATCTGATCTTGTAACATTCAAAGACATTTATATACATTTAATCCATCTAATCGATATTTGAACCACCAGTAATGTTCAATATATCACCCCCTCTAGAAATACTGCTTATAATCTATTTTTCTTATTGCATTTGAAAAGTGAGGTGTTCAATTACTGTTTGTGTTTGTAATATGTAATATTTTTGTGCTTATCTGGAGTTATATATTCATTTTGTAGGATCAGTACAGATTTGTTATTGGAGATACAGTGCAAGCTGTGTGGAATCAAAGACCCGTATTGATGAGGTGATGTTGCAAGTTTTGCCATTAATTCAGCCAGCACACCCTGATCACACACTACAAGCTAAAACACTGCCATCAACTATCCTTATAGCTTTTAAATGCTTTGAATCTTTTCTATTTGCAAGTAATAAATTCTCACCTGTGCACTTACAAATCCCCATCTAATCATTATATATTTATATATAATGATATTATATCATTATTTTCAAAGCAAAAATGCATTCTGTGTGAACGACCCCTCGATTTGCTTGGGTCTTGGGTTATTTATCTATATTTGTGTAATTGATAAAGTTATGTTTAATTCCCTGTAAAGTAGGAATAAAAACATTTATAAAATGTTCTCTATGTTTAAAGGCCAGTGTCAGTGAAGATGGTGTGGTCACTGGAATCCTGGTGTTTCTGGGAAATGTGAAGGAGCCTCTCCCAGGATTCTACTACAGTGTTGTCCTGATGACTGAGGTAATTCATCTTAGGTGATGCAGTTGCGGTCAAAAGTTTACTTACACCTTGCAGAATGAACTGCTTCATCAGGGAAGTACTAAATAAAAAGACAACATGCTAATTTTTATGATCCCTCTTATTGTTAAAATTATTAACATTTTGCAGATACTGCAAGGTGTTAGGGTGATTTGCCTACAGTGGTTCAGGCTGCAGGATGGCCGAATGACTAAAGAAACGTTATCAGACAAGAAACTTATAGTTTTCTACCATCTTGCTATTACCACTCACTGCCACTTATACCAACAACGGAAATAAGTGCAGTTACAATAGCAAAATATGTGGGAGAGCATTATGATAGTGAAACAATATTATATTGCAATACATCACACATCAAAGTTAATACCAAATCAAAACTAGTTAGCACATAATTTATAATTGAAATTGTTTAATAATATTTGGTTTAGGGCTGCACGATATTGGAAAAAAATGACATTGTGATATTTTTTTCTGCAATATATATTGCGATATGAAAAAAATTCACCAGATGACTTAAAAAGCTCTATTTGGAAAGAATTAATCATTCTAGGATGATTGGGTTGATTTTGTAGGTGAGTGAATGCACATAGAAAATAATGAACAAATTATAAGCATAGATAAATATAGAACAAAGATACAAATTAAATAAATAGTGCTTTATATTTTTCAGCTAAGTCTAACTGTAACGAATCGTCACTTAGACTGGGATCCATTTGCATGCTTTATTTAAACAGAGTGGTCGTACAGGCTGGGTCAGACAGGGGCGAACAGAAATGACAGAGGCAGACAGTATCGTGGTCAGATAACAGGCAAAGAGTCAGGACAGGCAGATATCACTCACAAAACAGTAACCAAGCAAGGATCAAAGGGCAGGCAGCAAGGGTTGAGAAACAGGGTTAAACGTAGTCAGCAACAGGCAATCAGACAGGGTATAAACGCTCAGTAATGTCCACCTAGGCAAAACAAGACTTTGCGATGCACTGAGGTGAGTGGCAGACTTTTATAGTCCGGGTTATGAGTACCAGCTGGCGGTGTAATCAGTCCAAGGTACGGGCTTATGGGAAATGTAGTGCAAGTGTATGCGTGTGTATTAGTATTCCGGTGATGGCTCCCTCCGATGGCCAGAGGAGGGAACCACGGAGTTCGTCTCTGTGACAGAGCCCCCCCTGCGAATGCCTCCTGGCGTGAGGAGGCAAGCGGCGCCGAGGTCTTCCACGAGGACGAGGGGCAGGCTTGTCCGGATGGTTGGTGTGGAACTCTTCCACCAAGTTGGGGTCCAGGATATCATCCGAGTTGACCCAGGTTTGTTCTTCCGGGCCATACCCCTCCCAGTCAACCAGATATTGAAGCAAACGTCCTTGGCGATCTGCTTGATCCTTCTGCCGGCGGACAGCGTGTTGAAGGTGGATGTGTGCTCTATCCCAAGTCGCCTCACTACGGATCATCCAGTCGTTGACTGCGGGAACGTTGGTGGGCTCTCCAGACCATGGGAATAATGGCGGTTGGAATCCAAGAATGCACTGGAATGGTGTTACTCCGGTGGCTGGTTTGCGCAGGGAATTCTGGGCATATTCGGCCCACAGCAGGTATCGGGACCAGTCGTTTTGGTTTTGATTGCAATAGGAACGGAGAAAGCGGGTGAGTTCTTGGTTTAAATGTTCTGTTTGACCGTTGGATGGGTGATAGCCAGAGGTGAGGCTGACATTGATGCTGAGCGCTTGACAGAATGCTGCCCTGAGGCGAGAGGTGAACTGGGGGCCCCGGTCAGACACAATGTCCTCTGGTAGACCATATATACGGAAGACCCAGTTGCATAGTTGCTCGGCGGTTTGCATGGCCGTGGGTAGCTTGGCGAGGGGAATGAGGCGGCATGCCTTGGAAAACCGGTCCACCACCGTGAGTATGGTGGTGTATCCATTTGAGACAGGCAGGTCCGTGACAAAGTCCACGGCGATGTGGGACCAGGGGCGTTGTGGGAGTGGCAGAGGTTGCAGCAAGCCAACGGGGAGTTGATGTGAGGGTTTATTTCTTTGGCAGACTTGGCATGCATTGACGAAGTGAGTTGTATCCTTGGGCAGAGATGGCCACCAGAACCGATTCTGAAGAAGTTGAGTGGTTGCTGTAATACCAGGATGACCAGAAGAGGGAGAATTGTGTACCATCTCCAGGACACGGTTGCGGAAGCCCATGGGCACAAAGGTTCTTTCCGGAGGGAAGTCAGGAGGTGTCTCGTTCCCAGCATTGGCCTGTTCCAGCTCCGTCATAATGTCCCACTGTATAGGTGTAACAACAAGAGAGGCAGGTATTACCGTATCATGGCTTTGAGCTTGGTTCTCACCTTCGAACTGACGCGAAAGGGCATCTGCTTTGACGTTCTTGGATCCAGGACGGTAGGTGACAGTGAAGTGAAATCGAGAGAAGAACAGGGACCAGCGGGCTTGACGTGGGTTGAGTCTTTTGGCAGTTCGTAGGTACTCTAAGTTTTTGTGGTCGGTCAGGACAATGAAAGGATGTGTAGCCCCCTCCAGCCAGTGGCGCCACTCCTCAAAGGCGGTTTTCATGGCCAGTAGCTCTCAGTCTCCGACATCATAGTTGCGTTCTACCGATGTGAGCTTCCTGGAATGAAATGCGCAGGGGTAGAGTTTAGATGGAATACCTTGCCTTTGAGAGAGTATAGCCCCGAGACCAGTGTTGGATGCATCCACCTCGACGACGAACGGGAGAGAGGGGTCTGGATGGTGGAGAATGGGAGCCGAGGTGAAGCGCTCCTTGAGGTCCTGGAAGGCATTAATGGCAGGTGGAGACCACTTGAGTCGATTTTGCCCCTTCTTCACCATGCTGGTAAGCGGGCAGGCTATGGTACTGAAATTTCGGATTAACCGGCGGTAGAAGTTGGCGAACCCTAGAAAACGTTGTAGCTCTTTGAGTGTATTGGGACGTGGCCAGTTCAGGATGGCGGTTACTTTCTTCTCGTCCATGGCAACGCCTTCTGGGCTGATGACGTAGCCGAGGAATGACGTGGATGTCTTGTGGAACTCACATTTTTCCGCCTTGGCGTAGAATTGATACTGGATTAGCCTCTGAAGAACCTGTCTGACCTGAGTGATATGTTCCTCCATATTATCTGAATAAATCAGAATGTCATCAATGTAAACGATTACAAATTTGTTTAACATGTCTCTGAATACGTCGTTGATAAAGGCCTGAAATACAGACGGACTATTGACCAGCCCGAAGGGCATAACAAGGTATTCGTAGTGCCCCGTAGCCGTCGAGAATGCAGTTTTCCACTCGTCACCCTCTCTTATGCGGATTAGGTTATATGCACTGCGGAGATCAAGCTTAGTAAAGTACCTGGCTGTGCGAAGTTGTTCCAGTGCAGCGGGGACCAATGGCAGAGGGTAGCGGAACATAACTGTGATCTCATTTAGACCCCGGTAGTCGATGCAAGGGTGGAGACCCCCGTCCTTCTTCCCCACGAAGAAGAACCCAGCAGATGCAGGTGAAGTAGACGGTCGAATAAAACCCTTGGCCAGTTCCTCCTCGATTTACTTCTTCATAGACTCAGATTCAGGTTGGGATAACGGGAAGATACGGCCCTTGGGTGGTGTTGATCCTGGAATTAGATCTATGGCACAGTCATGAGGACGATGAGGTGGCAATTGAGATGCACGTACCTTGCTGAAGGCTACAGCCAGGTCTTGGTATTCGCTGGGGAGTTGTAAACCAGAGAGAGTTTCCGTGGCGGGTTCTATGGTGACTACAGTGGGTTCGGTGGCCTGGATGGTTCTGACACATAAGGGAGGTGATAGAGGCAGACACTTGGTTAGGCAGTGCTTGTTCCAGTGAATGATTTGACCCTCTCTCCAGCAGATGTGTGGGTTATGAGAGCGGAGCCACGGTAACCCCAGAATGATTGAAGAGGTAGACGTAGGCAGGACATGGAATTGGATCCGTTCGGTGTGAAAAATGCCAATCTGCATGGTTAGGGGTTGTGTAATGGTGATAATGCTTCCTGAGCCCAGAGGGCGTCCATCTATGGCTTCCAGTGTGAGAGAAGAGAGACATTCGATTAATGGAATTTTCTGCTGATCAACATAACTTTGGGATATGAAGTTTCCCGCAGCCCCGGAATCCAGTAACGCAGAGGTCTCCAGAGGGACGCCATTTAACAACAGTTTGATGGGCACAGACACACACATGGCTGAAGAGTAATGGGGTTTAGAATCACTCACCGAACGTGGGGTTTCAGGGCGAGAACGCACCGGGCAGTTGTTCCTCACATGACCCGAGCGTTGATTTGCATGGGTTCATTGGACTCAGGGTCAGCCGCTGGAGGAGCGCGGGTGCTGCGTTTGGGACCTGCTTTATGAGCACGAATGAGGTTATCGACATGAATGGCGAGTTCAATAAACTGGTCCAGACTTTTCCCCTCATCTCGGCAGGCGAGCTCAGTTTGTAATTCTTGCGACAGTCCTTTTCTGAAACAAACTTTGAGCGTGTCACTCACCCAGTTGGTCTGTGCAGCAAGCATACGGAAAGCGAGTGCATACTCAGCCGCCGTTCTCCGTCCTTGAGTGAGTTCTAATAGGCGATCGTCGGCCCCCTTGCCATCACCGGGATGATCGAACACCTCCCTGAATCTCTGTAGGAAGTACTCATACGAAGGGAAAGCAGATCCATCATCTCCCCATACCGCTGTAATCCAGTCTAGCGCTCTCCCCGTAAACAATGAACAAATTAGAGCGATCTTACTGGCATCAGTACTAAACATGGCAGGCTCCTGATTGATGAAGAGGGAACACTGGAGGATGAATCCCTTGCACTTTGCTGGGTCGCCGTCGAATTTTTCAGGCAGAGAGAGGCGGGGATTGGTTGGTGGCGGCGTCCCTACTGCGTGTGTAATGGCGGCCGCGGCGGGCGGTGAGGACGCTGCGGGAGCGTTGAGCTGCAAGCCCTGGAGTGCTTTCACCAGTTCTTCCGTGAGGCTTGTGAGACGGTTGAGCTGGTGCTGGTGAGCGGCCAGCTGACTGGCCTGAGCAGACATGGTGGCACACAGGTGAGAGAAAGCAGCTGGATCTGGAGTTGGCGAAGTCTTCTGTAACGAATCGTCACTTAGACTGGGATCCATTTGCATGCCTTATTTAAACAGAGTGGTCGTACAGGCTGGGTCAGACAGGGGCGAACAGAAATGACAGAGGCAGACAGTATCGTGGTCAGATAACAGGCAAAGAGTCAGGACAGGCAGATATCACTCACAAAACAGTAACCAGGCAAGGATCAAAGGGCAGGCAGCAAGGGTCGAGAAACAGGGTTAAACGTAGTCAGCAACAGGCAATCAGACAGGGTATAAACGCTCAGTAATGTCCACCTAGGCAAAACAAGACTTTGCAATGCACTGAGGGAGTGGCAGACTTTTATAGTCCGGGTTCTGAGTACCAGCTGGCGGTGTAATCAGTCCAAGGTACGGGCTTATGGGAAATGTAGTGCAAGTGTATGCGTGTGTATTAGTATTCCGGTGATGGCTCCCTCCGATGGCCAGAGGAGGGAACCACGGAGTTCGTCTCTGTGACACTAACAGTATTCAGTAGGGCTGGGTATTGACACAATTTTCACGATTCGATTCGATTTCTATTCACAAGCTTACGATTCGATTTCGATTCAATATCGATTATTTTGGATGTACAGTAAATGCCAAATTTTCTTGAGGAAAAAAAATAATGCTGTAAACTATACGAGGGAGTCACTTGGTACTATATTACTATAATATTGAAGGTTAAAATTAACTTATTTACATACCAACACTTAAATTACACTCAATTACGTTTTTTTATAATAAAGTTATAATACTAACTTTAGAATTACATAATCATATTTCTACTCCAATTCGTTTTTTGAAATATAAACATTTAAATCGTGGCTGTCATAAATGATTTATTCAAACATGCATTAAATACATAAATGAATTATAAATAAAATAAATATTTAAAATAAAATTATAATGAATATGTAACGTGGTGCATATATTTATCAGAATGCTCCTCTCTGTAGCTGACTAACGAGTTTATGCTGAATATGATTTTTCTGAAGTAAATGTGACATTACGTGACATTGTTTACAAGCTGTTTTATTGACGTCTTTCCGCAGTTGAAACACTGATTGAGCGATTAAATGTGACATGTTATGGCTCAGTTGTACTGTATCTTGTAACATACCTTCAGGTGTTCATTCATATTTATTTCACACTGTAACTGGTATTAAAGTGGAGGAGATGATCAGTACATAGTACACATCTTGGCCGCAGGCTTCGATCACTATCAGCAACTCTTTGCCTTTAGGAATACCAAATGGGTCTAGGAGGGTGGTGGAAAAGGACAGCAAATGTCTTTGTTCATTTTTGATTATTTTTAAAACCTACAAAGGTGTATATAAACTTTGGAGTGCAACTATATATCTATATCTATTGCTTTCATTCAATTGAGCCAATTATAATAATGGACTGACTCTGTTTACAAACAATTGTTTTCCTTCAGTTTCTTTTTTTTTTCCTCAAGGTATTTTTTTTTTTTTACTTTCCTGCTTCCATGTCCATTTACTATACTGTGTAGAGATGGTGCACACCTTCATGGACATTTGAGGTTTTCTGCCGATGGAGAGCTTCTGGGACATTGACATAAACAGCACTTTTTCCTACAACTTCAAAAAAGTTGGTGACAGACGATTTTCTTGTTTTTGTGCCTTTGGAATTTGTCAATTTTTTTTTTTTTTTTTTTGCTTTGTTTTTTCTTTTCAAAATTACATTCACTGTAATGCTGGAGTAAGATTTTAGAAGAAACCTTTTGGTCCTGTTTAATGTTTGTGCTAGTAAAGGTTTCAGAGCTTATAAGTAACAAGGTTCGGTAACACTTTACAATAAGGTCTCATTTGTTAACATCAATTAATATATTAGACAACATGATCTAACTATGTGCATTAACTTTTTTACAGTATTTATTAATCTTTGTTAACATTAGGTAATAAAAAATATATTTTTTTTCAAGTTAGTTAAAATGTATAGTCATTGTTCATGTTAGTTTACAGTGCATTATCTATTAACATATGCAACTTTTGATTTTAATAATGCATAAATAAATGTTAATATTAACTAGGATTTGTAAATGCTTTAAAGTATTTTTCATTCATAGTTCATGTTAACTAAAGTAGTTAACTAATAAAAAGTTATTGTAAAGTGTTACCCAAAGTTTTGAATCTTTTCTTTACATTTTGTTTGTATTAAGTCATGGGTGTTATCTTATTTATCATCTTATAGATCATACAGAATGATTTTTTCTGAAAATGTAAAAATGCAGAAAGTATTGTGATGGGTAGGTTTAGCTTTAGGTACCTTTGTATGTGAGGGAGAAAATGTACATATAAGCCTCACTGTCCTCCAGACTCTTTCGAAAATGAGAGTTAAAGTGTTGTAATTGTTTGTGATTGTGTATAGTGTTTCTTGGGTTTTCTTGTGCATCAACAAAAAGGTTTTTGTGTATTTGTTTTAGAGATTGTTTTGTCAATAAATGTAGAGGGTTTCAATTTGCATTTGTGTTGATTGTAATATTTTGAAATATACTAAATTGTAACTTCATTATTATATGTAATTACAAATAATGTAATAACAAATGTATTAAATTAAATATAAATGTATGTAAATAATGTAATTACAAATGTATTAAATTATATAATAGTGTACATGTAAATGACATTAAAGTATATTTTAGTTCACATTAATTGCTTGTCAGTACATTCAGAAGTACACTTTTACCATATTTCAAAGTACATAAAAAAATTGTATTAAAGTCCCACTTAAGTGGTTTAAAAAAATCACTCAGAAGTTCAACTAATTGCATTTAATATGAACTTAATCTGTGATATATTTAAAATTAATTACAAATAGAATGTACTTAAACGGCTGAAAACATTACATTTAATTCACACTTAAGTCTATTGATAACTGATATTAAAATATATTTTAGTTCACATTAATTGCTTGTCAGTACATTGAGCAGTGCACTTCAACTATATTTTAAAGATACTAGAAGCAATTACAAAGGTTATCATAAAGTTGTATTAAAGTCCCACTTAAGTGGTTCAAAAAAATCACTCAAAAGTTCAACTTATTGCATTTAATATGAACTTAATCTGTGATACATTTGAAATTAATTACAAATAGAATGCACTTAAGCGATGAAAACATTACATTTAATTCACACTTAAGTGTGTTTTTTTAAAGTATATTATTTGTGCAATAAGTACACTTTATAAAAGTATACTAAAGTGCACCTTTTTTTCACAAGGGCAGGTCTGCCCCAAAAACTTTTCCAATTGTCTATGAAACCTATATTATTCTGCGGACACCACTTAGACAGCCAGCCATTGAGTGATGATAATCTGCTAACTATCTCATCACTCCGACGAACAGGAAGAGGGCCAGAGCAAATTACTTTTTTCTGACATTGTACTTGCGAGTTCACACACCTCTTTAATGTTAATTTTCTCAGACTGGCGAAGTCGAACATCATTAGTGCTGACGTGAATTATAATTTTAGAGTATTTACGATTAGCTTTAGCCAGCACTTTTAAATTTGCTTTGATGTCAGGTGCTCTGGCTTCCGGCAAACATGTGACTATGGTGGCTGGTGTCTCTATTTTCACGTTCCGTGTAATAGAATCGCCAATAACTAGGGCACTTTCAACAGGATTCTCAGTGGGTGCGTCACTGAGTGGGGAGAACCGGTTTGATGTTCTAATTGGAACGGAAGAGTGGTGTTTTCCGCGGCTGGGCCGCCTCACCGTTACCCAATTGCCCTGCTGCATGGGCTCTACAGCCGGAACCGAACAATGTACAGAGTTCACTAAGCTAGTCGCAAACAGTATCTGAAGCCCTTGCATTCTTACTATCCTCGATTAAGGTTTGGATGCGTGTCTCTAATTCTGAGATTTTCTCTGTCAGCCTGACTATTTCCCTACATTTATGACATGTAAATCCCTCGTCGCTAACACAGAGAGCTATACTGAACATGTGACAAGCAGAGCAAGTAACAATAGAAGGAGAGGATGACATGACTCACCGTGTTTGTAGACTGATCCGACTTACCACAGCTGTTTCATGAACGCGTAGAAAAAGAAAAGGAGCGCGCGAGAGACTGATGACAAGTTAACAAGCTAGCGAGATGCAAACGTGTTCTAATAGCGATTTAGATTAAAAGATTAAAAGCTAGCGACGTCAGATTAATGTGGTAGGCAATATTAGATATATTAGATATAAGGTAATGATAATATAAGCAACAGTGAATGAAAGTAAGAGATTCAAAACAAAGCTATACGGAGTTACAGACGCAAACCACTCTGAGCAGCGAGGCAGACAGGAGCAACTCGGTCTCAAAGTTCTTTGGCGTAGGCCCCGTCCTTCTTCCAGGTCTTGAAGTTAACCGGTAGGTCCTGCCTGAAGATGAAGGCAGGGCGGAGCCTACTCCCCGGACGAGTGGACAGGAACCGACCTGGTGGTGGTGGTGGGGAGGATGGAGGGAAACTTCACTACGACACCTACAAGCAACGAAGTAGGATGGTAAGATCAGTCTATTTATATTCGATGTCGAGCTGTGATTGGCTACACCAGATTATGAATTAACGATGTGGCATTAGAGTCTTTCTGGTAGAACTTACGCATATGCTTTCATGGATGACCAGCTTAGGACCTTGCCTCTGCAATAGTGACATTTGTGGGTTAGAACTTGCACCAGTTGTAAGTACCTTCCCCTGCTCCACAGCAAGCTTCACCGGTCCAATGACTGGATCTTTATCTTGAGCCAACTTAAGGTCAGTATGAGTCAGCTGTTTCAGATTTCCTAGCTCAAGCTGTGTAAGACATGAGCCACGTTTCCACCACAGGAACTTTCCCCAGGAACTAGGAACTTTGGGGTGGTACTCGGAGTGTTTCGACCTTTCCTACTGAAAACCGAAGACCTTTAATGCATTCTTGCCATTCATTTATGTGTTTAGTCTATAGGTTTGCACGTTTGAATGTGTATGTGCGCAGACGCTTGGTCTTTTTTACAAAATGATATTGCCAAATTACTTGTCTGGTCCGCATAATACAGAAAAATTAGTCGTGTCCTTGGATCTATGCGAACTGGAATAATTTTGATAACGTTTTATCTATACATAGGGAAAGGAAAGGGAAGGAGGCCTTCGCAGGGGATAGTTTAGTTGACACTTCAGGGCTGCGTTTTCGTTGTGTTATGCGCAGGTCCTTCATCTCAACTGGATATGGCCTGGATCTGGCAGGCTACGGCAAACCTCGGGATAAACAGAGAGAGACTAATATTAGCGTAGACGCCATTCTTCTTATGATGTAGCGAGTACATCAGGTGTTATGGGAAGTGTTCCCGGTTCTGGCTGACCTAATTTATGCAGTCTAACAATTTACATGATTTGAATTATAGAGGTAGATAATGTGTTATGTGTATGCCAGGTTAAAGAGATGTGTTTTTATTCTAGATTTAAACTGACAGAGTGTGTCTGCTTCCCGAACAATGCTAGGAAGACTGTTCCAAAGTGTAGGTGCTAAAAAGGAAAATGATCTACATCTATCTAATATGGTCATACTTCCTGGTTCTAGTAAGAACTCTAGCTGCTGCGTTTTAGACCAGCTGTTTGGACAAGTTTGTTTATCAGGCGAGCAGGGCAACCACCCAGTAGAGCGTTACAGTAATCTAGCATTGAGGTCATGAACGCATGAACTAACTGTTCTGCATTTGTCATTTGTCAATTGTCTATGAACCCTATATTATTCTGTGGACACCACTTAGACAGCCATCCATTGAGTGATGATAGTCTGTATCTTATCACTCCGATGAACAGGAAGAGGGCCAGAGCAAATTACAGTGTCTGACATTGTACTTCTGAGTTTACACACCTCTTTAATGTTAATTTTAGTGATCTCCGACTGGCGAAGTCAAACATCATTAGTGCCGACATGAATAATAATCTTAGAGTATTTACGATTAGCATTAGCCAGCACTTTTAAATTTTTTTTGATGTCAGGCGCTCTGGCTCCCAGCAAACGTGACTATGGTGGCTGGTGTCTCTATTTTCACATTCCGTGTAATAGAATCGCCAATAACTAGGGCACTTTCAACAGGATTCTCAGTGGGTATGTCACTGAGTGGGGAGAACCTGTTTTATGTTCTAATCGGAATGGAACAGCGGTGTTTTTCGCGACTATGCCGTCTCACGGTCACCCAATTGCACTGCTGCATGGGCTCTACAGCCGGAACCGAACAATGTACAGAGTTCACTAAGCTAGTCGCATCCAAAACAGTATCTAAAGCCCTTGCATTCTTACTATCCTCAATTAAAGTGGATGCGTGTCTCTAATTCTGAGATTTTCTCTGCCTGACTATTTCCCTGCATTTATGACATGTGAATCCCTCGTTGCTGACAGAGAGAGCTATACTTTGCATGTGACAGGCAGTGCAAGTAACAACAAAATGAGAGGATGACATGACTCAACGTGTTTGTAGACTGATCCGACTTACCACAGTTGTTTGATGAACTCGTAGAAAAAAAAAAGGATGGTGGGCACAGATGACCAGCTAACAAGCTAGCGAAATGTGAACGCATTGTGATAGCGATTTAGATTAAAAGATTAAAAGCTAGTGACGTCAGATTAATGTGATAGGCAATATTAGACAATATCAGATATATGGTGATGATAAAATAGAGAACAAGCAATGATAATAAATAGATTCAAAACAAAGCTATACGGAGCTACAGACGCAAACTATTCAGCAGTGAGGCAGACAGGAGCAGACTGGAGCAATCGATCAGCAGAGCAATCCTCAGAGCAATCCTCCATGTATCTACTACTGCCCACTTCAGTGCCAAGAATTCCAGTTGGTGAGTAGGATATCTTTGCTCTGTGGTACTCAGTTTCCTGCTAGTGTATGCGACTGGTCGGAGTCCTTCCGGATACTCTTGGTTCAGTACTGCACCTAGGCCATTCTGACTTGCATCCACGTGTAGAACATAGGTCTTGGTAGGGTCAGTGAATGCCAGGACAGGAGCATGAGTAAGGCAGTGGATAATGGTTTTAAAGGCCTCAGTACAATCTTTGTCCCACCGCTCGCCAAATGGCTCTGACTCTTTGAAGTACTTTCCCTCTGTGGTGACCTTTCCACCCCCTTTGGCTGGAGGATACCCTTTGGTAAGTTCTGTAAGGGGTTGAACAATTGCAGAATAGTTTTTGACAAACGGTCAGTAAAACCCACAAAATCCTTGGAATGACCTTAAGGCTTTAACATCTGTGGGCATCTTCCACTTAGAGACTGCTTCTATTTTCTCCGGGTCAGGAGCAACACCATTAGAAGAGACAATATGGCCCACGTATTTGACCTGTGACATACAGAGCTGGCACATATCCAGTGAGATTTTCAAACCATACTCCTCCAAACGGTCTAAGGCCCAATCCCAATTCTACCCCTTACCCCTTCCCCTTTCCCCTACCCCTTCGTTTTGCGCGTTCACGTGAAGGGGTAGGGGTGTCTCGATTCTCTTTTGGCTGGAGTGGTAGGGGTAAGGGGAAGGGCTAGATAGCCCTTCAAAGGAAGATTTTTCGGGACCACACTTCGAACGAAGGGGTATGAGAAATTTCCCTGCATACACGGACTACCGTGCTGATAGAATGCGTGTAGTGATCATGGTAGTGATATTTCCACTCAGGATCGATCATTTACGTGTTACGTGGCTGCCAGTTTCTCCGTAGCTTGCTAAACGCGCTATTTGAATGATGTGAACACAAATGAGTAATACAGTTAAAAGAAATATCTGGTCATCCTTCATAGCTATTTACATCTCGTATCATATGTAAACTCTTGCGTTACCAAGGCAACAACTGACTCGTTTGTATTGCTTTGTAAAGAGGTCCGTTATCGCAGCACCACAGTAGAAAACGAAACCATATCCGTACCGGCCGGCTCGGCACAGAATGGAACGGTTAAACAAACAGCTTGGCCCGATGGAAAAGCGGCTTCACCAATCTCGGGAAACTCAGGGCTCATACGTTTTCGAACTGAAACCGAGCTCCATCCAAAATACAGCGCAAAACAATGTTGGGAGTGAGTAATCTGTTAAACGTGCTCATGCCTGATTTCTGCTGACTTTAGTTCTGCTTTGTGAATAGGGCTGGGCGATATGACGATATATATCATTACCATGAAATAAAATGTCTATCGTTAGGTCCCTCTGTTACTTTTGTCCGTAGCTCTTGAATCTCAGCTTTCAATTCTCCCACCGCAACTAAACCAGTCTGTTTCTGTCGTGGCCGGGTGACAGGCTTTTCAGTGACACCCTGACTATGTCTGGCAGCCGTTCTTTATAATACCTGACTCTCACTCTTCCCAAAGCTTTGACTGTTTCAGTAGTTTCCTCAATGTGCTACCTCCACATCTGCAGGCACTCCCAACAGTAACACTGCATGTTTCAGATCAATTATTGCTTTCTGACACCAATCGTCAAGTTCAGCTTGTAAGAGAGAATCATCAACATCCATAATTGCCTAACTCACATGAACATCAGCTTTCCTGTAAGCAGAATACTTTCTTAGCGCTTTACAGATTTTCAAGCAGTGTACTAACAAGGATCATCCCGGACGAGCCCCCACTTTATTTAGCGCCCTCTACTATCCTAGGTGTATCTACCCTTCTGGAATTATTGACGCTAAAAAAACGGATTCTTTTACTTGTGTCTCTCGACATAATCTTTTGACCTTTGACCCTTGATTTATACAACTGCTCCTTACTAAATGCAAGTTTTCTCTCTGCAAAATACTTGTCACAATTACAACTATTTGTCTATTTAATCGATCACTCTATATAGTTGAAATATACAATTAATTTATTAATTACTTTTTATTGTTTTTTTTTTTAACAAAAATGAACCAACTGAATATGAATAAAATCTGTCCAATCAACTTCTAAATATGCAAACTGGCCGCTTCGCTCTATAAGAGCACAAATAAAATTAAACAAAGTGTACCTGAGTGAGCTTGTCAAGAGTTGGTGGTTTCTGTCACCCGTCAGATCCATTCCCGCGACACCAGAGGAACTCCTAACCACTCAGCGATTAGGAGCGCTATCTGAATTCCTCCTCAGTGACTCTGTCAATCTCGGTCGATGCAATAAAAGCTCTTGGCAATTGTTTAGATTACCTTTGGTGTTCTTACATTAGTTTCTCACCGGGACCATGAATAACGTTAGTTTAATTCACTGCAATTCTGAATCGCGTCGATTTGACTTCATTGTGTTGTCGTGTTGACTTCACAACAGAATACTGTGCTGCTTACCACTCAAACATTACAGTTCAGACTATTTTTCACACAAATAAATTAGCACGCTCTCTGTCATCATGCCGACAACATCAACTATGCACTTCTTTTCCAACTCCTCTCACTACCTTGTACACTCTCTGACTGATATGAGCACTGTCCAATCACAGGTGCCATAACTGACATAAGGCAGTATCAAGCTGTTTTTTAGCCAATAACATTAAACTGAACAACTTACTGGCATGAATATGTCTGAACAGGTTGTCACAAATGAGACTCCGGCAGTTCCTTCTGCTCGCCACCAGAGGGATCCCTCTCCCGAATATTAAACCCCTTTGAACTACATTTCCCTCTCACGTACCTGTCACTAATTACCCTTGCACCTGACTCTCATCAGTGGACTATTTAAGCTGCTCTCAGACTCTACCGTATTGCGAAGTTTTGTTTTGCCCTGGTGATGCTGTGTCTTGCTGTAACGCCACACCAGCAGAGGGAGCCCTCGCCTGAGTATTGACTGTCTCACTCCCTCTGCTTCTACTCTCGCTTCCTGTTTATTCAGTATTTCAGGGTGTGGTTGTGCACTTGCCCCTTGCGAAGTATTGCCAGTTCATCTGCCTTACCGAGCGTTTTCTTTATTCCTGCCTGTTTGCCTAGTGTATTATTCTGCCTGTTTTCCCTGATTACGTCTGTTGGATTATCCCCTTACTTTGGTAGCCTGATTTGGACTGATGATAGTGTTTGGAGCTTTTGCCTGTTTACTCACCTCTGCCTTTTGGATTACCCTTGTGTTTGTTGCTCGTTTGGACTGCTATTCTGGTTGTGACCTATCGCCTGGCTTAACATTCCTGCCTTTTACACTCACTCCTAATAAAACTCCGCAAATGGATTCTAACGCCGCCTCAGCCTCGTCCTTACAGAATACTTCGCTGCAACTGAATCCAGCGGAAGTTTCCAACTTGCAAGCAACTTTTGCCTACCAAACTGAAGTTTTGAAGGGCTACCAAGACCAACTCGCCAAGCTCCAGTCTGTCAATGAACACCTGACTCATTACATCCAATCCCTCCCATCGGCCACACCGAAGACGGTAAGCTTTGCGTTACCAGACAAATTTGATGGATGTGCGGATCAGTGTAGAGGCTTTATTCGTCAAGTAAAGATTTACTTTGATAACCAGGAAGACAAGTTTGTGTCAGAGGAGAAGAAATGCGCTTTTGTGATGACGTTATTATCTGGAAGAGCTTTAGACTGGGCCGCGGCAGTTTGGGAGACGGATCTACGATTCAGAACGTCTTTTGATTATTTCATTCAGCAAGTCAAGTCAAGTCACCTTTATTTATATAGCGCTTTTTACAATGTAGATTGTGTCAAAGCAGCTTTACATTGATAACTGGTACATTATTTGGCTGCACAGCAGCTCTTAAAGAATAGTGTCAATGCAGGTAGATCAAAGCACTGTTGAATATCAAATGTCAAGTCAAATGTCAAGTGTCCCCAACTAAACAAGCCAAAAGGCGACAGCGGCAAGGAACCCAAACTCCATCAGGTGACATCAGGTGGCAGACAAGTGGCAAATAGGTGTTTAAATGGAGAAAAAAAACCTTGGGAGAAACCAGGCTTAGTCGGGGGGCCAGTTCTCCTCTGGCCAACAGTGCTTTGTTACGATTCAGGTTGCCATCGTAAGTCCAATAGGATCGCAGCATTCAAAGTATTTATTCCAGTTCCATCCAATTGAGGATCGTATTCATCACGCCGGTATGGACGGTTGTTGAGGAACTGTGTCGTGGCTGTCGTGTCGATGAGGCCCTCACAGTGGATGATCTAGTTGACTCAATCTCTGCTGATACTTCAGGGCTGCGTTGTGGTCGTGTCAAGGCGCAGGTCCTCGGTCTCACCTGGATACGGCCCGGATCCGGTTGACTACGGTGAACCTCGGGATAACCAGAAAGACTAATGTTAGCGTAGATGCCATTCTTCTTCTGATGTAACGAGTACATCATGTGTTATAGGAAGTGTTCCCGGTTCCGGCTGACCTAATTTATGCAGCCTAATAATCCTTTAACGGATTTGAAAATATAAATTGGTAATGTGTTATGTGTATGCCAGGTTAAAGAAATGCGTTTTTAGTCTAGATTTAAACTGACAGAGTGTGTCTGCTTCCCGAACAATGCTAGGAAGATTGTTCCAGAGTTTAGGTGCCATATAGGAGAAGGATCTACCGCCTGCGGTTGATTTTGATATTCTAGGTATTATCAGCTGGCCTGAATTCTGAGATCGCAATAGACGTGAAGGACTATAATGAATTAAGAGCTCGCTCAGGTACTGGGGAGCTAAACCATTTAGTGCTTTGAAAGTAATTAGCAAGATTTTAAAATCTATACGATGTTTAACAGGAAGCCAATGCAGTGTTGACAGAACCGGGCTAATATGATCATACTTCCTAGTTCTAGTAAGAACTCTAGCTGCTGCATTTTGTACGAGCTGTAGTTTATTTATCAGGCGAGCAGAACAACCACCCAGTAAAGCGTTACAGTAATCTAGCCTTGAGGTCATGAACGCATGAACTAACTGTTCTGCATTTTTCATTGAGAGCATATGTCGTAGTTTAGATATATTTTTAAGATGGAAGAATGCGGTTTTACAGATGCTAGTAACATGGCCTTCAAATGAAAGATTGGTATCAAAGAGCACACCCAGGTTCCTAACTGACGACGAAGACTTAACAGAGCAGCCATCAAGTGTTAGACAGTATTCTAGGTTATTACATGAAGTTTTTGGCCCAAAAATTAGAATCTCTGTTTTTTCTGAATTTAGTAGTAGGAAATTACTGGTCATCCAATTTTTTATATCAGCTATGCATTCCGTTAATTTTGTGAATTGGTAAGTTTCGTCAGGGCGCGAAGAAATATAGAGCTGAGTATCATCAGCGTAACAGTGAAAACTAACGCCATGCTTCCTAATGATATCTCCCAAGGGTAGCATGTACAGAGTGAAAAGCAACGGTCCTAGTACTGAGCCTTGCGGTACTGCATGCAACTGCATGAAGTGTTTGAGTATCCCGCTGGGGGCAGGGATGTGTCGACGCAAATCCTTCACAAGGTAACCGCACCGCCGCTGATTACGCCATTTTGTTTAGAACGCTCGCGGCTCAGAGTGGATCGAACGACATTTCATTGAAAGCTGTCTTTCAACGGAGCCTTAACACAGACCTGCAAACCGAGTTGGCATGTAAAGGAGAGGATTTATCATTTTCTGACTTTGTGACTCTTACTATAAAGATTGATAATCTGATGCGACAAGCACCGAAGCGAAGAAGTGTGAGGGAATCACAACGCTTTTCGCCAACTGTCTTGCCTACGATGACGTCATCTACCGATAAGTCCAGCGACGAGCCCATGCAACTAGGTTTATCTCGACTTTCAGAAGAGGAAAGAATGAGACGACGTCAACTCCGTCTATGCTTTCACTGCGGTGAAGCCGGCCATCGCAGTCAGGGGTGCCCACATAAAGCCCAGACAACCTCACGGGTAAATATAGAATATTTTTCACTACTCCGTAATAGATCTTTCAAGCTCCCTATTGAAATAAAACCTGATGATGCCTCTATTTTATTAACAGCGATGATAGACTCTGGGGCAGCCTTAAACCTCATACATAAAGACCTCATTAAGAAATATGACATTGCCACCCAACCATGCAACCCTCCTATCCGGATCAAGGCCGTAGACGATAACACCATTGGGGAAGGGATCACCTATCAGACCAAGCCATTAACTCTTCAAGTGGGTTTATTCCATCAAGAATTAATCTCCCTATACGTCATTGACTCCCCTAAGCATGAAGTAATCCTCGGATTTCCATGGCTATCCATTCATGACCCCATTATTTCCTGGCATCATGGTGAGTTGACTAATTGGTCCAATTTCTGTAGAAGTCATTGTTTTTCCCAAGTCCCCCAACCATATTTGACCACTAGTATTGAAAGCCCAGAAACGAACAAGACTGTTAACATCCCCAACTGTTATAACGATCTGACATAAGTCTTTAGCAAAACCAAAGCCACGCAATTACCACCTCATCGCCCCTGGGACTGTGCAATAGATTTACTGCCTAATGCCATGCCCCCTAAAAGTAAAGTCCAGAAAGGAGACCCAGGCCATGGAAGATTATATTGAAGAAGCGCTAAGCTCAGGGTTCATCCGACCCTCCACCTCTCCAGCTGCTGCAGGGTTCTTCTTCGTTGAAAAGAAAGATGGAGGGTTAAGGCCGTGCATTGATTATAGGGGACTCAATAATGTCACAGTTAAATTCCGCTACCCCCTCCCATTGGTTCCCTCAGCCCTAGAGCAACTCTGTGAAGCCACCATTTACACAAACTTGACCTACGGAGTGCTTATAACTTGATCAGAATCAAAGAGGGCGACGAATAGAAAACGAATAGAAAACTGCCTTCCTCACCACTAGGGGGCACTATGAGTACCAAGTTATGCCGTATGGGCTTGCCAACTCTCCTGCCGTATTCCAGTCTTTCATTAATGAGATCTTCCGGGACCTTCTGAACCAGTATGTAATTGCTTACATTGATGATATTCTGATCTACTCTAAATCCAAAGATGAACATGTCAGCCATGTCAGGTCAGTCCTTGCTCGTCTACTCGCAAACCAATTATACGTTAAGGCAGAGAAGTGTGAATTTCACGTCCAACAGACTTCATTCCTGGGCTACCACATCAGCCACCAGGGGGTAAAGATGGATGAATCCAAGGTCAAGGCAGTCACTGAATGGCCTCAACCATCCACTGTGAAGGAGCTTCAAAGGTTTTTGGGGTTTGCCAATTTTTACAGACGCTTTATCAGAAACTGCAGTATGATTGCTTCTCCCCTGATGTCCCTCTTGAAAGGAAAACCTACCAAGCTAAGGTGGACGGAAGTGGCCAGCCAAGCATTCAAATCGTTGAAGGAAAGGTTTACAACAGCCCCAATCCTAAAACATCCTGATCCGGATCTCCCGTTTGTGGTGGAAGTAGACGCTTCTGACTGCGGTATAGGAGCTGTGCTCTCTCAATGTCACGGCCAGCCCGGTAAACTATACCCATGCGCATTCTTCTCAAGAAAGTTAACCGCAGCAGAAAGGAATTATGATGCAGGGAATAAAGAACTTCTGTCCATGAAAGCAGCCATTGAGGAGTGGAGACACTGGCTCGAGGGAGCAGTCCACCCCTTTCAAGTAATCACTGACCACAAGAATCTAGAATACATCAAGAGTGCTAAACGGCTCAACCCTCGCCAGGCTCGCTGGTCCCTATTTTTCACCCGATTCCAGTTTACAGTGACATATCGACCAGGCAGCAAGAACAGTAAGGCAGATGCCCTATCTAGGCGGTATGATCTCCCCACTGAAACCCTCACACCCGAATGCATTCTTCCACCATCTATTGTCATTGCTCCGGTCACCTGGGACATAATGGAGAAGATTCAGAGAGAGCAACTGCAAGACCCCGCACCTGAGAACTGTCCTCCTAATAAGCAGTACGTTCCACAAAATTTACGTCACAGAGTAACGCAATGGATCCACACCTCTGTTAGCGCCGGTCATCCAGGTATATCTCGCACCCTTCACTTACTACAGAACTCATTCTGGTGGCCCTCGATGACAAAAGATGTAACTACTTATGTCAAAGCCTGCCAAGTCTGTGCTCAGTCCAAGACCCCCAAGGAGTTACCTTCAGGTCTCCTCCAACCGCTACCCATCCCACAACGTCCTTTGGTCCCATCTCTCCATTGACTTTGTAACCGATCTACCACTTTCCAATGGCTTCACTGCTATCCTGGTCATAATTGACCGGTTCTCCAAGTCCTGTCGTTTGGTGCCTCTAAAGGGTCTCCCCACAGCTATGGAGACTGCTCAAGCGCTCTTTCACCATGTCTTCAGAAATTATGGTTTACCCGACGATATTGTCAGCGACCGAGGAACTCAGTTCACGTCCCAAGTTTGGAGAGCCTTCTGTAAACAGCTGGACATTAATATCAGCCTCACGTCAGGTTACCACCCTCAGTCAAATGGGCAAGTCGAACGACTTAACCAAGAAATTGGGAGATATCTTCGCTCTTACTGTAGCCGAGAACAACACCGCTGGTCTGAATTCCTTCCATGGGCTGAATACGCACAAAATTCCCTGACTCATTCCTCTACTGGCCTGACCCCCTTCCAGTGCGTCCTTGGATATCAACCTCCTTTGTTCCCGTGGTCTGGCGAACCTTCTTCGGTCCCCGCAGTGGACGACTGGATCCGATGTAGCGAGAGGGTGTGGGACAGCGCACACGTCCGTCTGCAGAGAGCTGTGAGAGTACAGGAACTCCAAGCCAACCGACGACGTCGCCCACATCCTCCCTACCAACCAGGTCAACGGGTCTGGCTCTCAACGAGGGACCTCAAGCTGCGGCTACCCAGCAGGAAGCTCAGCCCCAGGTATGTTGGTCCTTTTAAGATTTTGAAGAGAGTCAATGAGGTCACATACCAGTTAGAGCTTCCTGCTAACTACCGTATCTCTCCATCCTTTCATGTTTCCCTCCTCAAACCGGTCCACCCGGGAGCTGACCCTGACACTGAGGCTCGAGAGCCACCACCACCACTGGACATTGATGGAACTCCTGCTTACAAGGTGAATGAGTTACTAGACTCAAGACGGAGAGGGGGTCAGCTCCAATACTTGGTGGACTGGGAGGGCTATGGACCTGAGGAGAGATTGTGGGTAGCCGCCCACGACATCCTGGACCCTTCTCTCATCGACGACTTTCATTGTGCCAGACCCGATCGACCAGCGCCTAGACCACGGGGACGTCCGCGTCGAGCGCCAGGAGGCGCTCCTAGAGGAGGGGGTTCTGTAACGCCACACCAGCAGAGGGAGCCCTCGCCTGAGTATTGACTGTCTCACTCCCTCTGCTTCTACTCTCGCTTCCTGTTTATTCAGTATTTCAGGGTGTGGTTGTGCACTTGCCCCTTGCGAAGTATTGCCAGTTCATCTGCCTTACCGAGCGTTTCCTTTATTCCTGCCTGTTTGCCTAGTGTATTATTCTGCCTGTTTTCCCTGATTACGTCTGTTGGATTATCCCCTTACTTTGGTAGCCTGATTTGGACTGATGATAGTGTTTGGAGCTTTTGCCTGTTTACTCACCTCTGCCTTTTGGATTACCCTTGTGTTTGTTGCTCGTTTGGACTGCTATTGTGGTTGTGACCTATCGTCTGGCTTAACGTTCCTGCCTTTTACACTCACTCCTAATAAAACTCCGCAAATGGATTCTAACGCCGCCTCAGCCTCGTCCTTACACTTGCCTTCCCGTGGATTACCTTTAGACTGTTTATTCTCTTTGTGATTCTCTGCTGCCTGCCCTGAACTGTTTTCTATCGTGGACTGATTTTTGATTGTTTGCTGCCTGCCCCGACCTCATGCCTGTTTCTGGATTATGAGCTGCCTTATCTCTACTGTTGTGTTTGCTGGTGATTGACCTTGATTGTACGACCAAGTTTATAATAAAGCTGCAAATGGATCCTCACTTCACTGAAGCTTCCTTACATAAAACTTCGCCATCACATGATCCAGCAGCGATGGCTCAAATGTCCTCAGAGCTTTCAACTCAAGCTAATCAACTTGCCATACATCAACACCAGCTGGCTCATTTAACTACAGTTACAGAGGAGCTTGTCAAGACACTGCAAAGCTTACGATTACAGCCGCCGAACCCAGCACCCTCTCAACTGAATGTGAGTGCAGACGCTTCTCCACCGCTTTCACTAACAATTAATCCTCGTCTGGCTCTTCCTGATAAGTTTGACGGTAACCCGACAAAATGTAAGGGATTTCTGCTGCAGTGTTCATTATTTGTTAATCAGCAACCAGCGATATATGCCACCGAAGCCAGCAAAATCTCCCTGGTATGTTCACTTCTAACGGGCAAAGCTTTAGAGTGGGTGACGGCAGTTTGGAGAGAGGATGGTACTGCTTTCCCTTCGTTTGACTTTTTCCTTCAATTATTTCGGGAGATATTCGAGCATCCAGAGGGAGGTATGAGTGCTGATGATCAACTGCTCACGCTATGCCAGGGCAAGAGCACCGCAGCAGAATATGCATTGACATTGCATTGACATTTCGCACTCTGGCAGCACAAACTGACTGGGTGGAGAGTGCGCTCAAACTGCTCTTTCACAAGGGACTCAGCTTGGAATTACAATCTGAACTGGCCTGTCGGGATGAGGGGAGATCGCTGAATCAATTCATTGAACTAACCATTCAGATAGATAATCTGATTCGTTCACGTAACCCCATCAGAACTGTATCTCCCAGCACGCATTATCCAAACACTCCTTCTCAAACTGAACCCATGCAGCTCGGATATACTCACCTGACTCCCGAAGAATGAGAACGCTGCATACGTCAACTTCTCTGCCTCTACTGCGGTCAAGCAGGCCATCTGAGGGCTTCTTGTCCCACAAGACCACCTACTCGCAATTCAACTACGGTGAGTCCATGTATTCAGGCACATCACTCCAGTTCTTGCATAAAAGTACCTGTATTTCTGTCACTAGAGGGCAATAGTATACCCACGTCTGCTCTACTAGACTCAGGGGCAGCTGGAAATTTTATGTCTCATGAGTTTGCTCAACAACATCAACTCCCACTAATATCCTGCACTTCTCATTTGGCAGTGGAGGTGCTAGATGGGCACCCCCTCGGTGAAGGAAGGGTTCTACACACCACCGTGGATCTTCAACTGCAGACTGGGACCCTTTACACCGAGACAATTTGTTTCTACATCATCACATCACCTCATAATCCAGTAATTCTTGGACTTCCCTGGTTACGCCAACATGATCCCCACATCTCATGTCACTCCAACTGTAGCACTGACAGCTCTTCGCTCTCTGTTCAAGCCGTCACGCTAAAGGATGAGCCTGCTCTTCTTTCTACTCTGCCCATTGAATATTCCGACCTCACTGAGGCTTTCAGCAAAACTAAGGCTTCAGAACTTCCTCCTCATCGTTCAAGCGACTGCTCCATTGAACTGTTACCAGGCGCAGCACCACCTAAGGGTCGAATTTTTCCCCATCACAACCCGAATCTGAAATTATGAAGAACTACATTCAGGAGGAACTTTCAAAGAGGTTTATTAGAGCATCTACGTCACCTGCATCCGCTGGCTTCTTCTTTGTTAAGAAAAAGGACAGCGGTCTGCGTCCTTGCATCGACTATCGCAATCTCAACGACATCACCATCAAGTTTCGATATCCACTGCCTCTGGTACCAGCTGCCCTGGAACAACTTTGCAAGGCCAAATACTTTTCCAAATTAGATCTCCGCAACGCCTACAACCTCATTCGCATCAAGGAGGATGACTAGTGGAAAACGGCCTTTTCTACTAGCACTGGGCACTATGAATATTTGGTTATGCCGTTTGGGCTGTCCAACAGTCCTTCAGTATTTCAATCATTCATCAATGACATCTTTCGGGACATGCTTGACCGCTGGGTAATCGTCTACATCGATGACATTCTTGTCTATTCTAGCACCTATGAGGAACATGCACAACACGTAAGAGCAGTATTACAGCGACTCATTGAGCATCAGTTATATGCCAAAGCAGAGAAGTGCGAATTTCACCAGACTACGACATCATTCTTGGGCTACATCATCAGTCAGGAGGGAGTCGCTATGGACGAGAGGAAAGTCAAAGCTGTTCTTGACTGGCCACAACCGACAACCTTAAAAGAATTGCAACGATTCTTGGGATTTGTTAACTTTTACAGACGCTTCATTAGAGGTTTCAGTTCAGTAGCTTCCCCACTTACAGCCATGACTAAAAGAAGCTCATCCCATCTCGCATGGTCAACTGCAGCTCAGGAGGCTTTCGCAGAACTCAAATCATGTTTCACATCTGCTCCCATCCTCCATCACCCTGACCCAGAACTCCCGTTCATAGTTGAGGTGGACGCTTCAAATACGGGCATCGGAGCCATTCTCTCACAACAGCAAGGTTCCCCACCCAAGCTCTATCCCTGTGCTTACTATTCACGCAAACTCAATCCAGCCGAACAAAACTACGATGTTGGAAACCAGGAATTGTTGGCCATGAAATCAGCTATGGAGGAGTGGCGTCATTGGCTGGAGGAGTCTAAACATCCTTTTCTGATTCTAACTGACCACAAGAATTTGGAGTATTTGCGTTCTGCCAAAAGAGATTAAACCCTAGACAGGCCAGGTGGGCTCTCTTCTTTACACGATTTGATTTCACTGTTACCTATTGTCCTGGTTCAAAGAACACTAAAGCAGACGCCTTATCACGCCAACACGACGGTTCAAACCCCATTAAGCCCGAAGAAACCCTTCTTCCAGAGTCATTAATCGTGGCTCCCATTCAGTGGGACATCATGACAGAGCTTGCTCAAGCCAATTCACAAGAGACCCTCCCTCCCGATGCCCCACTGATAGAACCTTTGTACTGCAGGATCTCTGTAAGAAAGTGTTACAGCAAGTTCACTCCTCACTCAGCTCCGGTCATCCTGGAATTTCTGCCATTTTTCACCTTCTTCAGAACAGTTTCTGGTGGCCAACCATGCGGGCAGACACAATAAAATTTATTCACGAATGCATCACCTGTAACACAAGCAAGTCTCCCAGACAATTACCATCCGGCTTACTGCATCCGTTGCAACAACTCAATATCAACATTAGCCTCACTTCAGGATATCACCCTCAATCCAATGGTCATCAGAATCAAACAGATTGGAGTCGATACCTCATGTGGGCAGAGTATGCTCAGAACTCACTTCAAAAACCCTCCACCGGACTAACTCCGTTCCAGTGTGTAATGGGCTTCCAACCTCCTCTATTTCCATGGTCAGGAGAACCTACCGAGGTACCCTCTGTAAACGATTGGCTCCAGAGAAGTGAAGACATCTGGAATCAGGCTCACACCCACTTGCTACACGCCATCAGGAGACAAAAATTGCAGGCCGATCATCACCATCGTCCCAGTCCTGAATATACTCAAGGTCAATGGGTCTGGCTATCCACTCAAGACCTACGCCTCAGACTTCAATGCAAGAAGATCAGTCCCAGGTACGTGGGTCCCTTTCAAATTATTAAACAGATTACACCAGTTTCTTTTCGTTTGGCATTACCCTCTAATTATCGCATTTCTCCCACTTTTCATGCATCACTTCTCAAACCCGCTGGTGGTCCGAGAGCGGAGGAGGAGGAGCAGACCAGTGGCCGGGGGCCCCCACCCATCTTGGTGGACGGCGAGCAGGCGTACCAGGTTCGAGACCTACTTGACTCCAGACGCCGGGGTAAGCTCCTCCAATATCTGGTGGATTGGGAGGGGTACCGACCGGAAGAGCTATCCTGGGTCAATGCAGAGTTTCATAGGACGCACCCGGAGAAACCGGCCCCTCGACCTCACGGAAGACCACGGCATCATTTGCCTCTTCGCGTCAGGAGCCACTCGCGGGGGGGAATATTAAATATTAAACCCCTTTGAACTACATTTCCCTCTCACGTACCTGTCACTGATTACCCTTGCACCTGACTCTCATCAGTGGACTATTTAAGCTGCTCTCAGACTCTACCTCATTGCGAAGTTTTGTTCTGCCCTGGTGAATATCTCTGAGCGTTTTTTCCTGTGTCTTGCCTTCCCATGGATTACCTTTGGACTGTTTATTCTCTTTGTGATTCTCTGCTGCCTGCCCTGGACTGTTTTCTATCGTGGACTAATTTTTGATTGTTTGCTGCCTGCCCCGACCTCATGCCTGTTTCTGGATTACGAGCTGCCTTATCTCTACTGTTGTGTTTGCTGGTGATTGACCTTGATTGTACGACCAAGTTTATAATAAAGCTGCAAATGGATCCTCACTTCGCTGAAGCTTCCTTACACAGGTCCACTTGTTTAATAATAAAACTCTTATCATCAAGCAGCACATTTCTGCATTTACCAATTTTCCAAAAAATAAATAAAATAAAATAAAATAAATCAATAAATTAAATAAATAAATTAACATAACCATGTATAAATTAACCCAGGGTTACATAAGTTATAGTTGTGAGAATTTCTAAGTTTGGTAAGATGAGGTGAGATCTTCCACACAATTCTGAGCTTATGTGAGATAAGTGGCAAAGGTGCTACATCAAGATGATTGTTAAACAAAGCAGAGGTTTTGATTGCAAGAACATTCCACCAGCTGCTAAAGTGCACAACTGCAGGATGTTTTGCAGGTTGTGGGTTGACTTTCCCCTCCTGACAACTTGAACCACAAATTTTGTTGTACTTGAGTGTTATTGTTTATCCTCCTGCTGTTAACCAGTGTCTGCTGCACGCAACATTACAGGCAATCTCTGCATCTGCAATGCTTTATGGGTTGTATGAGAAAAAATGACTTGTATCCATGCTCATAATTTATCTGGACTTTGCTGACAGGCAGATAACACATTTATAAGTTTCTGCTTTTGTTTAAATAACTTTTTCACCTCTGTTCTATCTTCTGCCATCCATTTGATATCCTCCTCCAATAACAACATGCTACAGATTAAAAGCTTTACCTCAAAATATATAAAGGTTTAGATTCTCTTTCAGTTTTTTCCATGTTCACAACCTGTTTTTCAGAGGCTGGGAAGATGTTAACTGTGACCTAGTGCAGTGGTTCTCAAGGTTTTTCATATTTAAAACTTTTTAAATTAATGTTTAAAAATTTTGTTAAATAATAAATTAAAATATTTTTCAAATTAACATTTTTTTTTGTTTTATTTCAGTTAAATGTAATGATAAAATAATACATTAACAACTCGTTTTAAAAGCAATTATTAAGTTGCATTTAAAAAGGTCAGTTGCTTTTAATTAATTTATTTGCCAAATGCTTTTATTTATCCATTTGTCAATCGAGTTACAGGCCATTGGCTGGATTTTTAAGAGACATCCCTTTGGCTGCCAGCAAAGCCACATCTTGGAGATTTTAGCAGAGAAGTCTAATTTAGACATTCAGAGGTGCTAATGGGGTATGCAACATATGCACAGCAAACTCTCCTCTTGGCCTGACTGAGGCATTTCGCATCAACACTTTATTGCAGTATTATTGGACACAGTATTTCACATCAACAACAGAAAATATGTTAACACTCAAAGGTTTGAGTGTTTTCTCTCTTATAAAATCTGACAAACCTGTTTATTTTGCTTTTATTTTATTTATAATTAGTTACATTTTATTCTTTGGATTTAGCATTGTTGTTCTCTGTTGTCCGTGACAGACCTGCAGTTATCCAGTTGACAACATCTGACCCAGAGGTTGTGCTGCACAGGAGATCGACAGATGATTGTTAAATGATTGTTCCACCCATTCTAGCAAAGCCAGGAGAACACTGAACCCGGCAAACAGGATGTCACCTGCTCAGGTATCCTGTCAGAACTCTAAAGATTCCAGCACTTCAGTTGTTCCACAGGCTTTGGCATTCTCTTCTACCGCTGCGTCCAGGGATGCTCATAAAATTCAGGGGCTAAAATTGTATTCCATTGTAATACGTTCCATCAACTGAAACGGGACACTCGCTCGCTGCAACATATCGACCAGGAGGGCTTGTTTTTCCCCCGCAGACATCATCTTTTTATTACATTCCGTCCCTAATGAGAGCGTTGCTCTCTGCTGCTATGTGCCATTCCTGTCCCACAATTCAATATGGCTGTATGGTTGTTCAGGTCTTAGTGGGGAGACAAATGAAGGAACTTTTCCTCATTTTTCTTCAGCTAAAGCTGAAAAAAACTTTCATATTCATATTCCTCAGTATTGGGTAACATGATTCACAAAAAAGTGGTATTACATTTTATAATTTTAGAATAATGATTAACAAAATCATGTCTATGGGAGAGATATGATTCTTTGATCTTATACTGGTTAAAAGTTTGAAATGTTTAACTTTAAAATGCATTGTAATAAAGACTATAGTATTTACAGTGTACATTCAGAACTGAATGTTAACATGGTAATATTTTCTGAAAAGATTATCAAAGCATCTTATCATTGTATTTTTATTATATGGTTCTCAAATGTATCGAGAACATCAATTTGAGGTGTGTATTTTTGAGTCAACAGCAAACTGATTCAATTAACTGTTCTTAGTTTGATTCAAAAGCAATATTGGTAAATTCAGAACAATTCAATTTGATATTCTGAACAGCAGTTCGATTCAGTTGTTTTAATATACATTTATATGAATCTTAAAGACTTTATTGAAATGAAAGGTTTGCTTCAATTTCCCAATTGACTTCTTGTAGTGCAAAATAAATAAATAAATAAACAAACAAACAAAAACAACCAGTGTGTACTTTAGAAATGAATTGCAGTAAAAATAATTAATTTTTTAATAAAGAATGCTTAATTCTTGAAATGCTTACAAATGTACCTTTAAAAATAAAGATTCTTTTTTGACATCTATAATTCCATGAAGAACGTTTAACGTCCATGCAACCTTTCTATTTCACAAAAGGTTCTTTATCATGGAAAAAAATTCTTTAGATTATTAAAACTGTCTTCACACACACACACACACACACACACACACAAATGGTTCTTACTGTTCACTGAAAGGTTCTTTGGGGAACCAAAAATGGATCTTCTGTGGAATTGCCATGAAACCCTTTTTTTTTTTGGACCTGATATTTTGTGTATTAATCAGTAACCTTATTCAGAAATGAAAGTATCAATAAACATGTAATAGTGTTTCTACTTGAAAAAAATGAAATTGTACAAAAATGTTATAATTTTAACTTCAACACTAACAAGAAATAATTTATCACATTGGAAAATCAATGTATCTGCATTGGAAGGACTCAATGCTTTTGAATGAAAACATATAAATCAATATATCCGTATAGAAAAAAACTTTTTATGTATGATCATGGGACATTTCCTACTCTTAACATATCTCACATATGTGCATCTTAGACAACTGTCTTTAGAAAAAAGTATGAGCCTAATATATCGATGTAGGCATCTTCCATATATGTATATCTTAAGTTTGAAGTGGAAATGCTCCATTGTAAGATAATATATTGGATATATGGAAATCAGACCCTTATGCGCTGTTATTCTGACCTTGGGCATGTCTTTATAAGGTATACATATTTGCTTTCATGCTACATAATCAAAGAGCTGGCTTCTGGTGGATGGGAGGGGAGAGGGGATGTCTCGTTGTCTGTCTGGGTTTGTGTGCATTTAAATGGAGAGGGTCAAAAAAAGGTCATAGAAAAAAGGTCATAGACAGTTCTGGGTTGGAATTAATACTGTCTGCATGTGTGTCTGCTCCCTATGCATTTGACGTGAATTAGTGTTTGAATATCATCGGCCTTTTGCTTTCCGATGTTTCTTTACACAATCACATTCAGAACACATGTTGTTTCTGTTTCTTACCATTGCAAATGATGGATCATAAATTAATATTTTAACAGAAGCATGAATGATCTCATAAAAAAATGGTACAAAAGCTGTCACTGGGATAGTACCCTTTAAAAAGGTCCTAATATGTACTGTACCATTTAGGTACTAATATGTACACTTTTGGTACCAGTATGTACTTTTGAAATACTATTATGCACTCCCTAAGTACAAAGATGTACCTTTTGAAAGTGTACCGCCCCAGTGACAACTTTTGAACCTTTTTTTCTGAGAGTGAAGTATAAAAGATGCTGAAACACATAACAAGGAAAATCTGAGCAATAACAAAATTATACAAAACACTTTGAATTTACATTTTGAATTTAACTTGCAAAGGTAACAAACTCAGTACAAAATTCTCAATGTTACAGATCTCAAAAACAGCAAATAACTGGTTCCCTTTCAGTCAGTCACGTTCGACGTACGTCAGTAGTGACCGACAAATTGGGATATCGCCAGAGAGCCCTATCAGCTTCGAGTGAACTAAAACAAGCCAATGGAATTGGCGTGCGATATTTGCATAATGCGCACCGCCCCCGTCAGGTGGGTATAAATACGGAAGCGGATGCAATCGCACTCTGTCTTTCGCTTCAGAGCCAACCTTGTGTTCCTGCTATCGAGACTGAGAGTGTGTTTTCTCAAGCCTTTGAAGAGCATCTTTTCTGAGTGTTGGTGTGAAGGCACATTACAGCGAGGCCGCGAGCTTCCAGAGGAGCTTTGAGCTATATTACAGCACTCAACTGCTGTTTTCACAGCATTTCTCTGCCCTGTTGGTTTGCGATTTGGGCCGGTTCCTCTGCGTGTGTACTGTCAGGCAATCAGTGTGTACCTGCAGTCACATCGCGGCTGTTCCCTGTGTGCTTCAGCACAAAGAACAGAGCTGAATTTCCCCCTTTCTAAAAGAGCTTCACAGATGAACCCTGCGACTTTTTCAAGAAAGGGGCTCCGCGGGCCCCTTTCCCCTCTGCAACACTGCAGCCTGTGGTGTTGCCGGAGGAGCGTGCTGGTCCCTCCACGGCGTGACCATCCGTTTCCTTGGTGCATGAGGAGGTGACCAGGTCTTGGAGGACGCCCTATAGCGTTCGTGCCAGGCCTGGCCCCTCCTCTGCCTTCACCACCCTGGATGGCGGGGATGCCAAGGGGTACACTGGGATCCCCCCAGTCGAGTGGTCCGTTGCGATGCAATTGTGTCCAACGGCTGCCGGCTGGCGCGGTGAACCGCATCTATCATCCCGGGCCTGTAAATTCTCGTCAAGCTTGAACGAGAAAACTTACAGAGCCTGCGGACAGGCCGCCTCCGCCCTGCATGCCATGGCCCTTTTACAGGTCTACCAGGCCAAAGCACTCATGGACATGCCCCAGGGTGGTCTTGACCAACAGCTTCTGGGGGAGCTGCGCGCCGCCACTGACCTCGCCCTCCGGGCGACTAAGGTGACGGCGCGTTCAGTTGGTCAGGCGATGGCTACCCTCGTAGTCCAGCAACGCCACCTGTGGCTGACCTTGGCGGATATGAGGGAGACCGATAAATATCGGTTCCTGGACTCCCCCGTATCTCAGGTAGGCCTATTTGCCCATCAGTTCTCGGCCACACAGAAGCAGGCTGAGGCTATCAAACACATCCTGCCCCGGCGGTCCGCTGCTGCCTCCACCCCACCACCGGCTGCACAGCCTCAGCCCGCTCGTCGCCGAGGGCACCCGCCTGTGTCGTCCTCCGCCCCTGCTAAGTCGGCCAAGCAGCATGGAGTCAGAAGCATCTGAGGTCGCTTCATGCCATTCACGTCCCAGGCGTGCTCAACCGTGCAGCCAACGAGCTCTCACAGCAGCCTCCGCTTCCGGGCGAATGGAGACTCCATCCCCAGGTGGTCCAGCTGATTTGGCAGTGCTTTGGGGCCACACAGGTAGATCTGTTTGCCTCCCCGGACACTGCCCACTGCCAGTTGTTCTATTCCCTGACCGAGGGCACGCTCGGCACGGGTGCTCTGGCACACAGCTGGCCCCGGGGCCTACGCAAATATGCGTAGGCCCCTTGGACCTGGTTTTCGGATCTGACGCTCCTCGCGACAGCGCCTCCTTGGCCCATTTCTCTGAGGAAGGACCTTCTGACTCAAAGACGGGGCACCCTCTGGCACCCGCGTCCCGACCTGTGGAAACTCCATGTGTGGTCCCTGGACGGGACGCGGAGGTTCTAAGTGATCTCCCCCTGTCGGTTGTAGACACTATCACTTCCGCTAGAGCTCCTTCCACTAGGAACCTCTATGCGTTGAAATGGAACCTGTTCGTCGAATGGTGTTCCTCTCGCTGAGAGGACCCCCGATCATGTTCGGTCAGGTCAGTGCTTTCCTTCCTGCAAGAGGGCTTGGAGCGAAGGCTGTCTCCCTCCACCCTCAAGGTGTATGTTGCCGCTATTGCCGCACATCACGATGCAGTTGAAGGTAAGTCGTTGGGGAAGCACTACCTGATCGTCAGGTTCCTGAGGCGGGCGAGGAGACTGAATCTGCCTCGCCCTTCCTCTATACCCTCTTGGGATCTCTCCCTGGTACTTACATCTCTCTGGGGTCATCCCTTCAAGCCTTTGCAATCAGCCGAGTTAAAAGTACTGTCCCTTAAGACCGTCCTCCTGGTTGCATTGGCCTTAGTGAAGAGGGTAGGGGACCTGCACGCATTTTCGGTCGACGAATTGTGCCTGGAATTCGGGCCCGGTGACTCTCACGTTATCCTGAGACCCCGGCCTGGATATGTGCCCAAGGTTCCTACCACTCCCTTCAGATATCAGGTAGTGAACCTGCAAGTGCTGCCTTCGGAGGAGGCAGACCCAGCCCTGGCTTTGCTCTGTCCCGTCCGCGCTCTGCGCCTGTACATGGATAGAACGCGAAGCTTTAGGACCTCAGATCAGCTCTTTGTCTGTTACGGAGGCCAGCAGAAGGGAAAGGCTGTCTCCAAGCAGAGGATGGCCCACTGGATAGTGGACGCCATCGCCTTGGCTTATCAGTCCCAAAGCGTGCCTTGCCCGCTTGGGTTAAGAGCTCACTCCACTAGAGGAGTTCCCTCTTCCTGGGAGCTGGCGCACGGCACCTCGCTGACAGATATCTGTAGAGCTGCGGGCTGGGCGACACCCAACACGTTCGCTAGGTTCTATAGCCTTCGTGTGGAACCAGTATCTTCCCGTGTACTCACTTCCAGTAGCTGGTAAACGTGAAGAACCCGTTCTAGTGTCGGCTTGCAATGCCATTCCTACCCCCTGGGCCGGATACGTGCATCCATTACTCCAGTAGAGTTCCCCGCTGGGCGAACCCTGTCGAGTCCCTCTGCCTCCCCTTGTGGCTCGGACATTGCGGAGTGTCTGATGCCAGGCCAAACGTCCGTCACCGATGTTGATGTTTGGCTGGGTGCCATATGTCGTGACCCCTCTACGTGAGTGGTCCTATATGTGTATTGTCCACGGTCAACTCCCCACGGTAAGCCCGTGTCTTTCCCTTAGCAGAACCAGCTCTGCTGTCACCTGTCAGATGTGTCTCCCCCTATCTCTAGGCTGGAGCCATCCCAGGGACTCCATATGCGTACTCCCCACGGCCAGTCCATATGTGTATTCCATGTAAATTCCTCCCCTATGGGTAGGTTGTGGTCTCTGCAGCGTCCCCTCCGGGTTCGCTTCCCCAGTGTTGTCTAAGTCTTACTGTAGTGGGTCTTGCGGAACGGCAGTAGACTCTCTCAGTGTAAGCTCGCCCCCTTCTCTGCCCCCCAGGTGCGCTAGGTGGCTGGAGCTTACGCTGGGCGCTGGAAGGGGTCAGTAACTGTGGCGCTTTATTTGGGATCCCAATTCGTCGGTCACTACTGACGTACGTCGAACGTGACCGACTGAAAGGGAACGTTTCGGTTACGTATGTAACCCTCGTTCCCTGAAAGAGGGAACGGAGACGTACGTCCCGTCACCACAGTTCCTGTGCCCTCGCTGTAGTGCAGACGTAAGATTGTCTCCTCAGCGAAAAACAGAGTGCGATTGCATCCGCTTCCGTATTTATACCCACCTGGCGGGGGCGGTGCTCTTTATGCAAATATCGCACGCCAATTCCATTGGCTTGTTTTAGTTCACTCGAAACTGATAGGGCTCTCTGGTGATATCCCAATTTGTCGGTCACTACTGTCTCCATTCCCTCCTTCAGGGAACGAGGGTTACATACGTAACCGAGACTATTTTCTGACTGTTTTATACCGTGTTTGCTTTATGTGCTCTGGGTGGTTGCCAATCAAAGTCAAAGGATGCCATGTGTAAATCTCTATAATATTCTGGTTTCTAAAAAAGGTTTAGATCCCCTTCCTTCAATAAGTCATTTTTTATTTTTTTTTTAACCTACTTTATCATCTGCCAGGTCAAAAGATAAACGAAAGTCTTACAGGTTTGGAAAGACATGAGGGGGAGTAATTAATGACAGAATTTTCATTTTGGGGTGAACAAACCCTTTAAGTTCAAGCTTTTTTTTTTTTTTTTTTTTGTAACACTTTATGATAAGATTCCTCTTGTTAACATTTGTTAACTACATTAGTTAACATGGACTAACAATGAAAAATACTTTAAGCGTTTAGTACTCTTAGTTAATGTCAACATTTACTAATACATTTTTAAAATCAAGTATGAGCAACATCAAGCAAAAGCTTGATTGATTCAATTTGGAGTTTGGATGCATTTTAGTTGAGATTTACCCAACAGACTCTATGATAATAAAGCTGCCAAGGACAACAAACAAAATGATTTGAATGGAACAAATGGAATAGAATTGCCTGGTAAATTATTGCTGTCTAGAGAAGCACTAAGTCATGTGTTGAAATATTCATTTGTTCAGATTTAGTTCACAAAACCTAAGCTCTTACAGAAACAAAAAAGGCAGCTATAGAAATGATCTGATGGCCAGAATATTTCTAAATGTATGTGTGTACTATATCTAATGGCTGGAGTGTAAAGCTATATAGTGGGCATAAAACCTCTCTACAGCACAATGAGCTGTACTCACTTTAGTGCTACGGGTCTTGTCAGGCGAGGCTTCTAAACTGGGATCTAGTGCCCATTTTGGCTGCGCTGAAAACAGCCTGCCTGCCTGCCTCCAAAGCATTGCCCCAGGTCTCCCCAGCACATGTATTTTGCATTATGCATAGTCTACATTGCATCAATAATTCAAAAAGTACATCCAGATTTCCTCAAGCCTTGGGGACCAGAGCTCCTGCTTCCATACCTGTCTGAACATCCAAGGCTGAACCTTGATCACATCTTCGCAGTGTGTGTGTGCGTGCGTGTGTGTGTGTGTGTGTGTGTGTGTGTGTGTTTTATGAGCTGTCTGTCAACATGTATGTGTCAGTGTGTCGTTGTCTATGCAGGTTTGGCTCAAAACACATCGACAAGGGCCTTTTACAATCCCTGTGTCCAAATATGCACACCGTCAACAACGTTGACATCAAACGAAGAGGATGTCTGAAAACTCTAAAATTATTATTCATGATGAACAATATAGGATGACCTACTGGGTCTGATGAGTTCCTGAAGTGTGCCACCAGTGGACTTTATCACATAAAACTGTGATGCTTTTTTGTCTTTTAATTTATTCAATGTATTAATTTATTCAAAGGTAAATTAAAATGCAATTCATACTGACTTGAATACATATCTTTAATGAGCATGTTTTTAATTTCTGAATTACAATTTATTAAAGGGCTTAAAGTACAAAATATGGTACAGCTGCCTTGATATAATAATGAACAAAAATGGCTCACGAAAAAAATGTATTTCTTGAAAATAAAACTGTATTAAGTAGTTTGATATAATCTTTTATCATTATCATCAAAATCGAATCGAAATCGAAATCATTTGGTGTGACCAATTATCAAATCGAAATCATTTGTTGCTACCAATATGCAGAAAAATGCTGAAAAAAGGAAATTACATCAAGGTCAATGTCAAGGTCAATAAGTCCCATCAAATATCAGATAATTTGACCTTTTAATGGCAAGGCAAGGTTAGATCAGGTTGTAAAATGCCACATGGTGTAACTCCCCAAAAATGTAATGTTATTTATGAACTACTAATTCATAAAATAAAAATGAGCTGAAATAAAATAACATATAAACATATAATAAAAAACTTAAAGCTAAAGCTAAATAGAAAATATTCTAAAAAAATAAATAAATAAATAAAAATGACAAATGAGCACATAACAAAATTACTAAAACTTAAAACTAAAATTAAAAAGAAAACTGAAAATATAAAAATAAAATTTAAATCAAAATGTTTAATCCACATTTTAATAGTATTTAATTAATACTAAAATAACCCTCAAACGCATTACCCAGAACCTCAGCAAGCTCACAAGATGGAAGAGGAATCAAGTGGAGTGAAGTTTGTGAGTGTCGTCTTGGGTTTTATTATTCTAGAAGGTGTCATGCTCAGTTTGCCTTCTGTGAGTCATGCATTTTAATAATAAGCAATGCCATAATAAAAGCTCCTATCTGGAAGTAGGCCTACATAAATCAGATCTTTTCCCAATTAGCAGACAAACAAAGAAAACAGAAGAAAAAGGCTCGGTGCGATGAGATCAAATGTGAGTCCATTATAATGGCGAAGACAAACAAAAACCTTGCCATCCGCAAGAGTGCACATAGCCTATACTCCAAAACGCTAATGCACTTCTGCAAACAGATAAACCAATTAAACAAAGCGGCAGTAATAACGGGATACAAAACTGACACATTTGCGAGCACATGCGCTTCACTTTGCGTTTCTGACACGCATTATGGAGGCAGGTGTATCAGCAACTTGACACCTATGCAGAGCCATGCGGGTGGGATTAGTGATGCAGGCCGAGATGCGGGCTGTTCTGTTTGACCGCTGCTCAGGGGACGAGACCTGATTATCAATGAGCATAGTGCTACTCCTACCCTGCCCTGCAGGCCTGCTCCTGTGCTCAGTGCCGCGTGTCAGAGCTTGTTAGGGCAGCCGGAGCCCAGAGAGCAGAGAGGGATGGGTCCAAAGACCAAGGGGGATGAGTGGGTTTCAATCACAGTCAGTTCCCCCCAGGGCAGAAAGAGCCCCCCCACCTCTCCCATGTGTGCGTTTACCAGCACTGATATTTGGGCTGCCCTGTAGCTGAGCTCTAATTGACAGGTTAATGGAGGGAGGAAACGCTCTGGTGGGAAAAAAAGGAATCATTAGTAGGTTTGTGTTGTAACTGTGCATTGCGGCAGGCCTTGGCAGTTGGCACCTGGGTTAGTGCAGAGTTAGTCTTAAAAAATACCATATTGGAGGGGGGTTGGGGGTTGCTGCCTCTGCTGACAGGGTTTATGGGGTATCAGGCAACAGCGCCGGCAGGAAAATTCAGGCAGGTTTGGAACATGAGCGCACATATACACTTAGAGATACACACAGAGGCACAAACACACTTGCTTTTAAACTTTTTGAAAAGTGTTTAGTATTACTATCTAATACTGTCACAGTACTTTTTTTCTAATGAAGGAATCCCACAATATGATATTTACTGAAGAGTTGGGTCATAATATAAAACGTATAGCAATTGTTTATATATATTGTTTTATGTTATGACCCAACTTTTCAGTAAGTATCATATTGTGGGATTCCTTCATTAGAATTGTGTGTATATATATATATATATATATATATATATATATATATAGGTTTTTTTATATATATATTGTAATTTTACCCACTATGCTTTGCAGCTGGGTGAGTTCTGATCAGGTTTGGGTCCAATAGTTTGCAGAGACTGTTGAGTTTTATGAAACAGGTTTGCAGGTGTGTTCTCTGGATAAATGTCCAGAACTGTATGTAATATTTCACATGTGATTATTTGTTAACATCAGTAAACTGTCTAGTCCTAGAAGTGTAGTGCTGGCTTGTCACTAGTATGTAATATGTAATATGCTATAATAAAGTGCACTACATTGTGAGTTTACTGAAATAAAATATAAAAACCTTAAACTTATTTTGACACTTTGTCATTTTCATTTAGTTTTCATTTTCATTTAGTCATCAAACTTGATCATTAAACTGAAATAAAAATGTAATAATATATAATGTAATAGCGGGTAAATAAATATTTCCAGCTAATAATTTTAGACCTATTTGTGTGATGCTATCCATATAGTGTTCCTAATCAGTCACTGACTATAGGATGTTATAGACATGTTGCAGGCCACATCTGTCATTTTGCTAGTGTGGAACCTTTTCAACACTGCACACATGCTGACGTATTGCAGTAATTAGCAACAGTTGCTAATGCAGCGTATTCTATATCTACGATATAGATGTACATAATGCTAATATTATTCTCTTCAAGACCATTAAACCACCACTGTAAATCACTGTTCTCTTTTCATGCAGCTCCAGAAAAGGAACTAATTTGGAGTGCGTAAGGAAATCTCTCTGAAATTGTTATCACACACACACACACACACACACAGATAACTTTACCTCAGCGGGACACTCCAGAGGCTTCCAATTACACCCAGTCTCACCTCTCATTAGGATGCATTAACAAAGAGCCCAGATTTGGTTTAAATAAAGCAGATCATGAAGCAATAAAGGCTGGCCCGGCATCTGCGGTCTGTCAGGCAGGTGTGAGGCCTGATCCCAGCGCTTCTCTTGGCCCCTGTCACCTCTCTACTTTCTCCTCGACAATGGAAGCCCTTGGACGGCTCTGGGGAGCAGCGGACCGCTCAGCAGCCATTGATCGCATGAGGTGGAGGCAGCCGTGTGTGTCATTATTGGAATGCAGTATTCCTCCTCCTGCTTTTCATGTTTTCACACTCTACGAGCACGACATTGACCATTTTCTCTGCAGCATTACTCTCTCCAAAAGAAACCAATGTGCTGGTCGAACTAAACTTGAGGAAGTTTCTAAAATCCACCTGCCTCCCTCAAGCTTACCTAGCTACTTACCATCACTGCCTCCTTTTTCTTCTTTCAGTTGTTGTTTAGTTTGAACTGCTTGAGCCTACATCTTGAAGGATGTCTCGAAAGATGTTGTATCTGTTGAACAAGTGTTGAGCAGCGTCTTAAACCCAGGATGATGTGAGCTGACTAAAAGTGAAAGGCCTTTGCACCAGTTTTCTTAGATTCTCTGTACTGACAAGTCAAGATGATAAAATTAGAAAACAAAATAGCTTTTCTTCTCAATTTTGTTAGTTTTATTGCATTTGGGTGCAGCTGCATATATTCAAAATGTCTGAATTCATATGAAGTGTCTGGGTACTTTTTGGATTTTAAAGTTATAGGGAAGAATAAACTTGAAACTTCCCAAAAGAAAAATGCAATGCAGCACAGGATCACTATATAGTACACATCAGGGATTGTTTTAGTACACACCAAGGACCCTTACAAGAGGCCCCTTCCTGAAATATAAAGGCAGTTATACATTTTAATGTAGCTGCAAACAGCAATTAACGGGGTTCAAGTGTTCAAGGCCTTTAAGCACATGCGTAAAAATATTGTTTAATTTAGCAAGCCTGTAACGATCTCGATCATACATGGAAAAGACCATTTACAGCCAATACAGGCAATTTACCATAGGAAATATATGTTTTTTTGCCTCTGCCCTGCATGCCATGGCCCTGCTTCAGGTCTATCAGGCCAAAGTGCTAATGGACATGCCCCAGGGTGGTCTTGACCAACAGCTGCTGGGGGAGCTGCGCGCCGCCATCGACCTCGCCCTCCGGGCGACTAAGGTGATGGCGCGCTCCGTTGGTCAAGCGATGGCTACTCTTGTGGTCCAGCAACACCACCTATGGCTGACCTTGGCCGACATGAGGGAGACCGATAAGTATCGGTTCCTGGACTCCACTGTGTCGCAGTTCGGCCTATTCGGCAATGTGGTCGAGAGCTTTGCCCAGCAGTTCTCGGCCGCGCAGAAGCAGACTGAGGCCATCAAACACATCCTGCCCCGGCGGTCCGCTGCTGCCTCTACCCCACTGCTGGCTGCACAGCCTCAGTCTGCTCGTCGCTGAGGGTGCCCGCCTGCGTCGTTCTCCGCCCTTGCCAAGTCTGCGAAGCAGCAGCCTCCACCCGCCAGACAGCAGGGAGCCGGTCGCGGACGCAGCGCCCAGCCCGCTCAGACCCCAGCCAAGCCAGGTGGCAAGAAAACAAGGAAGCGGTCCTGAGACGGGCGGCCTGGAGGAGAGGATGTCAGCTCTTCGGGAGACGATGCCTGCATCGCTCCCTCCCCCAGAGGAGGGCCGGGGGGATTTTGTGTGTCGTTTTGTTCTGCCGCTGGCTCTCCGGAGTCCAGCGGTACCCACCTTTTCACAAAAAGATCTGTTTCCCAATCCTTCAGGTCCCAAGAGGGCGCAGCTGGCAGTGTGCGGTGCTACGCCTCGCCACTCTCAGCCCCCTCTCACCTCGCCAGCAGGTCCCAGTGTGTATGTCGAGGCTGTCCCTCTTGTGCCGTCTCTCATACACACTGCCACCTCACAGAGTCCGACCCCACTTCGGGCCGCTATGCCGTCCGAGTCAGGTCCCAGTACTCTGCCTCGCTGCCCCACGCCGGGTACGTCTGTGGTGCCTTTGGTCCCACTGGCTCGGAGTCTGGAAGCCTGGTTAGCGCTTCCCAGCCCGTCCCGCTGACTCGGCTATGCGATTCAGTTCGCCCGGCGTCCCCCGGTGTTCAGGGGTGTCCACTACACTCGCGTGTCTCTGGACAATGCACCTGTTCTCCGGGCGGAGATTGCGGTCCTCCTGGCGAAGGATGCAATCGAGCTGGTTCCTCCAGCCGATATGAAGTCAGGGTTTTACAGCCCCTACTTCATTGTACCCAAGAAAGGTGGTGGGTTACGACCAATCCTGGATCTGCAAGTCCTGAATCGGTCCCTTCACAGGCTGCCTTTCAAGATGCTTATGCAGAAACCATTTTTGAATGCATCCGTCCCCAGGATTGGTTCACAGCGATCGACCTGAAGGACGCGTACTTGATTCTACTTGCGTACTTGTCTTGATTCTGCCTCGACACAGACCCTTCCTATGGTTTGCGTTCGAGGGTCGGGCATATCAGTACAAAGTCCTACCCTTCGGGCTGGCCCTGTCACCCCACGTCTTTACCAAGTTTGCGGAGGCGGCCATTGTTCCCCTCAAGGAACAGGGCGTTCGCATTCTGTGTTGAACTGCCTGAGTTCGCACACGCGCAGGACAGCGGCCCCACTGAAACTCTTTCAGAGGCTCCTGGTGCATATGGCATCCGCAGCTGCAGTCACGCTGCTCAGATTGTTTCATATGGCTTCACGGCCGAGCCTCTGCTTCCAGGCGAATGGAGACTCCATCCCCAGGTGGTCCAGCTGATTTGGCAGCGTTTCGGAGCCACACAGATATTTCTGTTTGCCTCTCTAGACACAGCCCATTGCCAGTTGTTTTATTCCCTGACCGAGGGCACTCTCGGCATGGATGCTCTGGCACACAGCTGGCCCCAGGGCCTACGCAAATATGCGTTTCCCCCAGTGAGCCTTCTCACACAGCTCCTGTTCAAAGTCAGGGAGGACGAGTAGCAGGTCTTGCTAGTGGCTCCGTATTGGCCCACTCGGACCTGGTTTTCGGAACTGACGCTCCTCGCGACAGCTCCTCCTTGGCCCATTCCTCTGAGGAAGGACCTTCTGACTCAGAGACGGAGCACCCTCTGGCACCCGCGTCCGGACCTCTAGAAACTCCATGTCTGGTCCCTGGACGGGACGGGGAGGTTCTAAGTGATCTACCCCAGTCGGTTGTAGACACTATCACTTCTGCTAGAGCTCCTTCTATGAGGAACCTCTATGCTCTGAAGTGGAACCTGTTCGTCGAATGGTGTTCCTCTCACCGAGAGGACCCCCGATCATGTTCGATCAGGTCAGTGCTTTCCTTGCTGCAAGAGGGCTTGGAGCGAAGGCTGTCTCCCTCCACCCTCAAGGTGTATGTTGCCGCTATTGCCGCACATCACGATGCAGTCGATGGTAAGTCTTTGGGGAAGCATGACCTGATCGTCAGGTTCCTGAGGCGGGCGAGAAGACTGAATCCACCTCGCCCTCCCTCTATACCCTCTTGGGATCTGTCCCTGGTACTTACATCTCTCCAGGGTCATCCCTTCGAGCCTTTGCAGTCAGTAGAGTTAAAAGTACTGTCCCTTAAGACCGTCCTCCTGGTTACATTGGCCTCGGTTAAGAGGGTAGGGGACCTGCACGCATTTTCGGTTGACGAATCGTGCCTGGAATTCGGCCTGATGACTCTCACGTTATCTTGAGACCCCGGCCTGGATACGTGCCCAAGGTTCCTACCACTCCCTTCCGAGATCAGGTAGTGAACCTGCAAGCGCTGCCTTCAGAGGAGGCAGACCCAGACCTAGCTTTGCTCTGTCCTGTCCGCGCTCTGCGCCTGTACGTGGATAGAACGCGAAGCTTTAGGACCTCGGATCAGCTCTTTGTCTGTTACGGAGGCCAGCAGAAGGGAAAGGCTGTCTCCAAGCAGAGGATGGCCCACTGGATAGTGGATGCCATCGCCTTGGCTTATCAGTTCCAAGGCGTGCCTTGCCCGCTCGGGTTAAGAGCTCACTCCACTAGAGGAGTTGCCTCTTCCTGGGCGCTGGCGCATGGCGCCTAGCTGACAGATATCTGTAGAGCTGCGGGCTGGGCGACACCCAACATGTTCGCTGAATTCTATAGCCTTCGTGTGGAACCGGTATCTTCCCGTGTACTCGCTTCCACTAGCCGGTAACGTGAAGGACCCATTCTAGTGTTGGCTTGCTATGCCATTCCTGCCCCCTGGGCTGGATACGTGCATTCATTGCTCCAGTGAGTTCCCCGCCTGGCGAACCCTGTCGAGTTCCTCCGCCTCCCCTTGCGGCTCGGACATTGCGGAGTGTCTGATGCCAGGCCAAACGTCCGTCTCCGACGTTGATGTTTGGCTGGGTGCCATATGTCGTGACCCCTCCACGTGAGTGGTCCCATATGTGTATTGTCCATGGTTAACTCCCCACAGTGAGCCCGTGTCTTTCCCTTAGCAGAGTCAGCTCTGTTGTCACCTGTCAGATAAGTCTCCCCCTACTCAGGCTGGAGCCATCCCAGGGACTCCATATGCGCACTGCCCTCGGCCAGTCCATATGTGTATTCCACGTAATTCCTCCCCCGCTGGGTAGGTAGTGGCCTCCGCAGCATCCCCTATGGGTTGCTTTCCCAGTGTTGTCTAAGTCTTACTGAATGGGTCTTGCGGAACAGCAGTAGACTCTCTCAGTGTAAGCTTGCCCCCTTCTCCGCCCCCCAGGTGCGCCGGGCGGCTGGAGCTCACGCTGGGCGCTGGAAGAGGTCAGTAACTGTGGCGTTTTATTTGGGATCCCAATTCGTCGGTTCACTCCTGACGTACGTCGAACGTGACCGACTGAAAGGGAACGTCTCGGTTACGTATGTAACCCTCGTTCCCTGAAGTAGGGAACGGAGACGTACGTCCCGTCGCCACAGTTCCTGTGCCTTCGCTGTAGTGCAGACTCAAGTTGTCTCCTCAGCGAAAAACAGAGTGCGACTGCATCCGCTTCCGTATTTATACCCGCCTTGCGGGGGCGGTGCGCGCTATGCAAATATCGCACGCCATTTCCATTGGCTTGTTTAGTTACACTTGAAGGTGATAGGGCTCTCTGGCAATATCCCAATTCGTCGTTCACTTCTGACGTACATCTCCTTTCCCTCCTTCCCTCCGAGACGTTTTTCAAGATATGTCAATGTCCTCATAGACAATCATGGCACATCGGACAAAGACACTGCATGCCAATTTTCAAGTCGATCGAACTAATGATGAAGTAGTCATAGCCATTTTCATGTTTTTTTGCTGTTATAACGCCACCAAGTGGCCAGTCGCCGCATGCTTTTTCATGCGACCACAGAATAAGCTCTTACATAGGTGTGCTGAGTTTGGTGAAAATATCTCATTCCGTTCATGAGTTTTAGCCATTTTCGTAAAAGTGGCTCTGGCCACTTCTAACATTTTGGGGCCCTTAGGGGCTGTGAATCGAAGTTGCACTGGTTTGGTTCAGATCGGGCCAAAAACCTAGGACTAGCTTGCAAAGGTAGGTTTTTCAAAAAATCCAAAATACCAGATAATTTCGGCAAAACGACCAGTGAATCCAAGGCATGCATTTTGTCCATCTTGAACCAAGAATTCCATGATAGGATGCCAACGATATAAAACACTTGGGCCTACGTCTAACAGTTCAGGAGTTATGAGCCATTTTGTACTTTTGACCGCTGTAGCGCCCCCGTCAGGCCAATCCGGGTGAGCCTTGGTGACGTTGTAGGCGGTGTGAGTACTACCAGCCCTCAAAGTTTCAAGTCTCTATGACTTGCGGTTTGGTCTGCCCAATCACTTTTAGGGGAGAATGCTGATCCTTGGAAAATGTAACAATTACAATAGGGTTTCAGCGGTACGTGCTTAAACCCCTAAATATATAAAGACCCATTTATACTGAGTAGGGGTAACAAAATAAGTGTTGATATTATAAAGACAGCATGTTAGCATTAGCTTTTATGCTTTTATATCGACAGCATCAGCTTTTATGCTTTTATATTGTTACTATACCAAAGAGTAAAAATAAATCTTATTTGTTAGTAAAAACATTGACAGTTACATAATTTCTAATTTCTAAATCCTAATTAGGGAACGAGTGGTTCCCTAGATCATTCCAGAAAAAAAACGTCATGTGATTATGCTGTATTGCTACACTGGAGCAGCTCTAAATGTGTGCTTTTCCATGAAAGATAAAATATGATAGAATGATAAAATGAACAGTAAAAGTAACAGAAGCTTAAGGCATAAATAAGCATAAAAGTGAAACATACTCAACAAATTAAGCCAGCTAATTCATATTCTGATATTTTGAAGAATATGGGTAAACAAACAGTTCATGGGCCCCACTGACTTCCATAGTATGGAAAATAAAAATACTATGGAAGTCAATAGATCCCATCAACTGTTTGGTTACTGACATTCTTCAAAATATCTTCTTTTGTGTTCATCAGAAGAAAGAAATTCATACAGGTTTGGAACAACTTGAGTGTAAATGATGACAGAATTTTAATTTTTGGGTGAAGAATCCCTTTAAGATTTGATTCTTAACTTACTCTGCTATCTGTTTCTGTGATCGAGATCTTCTTATTGATTTTATTTTATTTTTTTCATTGGATGGCAAAAAAGTTTAGAATGCAGTCAGAGAATCCACTCACCAAACAATACACAATCACAGACAAATTTTATCTGGACAGGATTAGATTTCTTAGAGGACTACTGAGTTAGCGGAGAAGCATTAATTTTCCAATTAATTAACAAAACGTGTTTATTTGTCCATTTGCTTGTGAATTTTGCCACCCTGGTTGCGCTGTGTGTTTTTGATTCTCCAAGAATGGGTTCATAAGAGCCATTTGTTAATGAAGCTGACTACACCGGGTCCTGCATGCGCGTGTAACTCACAAGGACAACTTATAGAAAGAGTGTTTTCTTGCTATTATTTTGTGGTACACCGTCTTATTTATCACATCACACTGAATTGCCACTGCTGAAAAGTGGTACAGGAAACACTGCTTACTTTTATAATTTATACTGGGATAAATCTGAATTTTTTTTTTTTTTTTTTTTTTTTTGCTTTTTCTTAGAATGGCAGTTGCCACCCCGTCCTCGGTAGATCCGCCCCTGGACACATGAAACATAGCCTCATAAAAAGTCCTTGGTCTGAAGGATGCTGGCACACTGTTGGCAAATGGCTCTCAATGCATTAAAATAACTCAAGTAGAACAGGAAAAGCTTTCCTGTCAATCACTTAGAGATTTCTATACTTCCTCTGTGTGTGTGTACTACAAAGACTATAGAATAACACAGAATAACAGACTAAAAAGACTATAAAAGACTATAGAATAACACTCGTATTGTTTTGAATGGGAGAAAGTGTAACGTGCAATATGGCAGAACAAGTTCCGCCTTCTAAATAAGAGCCAATCGCCGATTGGTAAAGTCATCGCGTCACTGCAGCGGCCGTTAGAAGCTCCAGTTCCTATAGAAACAGTCAGACGCACGCTTCCTATAGAGTCGTGCACTTAGGACTGCGCATGTGATTGATCCAGCCTGAAAAATATATTTTTTTTTTATTTGTGCGTTTAGAAACAAAATTTATGAGACAGTTGTTGTCAGATTTCATTGGTGATATCAAATATGAAATTTAATCAAAAGCTTGGCAAACAACTTTGGAGAATTTGATTTCCCCATTCAAAGAGATAGGAGCTGCACTTGCATGCCTGAGAGTCGTTTCAAAGATGGCCGCCGAGTGAAATTACTTGTCTTAAAGGGACTGCTTAAAGGTACTATTGCTGTCCCCAGGCAACAAACTTTCCATCAATTCACAAAATCTGAACTCAAGTAAAACTAAATCTTGAGTTCCCAGGCAACAAACTTTCCATCAATTCACAAAATCTGAACTCAAGTAAAACTAAATCTATTTTATTTACCTTGAGCAGCTATTTATGTTCACTTCTGATAATACAGTATAGAAACAATACAAATAGTTTTATGAAATAATTTTATGAAGTATAGCTGTTGTTAATTTTTTGTGTTTGTTTTTTAACCCTGGATTTCACTTTTGAAAGCTTTGAAAAGAGATAGGAAGAATTGCATTCATTTTTAATTGAATAAATATGTGCACTTGTCATCGGCAAGTCCTTATGCTTTCAGAGAGGACACAAAAATATTGACACATCCAGATTCTTTGTTGGCTATACTGTGCTGAAAATAAGAAGCCAATAGGCTGCCTTTGTTTTAACATTAGCATTAACATTAGCACTACACACAAATCCTAGGAGACAGGAAGCGACCTGTGGGGCAAAACAGACAGATGATTGACAGCTCGAAGTATCTGAGAGCGAAAGGGCCCTACCAGCTGTCAGTCAAATTTGGGGGTGAGACAGCAGTGGAGAACTGGCACATTCCACAGCCTGTTTTAATAGGATCACTTCACAATGCCTGAGGATCTAATATTCAGCCGGCAGAAGCCAAGCCACTGTTCACCTGAACAAGCAGCAACAGTACTGTTTGAAGGACAGCAGCAGAGAGAGAGAATTCACCAGCAGTGAGCAGACTTGTACTTAAAAAGAAAATCACCACACACATTTATGTGCAGTGCTGTGTGTGCTTGTGTTGTTTACAAACACAAACTCCTTGCTTAACAAGAGAATCATATGGATTCATTGGTAATTTTTGGAATAGCATAGAACCATACTACTCTCAGTATGCAATATATTGTGCAATATATATGTATATTCTGCAAATTTTCTGTATGCCAAGATTCCCCAAACTAGCACATACACCCCTGAAAGTATGCGACCTGAATGCAAATGTTTACCTCATGGGTACTTAGTTTATAATACCCAGAGAAAGGTACAGTATGTGTTAGCATTCCCATTTGTGTCAATAGTGTTAAAAAAAAAAAATATTGCAAATAATATTGCAAATTGTGTGTGTGTTACCATTGTTTAGTAAAACAGTGTCAGCTTGCCGACTAAGGTAATCAGTGCATTTTTTTTAGAACTATACCATGTATTTATTTTATATTTTACTATACTGTATTATTTTATGTTATTTTTCTTTTAAATATTGGCATCAATGGAATATTTTTTCACTAAAAATTTGGTGTCTGACAGTACAGTACTTAGGTTTGTCTGTAATGTCTGATCAAACAAAATCTAGCATTTAAAATCTGTGTTAGTGATGGGAAAAACAAAGCCTTTCAAAACTCTGAATCAATTGAATCTATTGCTTCGCCAAAAGGTTCACTCTCTCTTTCGAAGCGTTCAAAGGCTGGCGGCACCTGCTGGTCAAAACTCAGCTCAAACTTGTATAATTACACCTTTTACAACCAAGTGCATATGTTTTTATGAAAGTGGAACCATATTATATAATCTACAAAAAAATTAAATACCATTAAATATGTGGGTTCTGTTTTGTTCTTTTATTCAGGTGTAGTGCTTGTTTTGTATTTTGAATTTGAATTTATTGAAAGGATAGCCCCTTGAAATTTTTTTTGAGGGGGTCCCTAAACACATACAAAACACAATACAAAATACAACACATTTGAAATCAACAAAAAACCCCCAAAACAAACAAAGAACAAAAAAAGTCACTTAAACAGACAGGCAGCTCATTCTCCTAATCTTCCACCTACAGTCTACAAACAGGAGCATGTACACACAAGAAATACATTTTACTGCAAAGATGAAAATCAAAATGTACTTGCACCCTGAAAGACAACAGAAATAAAAAATAAATAAAAAGGTAAATAAATAAATTAAGTAAACAAAATAATTGATAAACATTGGTATAGAAGCCTTGATTAAAAACATAAGCAAGTTGTTTTCAGATAAGAAAAAAAGATTAGTCCTGAAAAGCCCACGTACAGCCGCAGAGCGCGGATGGGACAGAGAAAAGCCAGGGCTGGGTCTGCCTCCTCCGAGGGCAGTGCTTGCAGGTTCACTACCTGGTCCCTGAAGGGAGTGGTAGGAACCTTGGGCACATATCCAGGCCGGGGTCTCAGGACAACGTGAGAGTTTGCCGGCCCAAATTCTAGGCATGATTCGTCGACCAAAAATGCTTGCAGGTCCCCTATCCTCTTGATGGAAGCCAATGCAGTCAGGAGAACTTTAGTGACAGAAATTTCAACTCAGCTGACTGCAAAGGTTCAAAGGGAGGTCTATGCAACGCCTTGAGCACCAGAGACAGGTCCCAAGAGGGTACTGAGGTAGGACGAGGAGGGTTCAACCTCCTCGCCCCTCTGAAGAACCTGATGACCAGGTCGTGCTTACCAAGAGACTTACCATCAAATGCATCATGATGTGCGGCAATTGAGGCAACATACACTTTCAGGGTGGAGGGAGAAAGTCCTCGCTCCAACCCCTCTTGCAGGAAGGAAAGCACGATTCTGACCGGACATCTTCGGGGTCTTCCGGTGGGAAGAACACCATTCAAAGAACAGGTTCCACTTCAAAGCATAGAGGTGCCTCGTAGAGGGGGCTCTAGTGGAAATGATGGTGTCTACCACTGATTGGGGTAGGTCACCTAGAACCTCCGTGTCCCGTCCAGGGACCAGACATGAAGTTTCTGAGAAAGCAGGTCCTTCCTCAGAGGAATGGGCCAAGGAGGGGCTGTCGCGAGGAGCGTGAGTTCCAAGAACCAGGTCTGATTGGGCCAGTATGGTGCAACTAACAAGACCTGCTCCTCATCCTCCCTGACTTTGCACAGTGTCTGTGCAAGAAGGCTCACTGGGGAAATCGCATACTTGCGAAGGTCCCGGGGCCAGCTGTGTGCCAGTGCATCCGTGCCAAGGGTGCCCTCGGTCAGGGAATAAAACAACTGGCAATGGGTCGAGTCTGGAGAGGCAAACAGGTCTACCTGTGCGGTTCCGAAGAGGTCCCATATCAGCTGGACCACCTGGGGATGGAGTCAATGTGAACTATCCATGAGTGCCACCTCAGCGTGTGTGAGGCCCAAACACGTGAGGCAGTAATCATGACCGTCATCCGGAGCCAGGTAGTGACCGCATCCAAAAGCACACGGTCTGAATGACATCCTGAAAAAGACGCAGGATCAAAATGTGTGCGCTCTTTTAGGAATTTGCACTCTCTGGTACTCTCTGGCCGCGGCTACACAAACAGTACAATAGTGCAAGCCTGTTGTGAGCACTCGCACTCTCTTTGAAGATTCACTCTCAGCTCTTATAAACAGCACTCTTGTTGAAGGCGCACTCTCTGGAGAGCTGTGAGAACAGCTGTTTTTTGTTTGCTCTTGTGAAATCGCGGCCAACACTGTCAGTGCTGTCACACCCGCACCAGGCACGCAGAAGCTCCTTCCCAAAAGAACAGCTCGTCTTCCACCAACTCTCGTAGAGAAACACAAAGCAGGAACAGCACATGTTCGGCTCTGAAGCGAAAAGCAAATATGTGACGCACCTGCTACTCATTAAATACTTGCGCTGCAGCGCGGAGCAACTGTTGCAATTATCGCATGCCAATGTGCATTGGCTCGTTTTTCTTACACTCAAAGTAGACTGGTCTCTCAAAGCAATGCCCAATTCATCGGTCAGTTCCGACGTACGTCGAACGTGACCATCTGAAAGGGAACTATTATTCTTCACTGTAACTTCAGTTATACTATCACATGTAACAATTTTAAAAACATTAGATTTTAATAACTCCAGTTAAAGGGAAAGTTCACCTAAAAATGAAAATTCTGTCATCATTTACTCACCCTCAAGTTGTTCCAAACCTGTATAAATTTCTTTGTTTTGTTGAACACAAAGGAAGATATTTTGAAGAAATTACCAGAAATTACCAGAATTACCAGAAATTGCACTGAAAAAAAATTACCAACAGTGGTCTGAGGAGGGAAAAAACAAAAAAACGGTGACCCCCCAAGGCTCATTGATGCACGAGGGCAATGAAGGCTATCCTGTCTGGACTGAGCCAACAGAAGGTCTACTGTGGCACAAGTCACACTAAATTTTAATGATGGTTATGGGAGGAATGTGTCACACCACACAACGTGCATCACACTCTGCATATAGGGCTGCATAGCCGCAGACCAATCAGAGTGCCTATGATGAATGACCACTGTCCACCATCAAAAGCGGCTACAACGTACATGCAAGCGTCAGAACTGGACCTTAGAGCAGTGGAAGAAGGTCGCCTGGTCTGATAAATCCCGTTTTCTTTTACATCACGTGGACGGCCATGTACGTGTGCACCATTTACCTGGGGAAGTGATGGCACCAGAATGCACTCTGGGACGACGACAAGCCGATGGAGGGAGTGTGATGCTCTGTGCAATGTTCTGCTGAGAAACCCTGGGTCTGGCCATTCATGTGGACATAAATTTGACGTGTGCCACCTCACACTGTTGCAGACCAGGTACACCACTTCATGACAATGATGTTCCCTGGTGGAAGTGGTCTCTTTCAGCAGGATAATGCACCCTGCCACACTGCACACATTGTTCAGGAATGGTTTGAGGAACATAGTGAAGAGTTCAAGATGTTGCCCTGGCCTTCAAATTCCCCAGATCTCAATCCAATTGAGCATCTGTGGGATGTGCTGGACCAACAAGTTTGATCCATGGTGGCTCGCAACCTACAGGACTTGAAGGAACTGCTGCTAATGTTTTGGTGCCAGATACCACAGGACACCTTCAGGGGTCTTATAGAACTCCATTCCTTGGCGGGTTGGTGCTGTTTTGGCAGCATGCATATTAGGCAGGTGGTCATAATGTTTTAGCTCATCAGTGTATAAAGAGAATGAAATGAGGAGGGTAACGAGTGAGAGCAGGTGGGGCAAATGAACTAATCATGAGATAACAAGAAGGCAAGACAAATAGACAGAGGAGCACATAGCACATAGAAAGAAACATAACAAAAGCCACATGCGCACACAGAACTTCACAATACAAGAACACGTGGCCAATGAAAACCATTACAAGCTGCATGCTACAGCAAACATGACAACACAGAGAGCACCCAGCAAATAAAACGGATCACAAGTCAGGTGTGACTTTAACAAAAATACACAAAACCTGATAAGAGCACAGGGTGAGGTAATGAACACTCAAATGTGTGTTCACAACAAAAGATAAAACATGGAGCATGAATGTCCGGATCCCAAAGTTGAACCGAAACTGAACTAGAGAGGAGGGCCAGGATCCGGACACCACGATCTGTGCACACAATGCATATTGCAAAAGAGAGAGTGCATGGCCAAGGACAGTTGAAGCCACACGCTCACACAAGGACAACATAATACATGAATTTAAGGGTTCTGTCACCAAACTAAGAATAAGACCAACTGGAGTGACAGAACTCTGACATACAGTAGGGGATACAGTAACTGCCCACACTATACAGCCAAAACTTGACCCCACTGGGATAATCTACTGCACTGGTCAACTGGCCTTATAGACTCATTTTTTTGTTGTTGTTAAGACACCACAAGTGAAGACAATTTTTGCAGAAAATGGGAATAAAAAGTAACCGATTTACAATGTTGGGGGTAACACATTACAAGTAACTTGAGTTACGTAATCAGATTACTTTTTTAAGTAACTAGTAAAGTAACGCATTACTTTTTAAATTTACAACAAAATATCTAAGTTACTTTTTCAAATAAGTAACTCAAGTTACTTTTTCCCATTTAGTGACTGACAGCTCTCTTGTCCCCATCTTGAGAGAAATAAAGTGCAGAGGCATTGTGTGCGCTGAGTAAACGATGGTTATTGCAGTTTTAGATTAAATGTGAACATGCATTTACTCATCTCACTTGCACAAAAACATTCAGTATTCCTCAAAATGAATAAAAACAGTGAAATGCAATCTCAGAATTTTACGCAAACCTGTCATAATTAGGCTAACTATATTAAATTACACAAATATACTTTATGTATTTAATCTCACTTTATTAACCAGTGTCTTTGCTGCTGACCTTCAATGATCTAATTCAACCATACGAATAAACAAAAATTACTTTAGATTAGATTTAGAAATAAGAGTGTTGAACTTCCTTCTCCTGTATCCTATTCTTCTTTAATCCAGAATGGCAGCACAGCTGAAAGGTTTGTTTGAGCTGTGCCCTCTACTGTACAGGTGTAAATATACATTTCCTTAAGCCTGAGACTTACTCATTTCACTTTTGGTGTGAAAGGGCCTTAACATTTGCCAAAAATATAACATTTTTTTTTTGTTATTAAAAAACAAACAAGCAAGCCCAGCCCAGGTGAGAAAATGTAACGCAAAAATAATGTAACGCATTACTTTTCATAAAGATTAATTAATGCAGTTAGTTAGTTTTTTAGGGAGTAACGCAATATTGTAATGCATTACTTTTAAAAGTTACTTTCCTCAGCACTGCCGATTTATTTCTGAAATAACTGGACACCACTCTCTGAATTGTTTTCAGGTCATTCAAAACATTTATTGTTTCATAATAATCATTTACTGTTTTGCATACTTTTTTTTTTTTTTTTTTTTTTTTTTTAAATACATTATTCAATATATGCAGTTTTCTAGCATGCACGTCCAAACATAGCGATTATCTATGAAGGCTTTGCGTTTTTGTGTACAACATGACAAAATATTGGATTATTTCTGCATTATGTTCTGTATTGCGACCCTTGTACACCATATTAACTTCAGTAACCTAAGAAAAAAGTCAATTGAGAAACAACATTGCTCACTTCATCTTAAACATACCTAAAAGAAAACCAAACTCTGCTCTTCTGGATCACTTGATCACACCGCTTTATCTTCATGTTTTTCTCCTTCTGTCTTTAATTATTCTCTAAACATTAAATATTCCTTTTTTCCCACTGTAACATTGAGTTATTACAACACCTCTGGGAGAGCTCTCTGCACGCTTTAATATAAACACTTTCGCAGCTGGAAAGGAGAGAGAGGGGTCAAAGGAAAAAACTTGGATGAAAAGATAACATCTACAGAAGAACGCTGACCCACCCCCTCCCCAAAACAAAAAGAGAGTCAGTAACTGTAGCCAGGGTAGAAGGGTCCGGTGGGATACATGTGGTGAGAACGGCAGTAAATGCAACACAAGGTTCCTGTGGTGGAGGCCCAGCAGAGCTAATGGACGAAACAGGCTGGCAAGATTCGCAGTGGTGGTCCCGACAAGAGCGTCCCCTCTGAGGGAACCCAACCTGGGTGTTCAAGTCGCCGCCGTCTTCCTAAGCTTGGCTTTCACCTTCCCTGTAGAGCCCTCAATAATTTTGAACAAAAGACCTCTCTTGAGCTATTGTAAAAGCAAGAAGGCTCATTCCCAGATTACAAATGCGGTTAAGGATGATTGAATATGGCATGTTCCAGTGAGTCACAAGTATTTCTTTCCTACTGCTGCGTTCCTCGTGAAACTAATTGTGAATGAGTTTCTGACTGCTTATCAGGTTGCTTGTTTGAAGAACTGGGTCAAATGGTGTAGTGTTCTCATTCTAAAGCATTGACTCTGTATGCCGAAGAATACATTTGACCTTGCTTTTAAAGCCAAGGACAGATGTGTGAAGAAAGTATGCCTTAAAAGCAAGACCAGATGAATTGAGAGACCTTGACTATAATCGTTGGATACATGGAGACCTCCAACTCAGAACATCATAGATGAGAATGAAGTCATGGCACCCTGTCAGGTTTTACTCTGAAATAAGCCACTTAGACAACCACAAGAGTTTGGTCTGATTTACTGTTGCAGTTCCTCTTGACAGGGGTCACGTTTCCTGCTACATGGCTTTAGGCGACTTCTTTTATACGACTCTTTGTATTGAAGACAGTACTTTTTAAAGTGGTTTTAAAAGCCATTCCAGTAGATCATACATGCAAAAAAAAAAAAAAAAAAAAAAAAAAAAATTATGCAATTGTATGCTGTTGAATTCAGTTCAAATCATAACATTTTATGAGCACTTATCTGAATCCCACAAAAATTGATAATATATGAGTCAACTGAGGAAATGTCTTCTCCATCTCAGCCGAACACTTTAATTTAACCATCATTTATCCTCAGCAATCCAGCTTGGGACATTTGGACACTCCACATGGAGTTGGGCTTGGATGTCCAGTCTCAACAAAAACGGGGCTGTGGGGTAAGAAATTAAGCCCAAAGGAAATGGCTTCACTCAGCACCACAGGCGCACCGGCCCACACAGTGTTGGGCGATCAAAGTGATGCCGTCACTGGAGATGTAATGAAAATAAATAAATGATTCCCTCAGTGAATGTGTGTGGGGGGAAGCATGGTTAGAACTGAAATAAGGGGGCTAGGAGGAGTTGGTGTGGGGCAAAACACAAGAGAATCTTTTATCTTTTTCCTAGCAGTTTGGTGCTACTGTGATGTGTTGTAGAAGGCGATAGCATGCAGGAATATGCCACAGAGCCTTGCAGTCAGGGCTCAAGGGTGTGGGGAATGCAGCCCTGGACACTCATTCTCAGACAGCAAGATGCAGGGTCAAGGTTGGGTTTCTGACCCAAATAGACAAAAATGCAAAAAGAAGCCCACAGACTCTAATAAAGAAAGACATTAATAAGAGATAAAAGACATTGTTTTACTGAAAGACAGCAAATATTTTGATCACATGTGACACTTCACACTTTCTCAATACCTGATATGTCACATGTGACCGAAACGTTTGTCATCTTTCAGTAAAGGAGTGGCTTTTATCTCACATTTAGTGTCTTTCTTTTTCATTATTAGAATGGATGGACTTCTTTTTGCATTTTTGTCTGTTTGGATCGTTTCAGTCTACGCACCTCATTTTGTACTTTTCTAAAGACACGGTGAGTTTTTGGCTATTTTTCTTTTTAGGATTTTGACCCAGACATGATGGGGGACAAGAGGGAGATGTCCAAAGTGAGCAGTGATTTTTCAACAGAACACTTACTGAATTTATCAAAATATAACAAATTGTTACATGTTCTCTGTCTTCATTCTCATCTATGATACATGACCCTGTATTTTATTCAGTCTTGGTCAGTTGTTGTCTTTACATAGAGACAAGAAAAAGGAGAGGCGAGGATCCAAACGCAGCGTAGTTAACTTAAAAAAAACAAACAAACAAAAAAAAAAACACACAAACAAAGATAATCCAAACAAGTAATGGGAACAATATAATCCAAACAGGGATTGAGAACACAACACCTTAACAAAATATGCAAAATATGCACCTTAACAAAAACAATGACTGAACGAGACTGACTAAAACACAGGGACATATATACACAGGGAAGCTAACAAGATAACAAGGAAACAAGAAACACCATGGGATACTACAAAACTTATAGAGAGGAAAATGGAATTTACCCATACAACATAAAAGTCCAATCAGACAGAGAACATGTAACACTAACATTATAGTATGTGTCTTTGGCCAAAATTGGAAATTTATGTAAATAAAAAACAAAATAAAACATCAGGTCAATTTAGTCATCATTACAATGCACAGTATGAAAAATGGATATCGATTTTTTGCTAAAGATTACATTTAATAAATGTGTTGCTATATTATTAGTGTTTCAAAATATTAACTTTAGGTGAGTTTTAGATGATGGAAAATTTAATCTAAATGTAAAAATAAAAATAAATATCTGTGCAAAGTTATAACTATTTTTTTTTTTTGAACCCTAAAAGGATAAAAAAGTTTTTGCTTTTAAACCTACAAAATATGTTGTGCCATAGACTCTGTAAATATGATTTTTGTTTGTTTTTGCAAACTCAGGTATGAATCAAAATGATTTTCTGTAACAGATGCTGTCCATAGAGCTTAACTTGTTTTGAACCAGAGCATTCCTTCCTAACATATTAAATGATAGTTTTGGGGGAAAATATGATGATGTTTTAGTTAAAGAAACTGTTGAAAAGTTTAAAAAGAAACCATTAAAGGATTTCATTATGTTAGATGTGTTCTTTTAAGTGTCAGAACATCTGAGAAAGATGGGAAACAAAGTGTTTGATGATGCAATTATTTTAATTACTTTCAGAGCAGCAATTTACAGACAAGTGACTAGCATTTTTTCCTGCCAAAAATACTGTTGACAAAGTATATAACAGTCATATTCAAATGAAGTGAAGTCTCGAAGACAGACTGTGATTAGTGGGCCATGTTCAGTTCACATCAAATTTATGATTGCATACGCTCGGTATTGTAAGATAAAGACATTAAGAATAATTCATTCACAGATGTGCCTAATTTGCTGAGAAACACTGAAATATTATTCATCAATTGCAGAGGTATGATTCGCTCTGTATTAAAATCTCATTTTCTGTCTTTTAACTCTTCTATTCCATTGCAGTTAGTCATCAAATCAGGAACCTATATTATATATTGATATATTATATTGAATATATAATTTACATTTACATATATAAAAATATATAATATAAATACTTATTTACACTAAAATAATTAAATTAATATTGTGAAATATTATTATAATTGTTTTCTATTTGAATATATTTTAAAATGTAATTTGTTCCTGTGATAGCAAAACATCTCAGGTTACGCATGTAACCATGGTTCCCTGAGAAGGGAACGAGACGCTGCGTCGTCATAACGACACTTTGGGGAATCCCTTCAGCGTAAGCTCTCCCGAAGGTGTGTGCAACTTAGTCCAGGTCTGATTGGTGCAACGTCATCCCATGACATGTGCCGGCGGAACACGGAAGCTATAAAGGGAGCCGGCAACACAGCTGTTTCAGCTTTCTGATCTGAAGCAAGCCACTCCCAGGCATGCAGGATGTATGGCAAGGGGACACAGCGTCTCATTCCCTTCTCAGGGAACCATGGTTACATACGTAATCTGAGACATTCCCTTTCGAGGGAACTCGCGCTATGTCATCATAACGACACTTTGGGGAATGATATACCCACGTCGCCATGCTGACGGAATGCCTGTCCTGGTGTGAAGCAATTAAGGCACAGCTCAGGACATGAGCACCTGTGATCCCAGTGTGGCTGGTAAGTCTGTGCTATACAACCTGATGAAGGTGTGTGGAATGCGCTTTGAGTGGCAGAGGTGAAGGCAGACCGCGCACCTCAAATGCCATAGAAATAGCCTCGAGAATCCACCTGCTTATAGTAGGTTTGGTAGCCGGGCAGCCCTTATTATGGGGCCCGAAGCATACCAGCAGTTCATCGGATTTCTCCACTGAGAGGTTTTTCTCACGTATACCTCAAGGGCCCTGACAGGGCAGAGTAACTATAGCTTCTCACGTTCAGCCGACACCTGAAGGGGATGAAAGGCCTGAAGGACTATTGACCGGGCCACATTAGTGGGTACTTTAAGTACATAACCGTGTCTCGGGTGCAAAATAGCTTTGACACCACCCGGAGCAAACTCCAGACAGAAGGGGGCAACTGACAGAGCTTGAAAGTCCCCAACTCTCTTGAGGGACGTAATCGCTAGTAGAAACGGCATCTTTGGAGCAATACATTTGTCAGATGCCGTGTCCAACGGCTTGAAAGGTGCCAGGGATAACCCTTCCAGAACTACCATCAGGTCCTAGGTTGGAATCCTGACTTGAGCCATAGGCCTCATCCTCAGGGTTCCACAGAGGAAACGAGTTACAAGATGGTGTCTCCCCAGAGATGCACCATCTAAAGGCCATATCTGCCCTCCACGTACACCTTCAGTGTGGATGATGAAAGACCATCAGAAAAGCGGTCTTGGAGGAACTCCAGCACTGAAGTCACTGGGCATTTGACTGGGTCAAATTGATGCCTCCTACACCATATAGTAAATACTCTCCATTTGAGAGCATAAAGTTTCCTTGTGGAAACGTCTGTACCATGGCGTCCAGTCCCAAAGGAGCTGGATGAGAGAGGGAGAGCCACAGTGGGCGACGAGACATCTCTTGTGATGCAAACAGCCTCCCTATTCCCTCCATTGATTTGAGGTGAAGTCCTTATTCCCCAGGCCTCAGCCCCTGCCTTGACAGGATGCTTGCTTCCACATCCATGGATAAAGAAGTGCTCTCAGGGAGAGCAACTTCCCCTGAGACCACAGGAGGATCTGGTGCGCCAGTCTGGATTGAGGACGCAAACACAGACTCTCCCAGTAGTTTATATATGAGACCATTGACATATTGTCTGTTTGTATCAGAACATAATGGCCTCTGAGGTCTGGGAGAAATGCCCTCAGGCTAGCATAACCACTATCCCTAGACAATTGTATGCCGGAAGAGATGATGCTCAATCCACAGACCCTGAACTGAGCAGCCTTCCACGACCGCGCCCCACCCTGTACAGAACGCATCTGTTGACGAGATGTTTTGATGTCAAGATGCTCCTAACACTGGGCCTTGGGACAGGAACCGAGGTCTTTTCTCACATGATCAAGGAATGAAGGCACCTGCGTGTAAACTTGATCGTGTGAAGCGGGTTGCCCCTCGGGGAAAACCTCTATACCCCTTGCAAATGTGCGCACAACCCATCAAGATATATTGGGTAGTGCTTTCCAGGCATGCAGGCATATCAAGACTGACCTCAGACATATTCGATATATACTCGGTGTCCTGAAGTGAATTCACGGCAGGGTTCAACCGAATCAGTGCTTCTACAGGCGTCCTTATGGAGAGCGAACCCCCCTTGCGCAGTGGGGGGATTTGGGTTTGTTGAAAATCATTGTGCCCCAAAGCGCCATAGGTGGCGGGGTTGACAAATTGAGGAGCCGGTATAGTTCACTAGGGGCACCCTCAGAGGCCTGACTTGACTGTCAGGATCTCTTTCCCGAAGCCCGCTTAGAGAGAATAATGGTCCTCAGATCCGATTCCTCCTAGAGGGCTTCGGATAAGAATGTTGTTTCGACCCCTGAGCTCGTTGTGAGCAGAAACACTCTCCTTCTGTGCCGGTATGAGGAGCTGGACGTAAATGGCTTGGGCTGTCCCATGGCAGCAGCCCCCCATTATATGCTTTGCACCACTATACCTAAACTCACTACTTCAGACTTATGCGCCCTCCAGAAGTTTGCGTTCTGCAAGTGAACGGCGCCTTGTGGTTTTCCTTGTGGTGTTTTCAAAAAACACTGTTTGGAAGTTAGTCGAACCGACACACCAACAAACAACAAATGTGTAGCCAATCAGCATTAGGGGGCGTATGACGGTTGAGGAGTCAGAACGAGCAAGAGGGAGATATGAAGAAAGACTGCAGAAAGAGAGATGAGACACAATACAGACCATACTGTGGGCACACAATCATGGAGGCCAGAAAGGGGCCTACAGCATGATAGTAGCTTTATATGGAGCATGACTCACATACGAAAAGCATTTTGTCATATTAGACAAAATGCAAGACATTGTCATATATTTTGTCATATTAGAAGGACATTCAAAGGACATTCAAAGGTGGCCTGGGAGGCCACCTGTCTTACTGGGAGCAGGACAGTAGTTAAACTGTAAAGTGCCCACATGACAATCCATCTAACACAATCCAATGAGCAGTGTACTCGGTAAAAGAACCTTTTTACTCTTTAAAGCAAGAGGAGTACAACGTACGCCAACACGCACTAAGGAAGGCTTTTGACGAGCCTATAACCTCAGCAGACACGTGGCATCAGCTCGTGGCAGTGTTTAAAGCACCAGGAAGGATAAATAACTGAACCATAAGGAGGTTAAATTATCACCTGGGGCCCTGGCCAACCAGAAGTGCATTTAGTAGGATACTGATAGCTCTCTAGTAAGAGGATTACACTACAACATACGCTAGTATGTTCAAAAAGGCAGCCCAGAGGGCCTAAAACCTTTAAGACATATGGCGTTAGTCTAGTGGCCATTAGGGTTCTAGGAGCAAAAATAGAACCAACCTAGATACTAGGTAGCTATTCAGCTCAACTAGAGTAGAAATCCAGACTCAAGGAGGCTGATGTAGTTAAAACCAAACCTCAGTAAGGTTTTACCACAAAAACTCACCCCTGAGAGGTCAGCCACTCAGAAGAGTACTCGGTAAAGCACCTTTTTACTCTCAAAGTGAGAGGAGTACATAACTGAACTCCAACATGCTACACGGGAGGCCCATAGGGCCTACCCTAGTAAACACGTGGCATCAGCTAGTGGCGACCATAACCATATCAACCATCAGGCCATGCATTCAGCGATTTAGTTTCTAAAAAGGAAATGCATATTATGCCACCATACTCCATGAGAGGCCTGCTTAAGGCCTACTCAACAGAGGTGGGGCGTGGCCAATGGTGGCATTGGATTCACAAGCGTCCTGCCAGCATGTCAGCTAAAAAGGAGGCCTTATGGGGCCTTCAAGTTCAGCAACAAGTGGCGTTCAGCCCGTTTGAAACACATAAACACAAACTGTGCCAACATGTAAACTAAAAAGGAGGCCTATTAGGGCCTACCATTTCAGTGACACGTGGCGCCAGCTCGTGAATATAAGGGAACCAAGCTTACAGGGAACCAGCTCTAACCCAGCAACAGCTGTGGGAAGTTAACTACAACCTGAGCTATGGCTACACATTCCAACAGGCAATGTACCCTACACCAGTGACTAAAGGGAACCAATAAATGCCTACATGGTCTAAGGGAGGTCTACCAAGGCCTACTACCCTAAACAGACACGTAGCAACGTAGCAAAAGCCTGTGGCAGTGTAAAATCTATGTGAGCAAACTATGGTCACCTAACAACAGCACTTGAAAACACAAGCTGCTAACTAGAAAGAGGCTAAAGACATAAGAGCCTACATTCCAAGTTATATGCAATATAGCTGTTATCAAGATCACCAAAGGGAGCTAATAGAAACCAGACTGCAAAGGTGGTTCTAACACTACCCTGGGTATGCAATCCAACAGGTGATGCACTCAGTGACACAAATAAACCCTAACTGGGGAATATTAAAATAGTCACCACTAATATCAAAAGGCCTGCTATTATGAGAACAGGTGCTAACCTGTGGCAGCATAAGTAAGCTCACATACAAATGTAGGGCAAAAGGCTAGAACTCAAAGCAAAACACAATGCTTTGAAATACATGCTATCCTAATAGGATAAATGTTCTCTCCAAACACATTCGCAAATCTGTACTGAGCCCTAGAGGACGAAGGATAAAAAACTAGCGCCGTCAACTCAAACTTGAATGGAAATCAAGTGGCTCAGAGAAAAAACATTTTTCATAGCATGAAAAGTTCTAGAAAGTGGGGCCTAGCTACACTGCATAACTTATCTACGCAAAGATAAGGGCCTACCACCTGAGAAAAACAGCACCAGGGAGTCTAAAAACAGTCTACAACCTTAGCTGTTAACTCACCAATTGCACCTACATAAACAAGGGGTCAATGGGCATACGGCCTAACAACTCCCTTGGGAGGAGGCCAGAACTAGGAACTATACCACCTGACAAGGGATAGTATACATAGGGTTAACATATAACACACCTAACCTAGCTCTAGCCTGGCCGCTAAGCTACGAGCCTTCTTACAGGGCCACAAGCCTAGTGAAGCCTGGGCTTCACTTCCAAATCTCATGGATAAGAGAAAGAAAGCAAAGCTCACAAGCAAACAATATCAGGTGGCCGATTAAGGCCGACCTAAACATACATACTAACTGAAGTGACGAGTGCTAACTCAAACTACTCTAGCAAACAGCAGATGAGAAGCTACTCAAACAACAGGTGGCTAAGAGGCGGCCATTTTGTGGCCTGCACAATATATCATTCTAGCCAACCTATCAAACTTCAGTTTGCCCAAAAACCCCTTACTTTTTCCGATTACATACTCAGGAAAAACTATACAGGACACAAGGTCAACATATTTAGGAATACAGACCCAGCTCACTTTCCTGCGGCTCGAAGACCAAAGACTCCTCCTCCCATTCTCTTTAACAAGGAAGGATGGAATCTAGGGTTCTTTAAAGCCTAAAAGAGCCTCTTACACTATCAAGCCAGAAGGCGGGCCTTAGAAAATTATTAACAGAGGCCCAGCTGCCAGCCCGACTGTTAAAGAAGCACCTGAGCATGTAAACTGAAACCAAAACCCAGGAGGCGGAGGAAGAAGGGGCGAGGGCAGATATAAAGTCGCCCTCGCAACGAGAGGGAATCGATTACCGACGCTACTGGTGTATGTGATCGATCACCTCCTTTAAAACCTGCTTCTTCCTCCTTGAGTCCAGCCATCTCTGCGCCTTGCTCCGAAAGGAAGAGGCGCCCGAGCGGCCATACTGGACCTCTGGCCCTGTCTCAGAGCCTCAGCTCGAGATGGACCAGCCTCCTGATTAACTACATGCTCAGAAAAACTATACAGGAAAACAAGATCTTATTTTAAAAACATAAAATATAGACCCAGCTTATCTTCCTGCGGATCGATTACAAATGCAGTGGTGTTTACAATCAATCACCCATCTCACTCTCGCTACTTCCCCCTCCCGTCTGTCTGGGCTCAGATACAAATCTGAATGGCTAGGGGTTTTCCCATGCCCTCTCGATCTCAAACGTGGAGATCAGGACGGAATGGAAAGCTTATGGGAGCTGCAGCGTTCATGGACAGAAAGAAACCGCTCGTCGAGCCATCCGCGTGCGGTCCCTTTCTTAACACGCCCTCACGGCAGCCGCAGCCTGCCAGAAGCGCGTCCCAAAAACACCAGCAGCTCCGCATACACAGCAGCCAGAGGAGCGCTCGCTGCCAGACGCGATGACGTCAAACACGGACATCATTGTCATCCAGCAACTCATCCTCGTCAGCCCTGGGGAAGCCGAGAGAGAATACAACTCTCTCAAACTTCCCAACGAGCTCACCTGCAAGCCCCATGATTGCAGCTGCCGTTTTGCCTCAGCACAAACGGGGCCAGAGCCACCAGGCACAGATGCGGACACCTCTTCCCTCGAGAAGAGTGCCAAACGAGAATGGAGCATCCCGATAGGGAGACGCTCACAGTAAATAACAGAAAAACACACAGACAGCACCCTCAAGCACTGTCTATGCGCGCTCCTCTCCCAGACAGAAAACGCCCAGAAATGTGTATATCAAGTGTCAAAACCTGGGACACGGATGAACACACTCTCTTGAACGTTTGTAAGGCATATTATAGAATCCCTTACCGGAGTCGATATAATCGCGATCAGACAGAACAGACCCGAAAGACGAAAAGATACTGACTGTTTCTCCAGGCGCTCCTTTTATACTTCCGGGTCACGCCATATTACGTCATAGGCTGTCGCCGGCCAATAGGGATTGGAGTTGTTGGATAGTTGGCTTTCAGACACCGGGTCACGTGTGACGTTCCCCATAGCGTTTCAAACGCAGAGCGAGTTCCCTTTCGAAAGGGAAAGCTAATTTGAAATGGCCATTAACCGGTTAATAACGTTATTTTATCGTTCTGTTTAATATTTTGATTTGGCAGTCAACCAATCACGAATTCAAATAGTACAGCCTATGCAAATGTTACACTGACGCATCCAAAGTGTGTGAAATGCCCGCGCTGACGCGCTCAGGCTCAGCTGCAAGTCATCATAGGTTAGGGAAGTCACAATGGCACTGGCATTAGTTTTTCAGATGATATATGTCACCAACCGTCAAGCATTAGGCCTACACTGAAGTGAAAATGAATGTCAAGTAATATGCAGCTTGTTGTGCTCTTTGAAACCAGCGAAAATTGCAGGATATGTAGAACATGAATCCCCCAACGTCACATCATGCGTCTGCAGCGCTTCTGTGAACAGAGAAAACAGAATAAAACAATAGGCCTACATAACACATAAAATAAAAGGGAATATTTAGGCCTGTAGGCTACGCAAAATATTTCACTTAAATAATAAGGTCTATTAACAAAACGAAAGTGGTTCATTGTGGCGCACTCCAAAGATCTAGGAAAGGAAACAGACATTCTGCTTGTTTTCGTTATTTGAGTGTCTTTTGTAAATGTATGAATTATGTCTTGCTTTTACCTGTATGACCATAAATTACGCAGTACAGTTTACTGTCTTAGAAGGAAAAAAAATTCCAGTGGTCGCGCCGGCGCCTCACGCGCGCGCACACACAAATTCTTGCATTGCTTACTTGATATCGCAGCTGTTAAATATTAAAATAAAATACAATCAACCAAACATATAAAACGTTACACTGCTCAATTCAGTTCTGCAATAGGCCTACAAATCTGCCGTTTACCACCCGTGACCCACCTGGCTGTGCTGTTGTGAAGGATGATGTCGATACTGCTAGTGAAGTATAAAGCTTACATAGTAAATAGTTTAGCATTCGTCTCGAAAATGGAAACAGTTGGATTCATGCCGAATGAGAAAGGAAGGCTTCAGATTCACTTTAAATGAATTTGTTTTGCATCTTATTTAGTTTTATTTCTAATAAATAAACCTGTTTCTTGCCTTGAATAACAATAGAAGCTGGAATGGCGTTAAAAAAGAAAACTTTTTTTTTTTTTTTTCGTTTTGGCTTGACGTTTATTTAGCCTGAATAGGCCATCTGTTAACTTTAGATGTTTTGTGGTAAAATAAAATAGGGCAGTTTTGTTCATAATTTATGTTTACAAACATTATAAACAAAGCTATATAGGCTAGGCTATTTGTAAACATTTTACTTTATTTACCGATAAATTACATTATTTCTGAATAATAAAATGCGACGTATAGCCTACGCGACTTATCTTTTTTTCCTCTCAGGAATAGCATCGGTATTTTTAACCATGCAACAAACATTTTAAAATATCTTGAAAAAATACTTTAATTTATAAACCGTTGTTTTTCCTTTTGTTTATTAGGTTTACATTTGGACAGAATCTTGTTATAAAGATAATTGTAGGCCTATTGGCTAAGACGGCAAATACTCTCTTTGTTTTTAATAAATAAAATGCGGTACGTATTATTATTATTATTATTAAGTAGGCTACAAGCAAACAAAAAAAAGTTAAAAAATAACATTATTAACAGTTATTTTTTCTGATCAAACCAGTTTCAGAACGTTAATAATAAAGAAGGAGCGCTGGAACAGAAACGTTAAAATACCGATTCTGCTCAGAGTGAAACGATTTTTTTTTTTTTTTCATTTTTAAGCCCTGCTTTACAGATTGTTTTAAAGCATTCCCAGCCTGTTGTTCTTGTGTTGCTGGGACAGCAGTGTGCATCCATATTGTTGCAGCACTGTACCAGAGAGCACACTATTCAGAAGGTGGCATCAATGCAGTTTCCTTTCGAAAGGGAACTCGCACTGCATCCTGAGACACTATGGGGAACGCCTCAGTGTGACTGATGGCTGAAAACACTGTAAAATCACGACAATTGTATTGGCCGGCAACAGCCATGATGTCACTACTAGTGCAACCAGGAAGTATAAAAGGGGTGCCTAGAGAACGTCATCCTCTTTTTCGTCTTCAGGGATTGTTTTGCTGAAGTATATTCAAACGACAAAATGGCAAGTGACAAGCATTTCAAGAAGTGTGCAGATCCGTGTCCGCACACACGACTTGTGCATTTTCTGTCTGGGTGAGGAGCACGCACGCTTTGTCACGGAGAGACATCTGTGGGTGAACTTGCTGAGCATCGGGAAGAAAGAAAAGGCATTTCATCCTCTGAATTGTTCAGCACATCCGTCGAGGCAGTGGTCAGAAAATTTAGAGAGGCAAAGCCACGCTCAGCTGCCTTTAAATGCTATATACCGCGCCAGTCCGAGTCTGCGTCCAGACAGTGAGGGGATTTGAGGACCGAAGACAGGGCCAGAGAGATAGCGTCGCCACTCGTGCGCCTCCTCCGGCTCCTCCACCAAGGAGCAGATCACGGAGATGGTGCGACTTGAGGAAGAAGAAGCAGGACCTCAGGGAAGTGATTCATTACAGGTGCGACCAGCGTCCTGGAACTAGTTGAGGCAGATAACATGGCCTCTTTCCTTTTGAGGGTTAATACACCTATCCTTTTCTTCTTCCTTCCCCCTCTTCACGTCTCACAACATGGCTGGACTGATGATGAGAAAATTAAATATCTGACGGTCTGACTTGGGTTCCTTGCAACAAATTAATGTTTAAAAAGAAAACACACACACACACACACAAGAGCGTGGCAGACCTCCTCTTAATATGAGAGTTTACACTTCTGAGGCTTCTGTTCTCCAAATAACAGGTATGAGCTTTGTCAAAGCTCCTCCCAATAGTGAGAATCATTTTGTAGAGATCTCAGTTACCTGTAGCTTCGTTATTTAAGTAGCAGGGCTGTTGGCATTTTTTTTAGCCTCTTCTAGCTGGCATCTAGGAGGTAAGAGCGTAGCCAGGCCATTCCTTTAAAAAAAAAAGTGGGATATAGTTGGCCTCCATTCCCTAGAGCCTCTTTATATTTAATACAAAGCATATATGGATGCGTTCATTAATTTATACCTAGCACATTTAGATTAGCATTCAGTAGCTGGAGATGCAGGCTTTGTAATTAAGCCCCCTCAGCTAGATTATAATATAGTAATCTTTCATGGCTTCCTCTCACTATGAGAGTCATTATGCTGAGGCCACACTGTATCGTGGGTTGAATAGTGGGTTGCAGGCCCATCGGGTTGCAGGTTGAGCTGGGACTCCTCTTGATCTAAGAGTTGTTATGCTGAGTCCCATGGTTACACACACACACACACACACACACATAATGTGTATATGTGCATCCCCTCGGCATGGCAGCGTGGGTATATCATTCCCCATAGAGTCTCAGGACGCAGAATGAGTTCCCTTTTGAAAGTGAACGTCTCGGGTTACGACTATAACCCTGGTTTCCTGAGAACAGGGAACGAGACACTGCATCTCGTGGCCATGCCTCCGGCTACCTGCGTGGTCCCTTCAGAGGAAGAAATGGATGACATGTTCTCTAGGTGCCACTTTTATAGTTCCCAGTCACACTCTATGAGCATTGCTAGGCTCTCTCTCACTATAGAGAGTCATTTTTGAGGCCTCTGCTCTCCAGAGCTCTAATACATTTAGAAATGGAAGTTAACTGGTACTCATGTTGAGTGTTGTAGGCTTCCTCTCATCTTTGACAGTCATCTTGCTGAGGCCTCCACCCTTTGTAGCTCCATACAGACAGTCTCTGTCCTTGTAGGAAAGACTTAAAAGAGGAGGCCCTCTCATTCTAGAGAGCACCTGTTTAGGCCCCTCACTCTTGTGAGCTTCGTGTTTCTGGGTAGAACCAAGCTTAGCTACTTCCTTTTAGATATTATATATAATTTGGAAATGGCTGGTATGCTCAGGTTGAGCTAGACTGATACTCCTCTTGCTTAAGAAGGTTATTATGTAGAGAATGTTGCTTCCTAGAGCTTCAAGCATAAGCCCCGAGCACATGTCCAAGACATACTAATTAAGTAGAAGGCTGTCAGCTACAGCCTCCTTGGTAGTCAGGGTAATGCATACTTTAGTATTCCCATTTATTGCAGGGTCGTTATGTCGAGTACATTGCTCCTGTCTATAGGTCTATAGGTCCCCTTTAATATAGACTACAGAAGCAGTGTCTCGTTCCCTGTTCTCAGGGAACCAGGGTTACAGTCGTAACCCGAGACGTTCCTCCTGTACATAGCTGCACTAAATTGGAGCAGAGCTGGCACAAACCTAGAACAATGGTAGGTTTAAGAGAATTATCAGATGCTTAATTGATGACATAGATAATTAATAAACTTTGATTAATAATATTACCATGCTCCATTGGCCAAGGTGGTCGTGACACTTCTAAGTTGATTTAATCACTGAGCTAATACTAACCCAACAATATATATATATATATATATATATATATATATATATATATATAGATTAGGGCTGTCAACGTTAACGCGTTAACACATGCGATTAATTCAAAATCCTTAACGCGTTAAAATAATTTAACGCATTTAATCCAAAAAATTACTGAAGCATGTGAAATTGCGTTATTAACGTAATTTACGTCACACAGTTAGATGATCTTAAAAAAAAGTCCATGCTGATTATATCAGAGATGGCAGAGAGAATTATTCATTTCAATGTCTGTTTTGCTTTAAAACATGAAGAACGCGAGCCCTCCCGCATCACGCTGTTCCTGTCTGAACAGAACGTCGAAACATCCCACCGCTGTAAGGCCAGATGATATGAAAACTATGTTTCTCGGCTGGATAAAGCAAACCAGCTTCTTGCTATGAAAGTTTTGATGGATGAGGATTGCTATCAAAGTAAAGACGATTGCGGTGACGTACAGAAGCACGCGTGAGTCGGTTATATTGATGCACAAACAAATCATGTATGAGCACTCTCGACGCACTGATCGCACATTGTATTTATGCACACACACATTTCAGTACATTCACGTTGTTTTCACACACATTCAGGATAATGTTTGGATTTGTCCTGTGTATTTTGCTGTGTACTTTAGTATATATGCAGGTCAAGGCGGTCGGTTTAGGTTTTTTTGGCATCTCCATGTGGTCCTGTTTAGTATCGCAACTTGACTTGTCTCAAATGTAAACAAGCTATTTACTGTTGCACATACTATACACTGTGAATTTTGAAACATTTTTTGTTGTTGTTGTTGTTGTTGTGTTTTTTTTATGGGTGCTTTGGTGTACATAAATTATGAATTATATGGAATCATATCATTTGGTTATTTGGTGTCCTTTTGGAGTCTGCAAGTGTCCTTTTTTGGAAAGACACCTAAATTTACCTGAAAAAAAAAACAAAAAAACTGAAAAATACACTTTTGTGAAAATCACACTTCAGTCTAATGGTTTACTTTGCTGGATATAGGCAATGATGGCAAAATGGACATGTTAAACAAGATAAATGGTGTATGCTTAATTTCACGGTAAGTGTGCGATTAATTGTGATTAAACATTTTAATCTATTGACAGCCCTAATATATATATATATATATATATGTATATATTAGGGGTGTAACAATATATTGTCACAATATATTGCAATACAAAAATGCAACAATAATGTCAAAAAAGTGACAATGTGTGTTGTGCATAGTTCACCCAAAATGAAAATTACTGTGTGAGACAAAATTCAAGTTTACAGAGTTTTAGTGTCAGTACTACATTAAACTATTATATATAATGTTGAATATAATGTATAATAATGCAATGGGGGAATATTTGTGGGTCCTGATCATGCCAAATGTCTTATGTTACCAGTGGCCTGCATTATTTTAAATGTATCTAGTCAGTGACAGAGTGCAAATATATTCATCTAAAATAAATCTGTTTCAGCGTTAGAATCATGAATATTTTTATTCTGGTGTCACCATTGTCCTGTGCATTGGGTTACCAGCACCAAGTCCAAGCCTATTCATTTCCACCCCCAATGTAATACCAAATTTAGCATTTTAATCAACAGTACATTTTTGTTATCCTTTTACAATATGTCTCAGAGTATCGCAATAATATCGTATCGTGAGTTAGTTCAGTGTCATGATATGTATCGAATAGTGACATGAAAGTATCATTACACCCCTAATATATATATATATATATATATATATATATATATATATATGAGTATCAGTATTTTCATATTTTCTCTAGAATGACATAACTGTTTGATTTATCCCTTCACTTATTTACTTACATAGTACTCATACACCTAAGTAATTAAAAGCAATTAAAAAGTAATTGAAGTGATTGGTAAATATTGTTATTTATGTAGTGATTTTGGATTAGCCTCACAAAAGGACACCACAAATGTAGTTATTTATGGTCTCAAATATTAATATTAATATTTTGTATTAATATTAACATTGAGTCAGATGATTCCTTCCAATATTTCAGGGCACCAGCCAAGGACTCTTACCTTGACAAAGAACAATCATGGAAGATTGTTGACTGAATTAGAATTTTAAAAATTGGAGGAAGTTTGTCATCTGACCAATCTGAAGGATTGCAGTAAAAATGAATTTATTAACAAAAAGATATACAAGAGTAAAATATCACACTCACTAAATACTATGAAGGAAAATGACTAAAACACTAAGGAAAAATTGAACTGAATACTGAATAATACTTGAATAAAATTGAATACTAGGAAAATTGAATCAGTAATCGAATAGAAACTACAAACTACTACAAAAATGGACATTAACAAAAATGAATGCCAAGTAGATGAGCAACGGATTGGACGAAGCAATGACTAGGTAATTAGCAGTCTATGGGGGAGTCAATTGTGGTCTTTCTGGATGCTGGTATGAAATAGTAAATAAGCATTTACAATGAATACAGAAAATGTGTCTGATGTATCTATCTATATATGCTGACCCGAGATAAACAGTCACTACACAAATTGCAATCTCATATAGCAACAACCTAATGCCAAGGCCTTTGGGAAAAGGTTTGGTTAGCTTATATTTACGTTTCACAGTCGAGTGATCAGTCCAGCGACAGGAGACGTCTTCCACTGGTATCCTTACGTTTGCAGTAAGAGAGACTAGATTGCTTTCCAACAGTTGCAGAGCTGCACTGAGTGCTGGGGCCTTTGTGTAATCCATAAAAATGTAGGTCAGATGGTGGTCGATCCACAGGATCTTCTGTAGGTTGGAGGTACTTGAGTTATGCAGGTCAGGAGCCAAAGTCCTCTACAGTAGCAGTAGCATATGTTTAGAAATGATCTTTTTCTTGAGGCCTTTCTTTGTTCATGCTGTGCTCTAGCCAGAACCGGTTTGGTGGCCCTAAGAGTCCATGACCGTTCACACATTGGTCTCAGGCATGGAGGGCTAAGGTGAATAAAGGCAACTCATGATGAGATTATCCTGTGATCAATGGGCCATTGATGTCGTCTCTGTTGTGAAGCTCTGGTGCCATCACGTCTGCTGTTCACTACATTTATGATTTTTTAGGCAGCAGAAGAACTTGGGGCACCTGTCAGGGTTCTGCCCTGGGGGCCTTGTCTGTGTTGTCTTTGTTCCATGTCTCTACGTTTGTGTTGTGTGTCAGCACATGGCTTTGTCTTTGTTTGTGTTTGCCATGTGCTCCTCTTGTCCTGCCTCCTTGTTTGCTGTCACCATGCCCCCTTGTTTAGTCCTGTCTAGTCCTCGTTTCACTAATCGTGCTCATCTGAACCTCATGTGCTCTGGTCCCTTTATATTGTGCTTCCTTCCCTCATGTCTTTGCTGGTTTGTTGTGTTCATTGTGTGTGTGTGTATATATATATAGTGCTCTTAGATCTTGTCAGTCAGTGATAGATTTAGCTTTCCTTGTCTGATTATTTTCCTTCTTGATAAATTCTAGTTTTTCTTGAGTTTTGTCTAGTTCTACTTTTTATTTTGCTCTAGTTCTCCAAAGCTTCATTTTTTGGTTTATCTTCTGTTTTTGATTTGGTCAACTAATTCTTTATTTATTTTAATTTCCTGCAAGGGTGTTCTCTTGCTTTATTTTGTGTTTGCTAGTTTCAGTCATTTACTTTTATAATTTTTTATTTTATTTCTTTTGTTTCTGTAGTCTTAGTTCTCTGCTTCAGAATTTGTTGCCTGGTGTTTTATTTTATTAACTCTCTCTTGTGCCTTGCCTGTTTGTCTTGTGTCTTGTCTATTGTTTGAGTCTTGTGTCTGTTCCTGCCCTCCTCTGCCCTGTGTCCTGAGTTTGCCTGGCCACTGTTTTTGACTGCCTGGCAGCCAAGACTGGAACTACTTGAGAGTTCAGCATCAAGCCTCGAGTTTCTCGTATTCCTGACTGGTTCTTCCCACCTTCATCCCACCTGGTGCTGCTTCCCAAGCTGTCCTCAAGTCTGTTGTCACCTTAGACTGATTCTCAGTGGTCATCCTCCCTGCCTGTCATCGTGTCGCCTGCCCTGCCCTGCTGTTTGACTGTTTCACACCCTAATCTCTGTGTTGTGCCCTGTCTTTAGTATTGTTAATAAAATCCCTTTACTGCTCACTCTGCGCCTGGGTCCTCACTCCTGCAAAAACCTGACAGCACCTCCTGAAGATGGAGACAGTGACTGACACACGTGCACATATATACATACTGACACATTTTGGACAGATTTTGATGCTTTACTGTGGAAATTTTCATGGCAATAAAGCCAATTTGAATTGAATTGAATTGGCTGAGTTCTGGGAACGTGAAATTTCTAGCGGTGTCGTTACCGTAGTTGAAAACATCATCTTAAAATGTAGTGTTATTGCGCTTCTCCATGCAAGAATGCTGTCCTGACAAAGCCTTGATTCTGGCTCTACCTGTATTATAACATTCATACTGTATATGGTCTCGACACAGTTAGCCTACTAGACAGCGCTAGGAGATCCAGAGAGAGCGTGTTTGAATTTGCCGCAATATTAATACGAATGTAGTATATTTAACAGTTTAACAGCATGAATGACAGCTACATTCATTTAGTGTTTGCGTGTCTCGACAGTTACAAATAATGCCATAATAAGCTCATGGAGCTAACTTGTCAGTCATTTTGATGGATGACGCTGAGAAAACTGGCCAAAAAGAGGACAGTTGTACCCGCATGTGACATAAACACATTTTGGTACACTTTGAAATGTTGCCTTGTGAAAGCGAACGGAACCAAGAAGAAAATGCAATATTGTAACAAATTTAGTCCCTGTTTCGATTTTAGTCCCTGAACAAAACAAACGATCCATAGGTGTGAAAACACCATAAAAACTCATAAAAGCTCTTTCAGTATTCAGTTACACAAGCCACAAACAGCAGCAATCAAACCCAAAATATACCCATCACAGGAAACATTCTGCATTTTAAAGCTATTTTAAATATGAGGACTCATGAAATGTCCTCATATTTCATGTTTACGTCGTAATACCAGTGTAGTACCCATGCCATTATACAAATTTGTGTCCTCATAAATCACAAAAACGCGCGCACACACACACACACACAGACAGGTTTGTTTTTCTATCAAAGTGAGGACATTCCATAGACGTAATGGTTTTTATACTGTACAAACTGTACATTCTATCACCCTACACTACCCCTAGCCCTAAACCTTCCCATCACAGAAAACATTCTGCATTTTTAATAAAACATTGTTTAGTATGTTTTTAAAGCTATTTTAAATATGAGACTCAGCGATTTCTCCTTAAGCCCTGTGTGTGTCTGTAGGTGTGTTGGCGATTGCACTTATATGTGCGCGTGTTGGTATGTGTAGCGCTGGTGTAGTGAGCAGTGCGGTATAGAGCTGTCTATGGAAGTTTTCCTGTCCTGTCAGGATTAACTGGAGATCTGCTCTGTGCTGAGCTGGTACGATTGAGATCCAACATACTGGAGTAATTTCTCCCTCTAGACTCACATTCTGTGCAACAAACCTGTCAAACCAGCAAAACATATTCTCCAGTCAACTGACCATAAAAATGAACAAACCAGCCACTAGGGAATGCTTATTTTGTTCTTCATAATGTGCTTGTCTGTCAGTGGAATTATTATTATTTTTTCTCTCTTTGTTTTTCTTCTTACATCCCTGTGGAAATCAACTCAGATGGTCAAACAAGACCAAGACTTTACTCATAATTTAAAGCAGTTCAACTACCATCTTGTAACTATCAACCATACACTGAAGCTTTACCACATTGAATATCTGTTTAAATACATGACCATAAGATGTAGGTTTTTTTTTATATTATTATTGTTTTTGTAAAACATACAGAAAACTGTTAGGAATGTGCCTGAAACTAAATACCCTAAATGAATAACAAAGTTTACCAGATAATACAACAAATATTTGACTGATTAGACTGATTATCCAACAAGAACAAAGTTACTTTTAATGAATACTTTTTAATTAAAATTACAGCACAATAGTGAGTCTGTGAAGCTAATATGGCTAAAGTGTGATGTGACTTAATGAATCCGCTGTTCAGATAGGAGGGTCCACACTGTGGTCTGAACGGGAGAGCCTATATGGTCAAGAACATGGAGAATCAAGCTGCAATTCAGAAAGGGAAAGCCTTTACTGTGCCCGAACATAGGGCTTACACTGCGATTCGAAAGGGAGAGCTCCCAATATACACTATATTGCCAAACGTATTGGGACACCCCTCCAAATCATTGAATTCAGGTGTTCCAATCACTTCCATGGCCAAAGGTGTATAAAATCAAGCACCTAGGCATGCAGACTGCTTCTACAAACATTTTTGAAAGAATGGGTCGCTCTCAGGAGCTCAGTGAATTCAAGCGTGGTACCGTGGTACTTGCCTGACTGCATTGTGCCAAGTGTAAAGTTTGGTGGAGGGGGGATTATGGTGTGGGGTTGTTTTTCAGGGGTTGGGCTTGGCCCCTTAGTTCCAGTGAAAGGAACTCTTAATGCTTCAGCATACCAAGACATTTTGGACAATTTCATGCTCCCAACTTTGTGGGAACAGTTTGGGGATGGCCCCTTCCTGTTCCAACATGACTGCGCACCAGTGCACAAAGCAAGGTCTATAAAGACATGGATGAGCGAGTTTGGTGTGGAGGAACTTGACTGGCCTGCACAGAGTCCTGACCTCAACCCGACAGAACACCTTTGGGATGAATTAGACAGAGACTGCGAGCCAGGCCTTCTCGCCAACATCACTGCCTGACCTCACAAATGCGCTTCTAGAAGAATGGTCAAAAATTCCCATAAACACACTCCTAAACCTTGTGGAAAGCCTTCCCAGAAGAGTTGAAGCTGTAATAGCTGCAAAGGGTGGGCCAACTCCATATTAAACCCTACGGATTAAGAATGGGATGTCATTAAAGTTCATGTGCACGTAAAGGCAGGCGTCCCAAACCTTTTGGCAATATAGTGTATATGAATGGGAAAAGTTCACTCTGCAATCAAATGGAAAAGTCCACATAGCAATCAAACGGCATAGCCCACATTGCATTTGAACAAGAGAGCCCTTACTGTGATTCAAATGGGGTAGTCCATGCCAGGCATGGTAGCTCACACATATTTGAATGGGGGACGTTCACTGCGTCCAGATGGACACAAGCCATGTGGAGGTAGGGAAGCAATGAGCTCTATAATGGTGGGAACATGGTCTGTGCTTATGTGGATGTGAGAGTTTGATGGGCTTGTCTGATGTGGAAAAATTTGATGTAATGTAGGTTTCGAAGGAGTCAGATGACCACCAACCGAGCATTTTGATTTGGTGCACGATATGTGCATTATTAGCCTGGGCATGGAGCATGCATGCTCAGTCCTTGAGGGGGCTGTATGTGGCATTGTGAGTACTTCTCAATGAAGAAACTTCGCTCTCGTTCCTCTTCTCGAGGGACAACCATCTGTGCCTTGCAGTTCAGGACCTACTGTGGCTGAAGCGAGTAGGAAACTGAGATCATGGTTTCACAGGTGGAGCTTGCTGATGAATTTGAAAAAGGTATGAATATCTCTATAATAATATATATCTATATAAAGCGAGCATGCTCCTGGCTTCAAGCCAAGATGAGCAGGATGTGGCTGATGAGACCGAAGATGTTTCTGAGTGCTCTCAGCCCGCCTGCCCTGCATATGATGAGCTGTTAGAGGCTATGCGGTGGCCATGCTTGCAGGCCTACGAGGCTGACCTGCCAGGGCCAGGCTCTCCCCCCGTTAGGTGGTGGAGGAGCTGCACCATACTACAGATTTGGCTCTTTGTGCCACAAAACAGACAGCCGCGATTGATCGATCCTTGGCGGCCATGGTGGCTATGGAGAGACATCTCTTGGTAAACCTGGCCGACATCGGGGAGAGAGAGAAAAACTTTCTCTTCGATGTGCCGGTTTCACCTTCCGAAGTTTTTGGCACATCCATTGAGATGGTGGTCAGAAAGTTTAGGGAGGCGAAACCACACTCCACAGGTTTCAAGACCTTTCTACTGCGCCGGTCCTGGTATGCGCCTCAAGCAGCGAAGGGGTCTGGCTCGTCACAGTCTGAGGACCAGAGACAAGACCAGAAGATGAGCGCCGCCTCTTTTGTGCTCCCCTCCTTCGAGGGGTGGAGCATGGAAGAGGCGTAAAGCCAGAAGGAGAAGAAGAGACCTTAATAAGTGATCAAGGATAAACCCACTCAGCATTCTAGGGTCCCAGAGACTAAATAACATCTGCCTCCTTCCCCCCCTTCCATCCCCTGACTCTCGTTATGGAGAGTCGTTCTGCTAAGGGTCTCTGCTCCCTAGAGCTCCACTCAGATAGCGTCATCAAGTAGTTAGGCTCTCTGTGAGCCTCCTTGGTTAGCTGTTCTGAGTATAGGACGCAGTTAGGCCTCCTCTCATTTTAGAGAGTCGACAAGTGTCTGACGTCACTTCCTGTTTGTTGCTGCAGTGCTGTTTGAGTTGGAGCTCCATCAAGTTGATTCCTAATTGCCTGTTTTTCTTCTTAAAATCAAATTTATAACCTATTATTTTCTCTTTTTACAGCAGGTGAACATATCCATGACATTATTCTATATAAAAAACAATCGGATTGCTATGATATCGCTAGTTTTATCCGACTTCCCGAACATCCACTACTAGCTTTAGCCCATTAGCAATAGTAGCATGGTCTCACTAGTGTTTGTGCTGTTTACACTCTTCTCACTCACAAAATTATTGTTCATCTGTTCTAATGGCCAATGTTTTGGATGTGTCTCTACCTTTGAGTGCAGGTGAGGACATGTTCGAGCTGCATGCAGTGCACTTGGAGCTGGAGGCTGTGGAGAAGCAGATCCGCGACCTACTAGAAAAGCAGGCCGAGCTACGAGAATGGCAAACAGCGCTGGAAACATCCCGGGCTGACGCTCACAAATCCGCGGTAAGTTTGCAGAGGGATATTAACACTCCTACTTCCTCTACTCCGTGTGTTTATCTGCACAGGGCCCGAGCACACAGAACACATTCTTCCCAGCCCTCTTTCATTCCGGAGCCTACACACCACGGACCATGGGTGCTTCAGCAGCGGAAGGTGCGAGCCAGGCCTCGGGCCACGATCTCTCCCCTCCGCCGCCCCCGGTCTTCAAGGTCTCCACGCAGAACCGCTTCTCCCCTCTTTACGAGACGGAATGCGACGCTGTGGTCATCAGAGACTCTATCATCCGTCACGTCCACGCTACCTCAGTTAAAGGTAAGGTGTGCAGTCACTGCTTTCCTGGTTCTCGTGTTCTTGATGTCACTGTGCAGGTACCCGTGATCCTGAATGGTGACGAGAGAATTAAAGCTGTAGTGCTGCACGCGGGGGTCAACGACATCAGGCTGCGGCAGACGGAGGTTCTGAAGCAGGACTTCAGGAGCCTGATCGAGACGGTACGCAGGACATCGCCCGCGACAAGGATCGTCATGGCCGGACCGCTTCCGACATACCAATGAGGACATGAAAGGTTTAGTAGATTATTTGCTCTCAATGAATCATTAAAGTCTTGGTGTAATGAACAGAAGCTGCTCTTTTTAAATAATTAGAATCTTTTCTGGGAGCGACCTAGGATCTTCTGTGCTGATGGCCTGCATCTCTCGGTAAACCTGGCCGACATCGGGGAGAGAGAGAAAAACTTTCTCTTCGATGTGCTGGTTTCACCTTCCGAAGTTTTTGGCACATCCATTGAGATGGTGGTCAGAAAGTTTAGGGAGGCGAAACCACACTCCACAGGTTTCAAGACCTTTCTACTGCGCCGGTCATGGTATGCGCCTCAAGCAGCGAAGGGGTCTGGCTCGTCACAGTCTGAGGACCAGAGACAAGACCAGAAGATGAGCGCCGCCTCTTTTGTGCTCCCCTCCTTCGAGGGGTGGAGCATGGAAGAAGCGTAAAGCCAGAAGGAGAAGAAGAGACCTTAATAAGTGATCAAGGATAAACCCACTCAGCATTCTAGGGTCCCAGAGACTAAATAACATCTGCCTCCTTCCCCCCCTTCCATCCCCTGACTCTCGTTAAAGTCTTGGTGTAATGAACAGAAGCTGCTCTTTGTAAATAATTAGAATCTTTTCTGGGAGCGACCTAGGATCTTCTGTGCTGATGGCCTGCACCCTAGCAGAATCGGAGTGGATCTTCTGTCGGACAACATCTCCAAGACGCTACACACCGTATGACTAGTAAGTCAAACTTCAAATCACAGTTTTTGTTCTACCCACTTAATTGATATAAATGTGAGTGTAGTAAATGAAATGATCACAGATAATAGTTTTGATGTAATTTTCCTCACTGAAAACTGGCTTAAACCAAATGATTATTTCGGTCTTAATGAGTGTACTCCACCTGGCTACTATTATAAGCACGAACCCCGTCTGATTGGTCGTGGCGGCGGTGTTGCAACTATATATAGAGATATTCTCAATGTTACTTAGAAAACAGAACACAGGTTTAATTCATTTTAAGTATATGTTCTAAATGTTACACTCTCAGATATATAAAAAAAGTCCCTACTATCTCTTGCTTTGGCTACTGTGTATAGACCTCCAGGGCCCTATGTTGATTTCCTAAAAGAGTTTGCAGTCTTTCTCTCAGACCTATTGGTCAACGTCGATAAAGCGCTGATTGTTGGAGATTTTAACATCCATGTAGACAATTCAAATGATGCATTAGGGGCTGCGTTTACAGATTTACTAAACTCCTTTGGGGTAAAGCAAAATGTCACTAGACTCACTCATTGTTTTAATCATACACTAGATTTAATTATATCACATGGAACCAATCCTACCACTATAGAAATTCTACCGCAAAGTGATGATGTCACTGATCACTACCTTGTAATGTGCATACTGCATACTGCTGATATTTGCCATATTGTGCCGCGTTATCGACTAGGTAGAACAATTCTCCCGACAACTATAGATAGATTCAAAAATAACATGCCTGATCTGTCTCAGCTGCTCAGTGTACCCAAGCACACAAATGAACTTGAGGAAATGACTAGTAGTATGGGCATCATTTTCTCTAGTACATTAGAAACTGTTGCACCCATCAGATAAAAAAAGTTAGAGAGAAAAATACCGCACCACGGTACAACAGTATTACTCACGCTATCAAGAGAGAAACTCGTAATCTAGAGCACAAATGGAGACAAACTCGTTTAGAGGTCTTTAGAATTGTGTGGAAAGACAGCACTTCCCGTTATAGAAAGGCTTTAAAAGCAGCCAGGGCTGAGCATCTCCACAAACTCATAGAAAATAACCAAAATAATCCAAGGTTCTTGTTTAGTAAAGTGGCTAGAATAACAAATAAACAAACATCACCAGAACAAAATATTCCATTACAGTTGTAATGACTTTCGAAAATCGAAAGCATAGCAATACAATTGTAAATGTACAACCTTTGACAGCGTTTTATGATTCAGCCACAATTATTGCCCCTCACAAACAGTTGCAGTGCTTCACAACTATAGGACACGAAGAACTAAATAAACGTATTGTGTCTAAACCAATGTTTAAACCATGTTTATTAGATCCAATACCCACTAAAGTACTGAAAGAGTTGCTACCTGTTACAGAAGAGCCTCTTCTCAATATTAGTAACTCTTCTTTATCTCTAGGTCATGTCCCAAGACCGTTCAAGCTGGCAGTTATTAAGCCTCTCATTAAAGGGTCATGAAACCCCAGAACACATTTTTTGAGCTGTGAACAGATATGTATAGGCTGCACATCACTGAAAACACTAAAGGTACTCATTAATTTTTGCATTTTTCAGAGCGATTTCTGTCTTCCGGTTTGAAAAGCAAAGTCGGAACAACGTCACAAAATCTGACGTCATCATGTAATACCGGCAAGAGTGCTGATTGGCTTCAGTATGTGCTGGTCAAACATGCTGACGTCAACAGTTTTGAGCAGTTCTCTGCATTTATTCATGACGAAAAGCTCTTTCAATCCAATCACTGCGCTGTAGTATGCATAAGATGATAATTGTGCTCTTACGCATGAGGAAGTATCACTTCTCTTGCCTCTGTCTCTTGTCATTCAGAGACATGTGTCATAGGTGCTTGTTTCCTCAGTGCTACAACACAAAATTGCGTTTTCCTGCTACGCGACCAGAGCTGAAGTTTGGGTGCATGTGGTTTGTTTTGCTGTGATCTACCAGCACAAATGAAAATGTTTGCATGAGATCGCATTACAGCGGAGAATTCAAATGTCTCAAAAGTGCGGCTCATTCACCTCTGCCTGCTCTGCGTTCGGACACGCGAGCCGTGTGTATGTTTCCCTCAGCACAGCTAGCACATGAGTGTTGTTTGTATTTTGTCCGCGATGCGCTCAGAACTGAAGTTTGAATACGAACACATGAAAAATACGACTGTTATGATATACACGCGGAGCGCGCATATGACGTATGTAACGTATGTAACCCTCGTTCCCTGAAGGAGGGAACAGAGACGTACGTCAGAAGTGAACCGACGAATTGAGGTATCGCTAGAGAGCCCTATCACCTTCGAGTGTAAACTAAACGAGCCAATAGATATTGGCGTGCATGATTAATAGCACCTGCTCTGTCCCGCAGCACGGGTATAAGTACGGATGCAGATGCACGCGCACTTTGTTTTTCGCTGAGGAGACAAGCATGAGTCTGCACTACAGCAAAGGCACAGGAACTGTGGAGACGGGACGTACGTCTCCGTTCCCTCCTTCAGAGAACGAGGGTTACATACGTAACCGAGACGTTCACTTTCAGTTGGTCACGTTCGACGTACGTCAGAAGTGAACGGCGAATTGGGATCCCAAAAAAAAGGCCACAGTTACTGACCCCTTCCAGCACCCAGCGTAAGGTCCAGCCACCCGGTGCACCTTGGAGCGGAGAAGGGGGCGAGCTTACACTGAGAGAGTCTACTGCTGTTCCGCAAGGCCCGTTCAGTAAGACTTAGACAACACTGGGGAAGCGAACCCATAGGGGACGCTGCGGAAGCCACAACCTACCCAGAGGGGGAGGTATTACGTGGAAATACACATATGGACTGGCCGTGGGCAGTGCGCATATGGAGTCCCTGGGATGGCTCCAGTCTAAGTAGGGGGAGACTCATCTGACAGGTGACAGCAGAGCTGACTCTGCTAAGGGAAAGACACGGGCTCACCGTGGAGAGTTAACCGTGGACAATACACATATGGGACCACTTACGTGAAGGGGTCACAACATATGGCACTCAGCCAAACATCAACGTCGGAGACGGACGTTTGGCCTAGCATCAGACACTCCGCAATGTCCGAGCCGCTAGGGGAGGCGGAGGAACTCGACAGGGTTCGCCAGGCGGGGAACTCACTGGAGCAATGGATGCACGTATCCAGCCCAGGTGGCGGGAATGGCATAGCAAGCCGACACTAGAACAGCTCCTTCATGTTACCAGCTACTGTAAGCGAGTACACTGGAAGATAGCGGTTCCACACGAAGGCTATAGAATTTAGCGAACGTGTTTGGTGTCGCCCAGCCCGCAGCTCTACAGATATCTGTCAGCGAGGCGCCGTGTGCCAGCGCCCAGGAAGAGGCAACTCCTCTAGTGGAGTGAGCTCTTAACCCAATTGGGCAAGGCACGCCTTGGGACTGATAAGCCAAAGCGATGGCATCCCCTATCCAGTGGGCCATCCTCTGCTTGGAGACAGCCTTTCCCTTCTGCTGGCCTCTATAACAGACGAAGAGTCAAGTCAAGTCAAGTCACCTTTATTTATATAGCGCTTTTTACAATGTAGATTGTGTCAAAGCAGCTTTACATTGATAACTGGTACATTATTTGGCTGCACAGCAGCTCTTAAAGAATAGTGTCAATGCAGGTAGATCAAAGCACTGTTGAATATCAAATGTCAAGTCAAATGTCAAGTGTCCCCAACTAAGCAAGCCAAAAGGCGACAGCGGCAAGGAACCCAAACTCCATCAGGTGACATCAGGTGGCAGACAAGTGGCAAATAGGTGTTTAAATGGAGAAAAAAAACCTTGGGAGAAACCAGGCTTAGTCGGGGGGCCAGTTCTCCTCTGGCCAACAGTGCTTTGTTACGATTCAGGTTGCCATCGTAAGTCCAATAGGATCGCAGCATTCAAAGTATTTATTCCAGTTCCATCCAATTGAGGATCGTATTCATCACGCCGGTATGGACGGTTGTTGAGGAACTGTGTCGTGGCTGTCGTGTCGATGAGGCCCTCACAGTGGATGATCTAGTTGACTCAATCTCTGCTGATACTTCAGGACTGCGTTGTGGTTGTGTCAAGGCGCAGGTCCTCGGTCTCACCTGGATACGGCCCGGATCCGGTTGACTACGGTGAACCTCGGGATAACCAGAAAGACTAATGTTAGCGTAGATGCCATTCTTCTTCTGATGTAACGAGTACATCATGTGTTATAGGAAGTGTTCCCGGTTCCGGCTGACCTAATTTATGCAGCCTAATAATCCTTTAACGGATTTGAAAATATAAATTGGTAATGTGTTATGTGTATGCCAGGTTAAAGAAATGCATTTTTAGTCTAGATTTAAACTGACAGAGTGTGTCTGCTTCCCGAACAATGCTAGGAAGATTGTTCCAGAGTTTAGGTGCCAAATAGGAGAAGGATCTACCGCCTGCGGTTGATTTTGATATTCTAGGTATTATCAGCTGGCCTGAATTCTGAGATCGCAATAGACGTGAAGGACTATAATGAATTAAGAGCTCGCTCAGGTACTGGGGAGCTAAACCATTTAGTGCTTTGTAAGTAATTAGCAAGATTTTAAAATCTATACGATGTTTAACAGGAAGCCAATGCAGTGTTGACAGAACCGGGCTAATATGATCATACTTCCTAGTTCTAGTAAGAACTCTAGCTGCTGCATTTTGTACGAGCTGTAGTTTATTTATCAGGCGAGCAGAACAACCACCCAGTAAAGCGTTACAGTAATCTAGCCTTGAGGTCATGAACGCATGAACTAACTGTTCTGCATTTTTCATTGAGAGCATATGTCGTAGTTTAGATATATTTTTAAGATGGAAGAATGCGGTTTTACAGATGCTAGTAACATGGCCTTCAAATGAAAGATTGGTATCAAAGAGCACACCCAGGTTCCTAACTGACGACGAAGACTTAACAGAGCAGCCATCAAGTGTTAGACAGTATTCTAGGTTATTACATGAAGTTTTTGGCCCAAAAATTAGAATCTCTGTTTTTTCTGAATTTAGTAGTAGGAAATTACTGGTCATCCAATTTTTTATATCAGCTATGCATTCCGTTAATTTTGTGAATTGGTAAGTTTCGTCAGGGCGCGAAGAAATATAGAGCTGAGTATCATCAGCGTAACAGTGAAAACTAACGCCATGCTTCCTAATGATATCTCCCAAGGGTAGCATGTACAGAGTGAAAAGCAACGGTCCTAGTACTGAGCCTTGCGGTACTCCATATTGAACTTGTGATCGATATGACATCTCTTCGTTTACTACTACAAACTGATAACGGTCAGATAAGTATGATTTGAACCATGACAATGCAATTCCACTAATGCCAACATAATTTTCGAGTCTATTTAAAAGAATATTGTGATCAATAGTGTCAAATGCAGCTCTAAGATCCAGTAACACTAATAGAGAGATACAACCACGATCTGATGATAAGAGCAAATCATTAGTAACTCTAATGAGGGCAGTCTCAGTACTATGGTACGGTCTAAATCCTGACTGGAAATCCTCACAGATACTATTTCTTTCTAAAAAGGAACATAGTTGTGATGATACTGCCTTTTCTAGTATTTTTGACAGAAAAGTGAGATTTGAGATCGGCCTGTAATTGACTAATTCTCTAGGATCAAGTTGTGGTTTTTTAATAAGAGGTTTAATAATAGCCAGCTTAAAAGTTTTTGGTACGTGTCCTAGTGATAAAGATGAATTGACGATATTAAGAAGAGGATCTATAACCTCTGGAAGCATTTCTTTCAATAGCTTAGTCGGTATAGGGTCTAACATACATGTTGTTGATTTTGATGATTTAACAAGTTTAGACAATTCTTCCTCTCCTAAAGCAGTAAATGAATTGAATTTTTCCTCAGGGACACTACAATGCACTATCTGACGCGATACTGTAGTAGACGGTTGCATGGTTATAATTTTTTCTCTAATATTATCAATCTTGCAAGTAAAGAAGTTCATAAAGTCATTACTGCTGTGCTCTTTGGAAACATCAGAAGTTGAAGCTTTATTTCTTGTTAATTTAGCCACTGTATCAAATAAATACCTAGGGTTGTGTTTATTTTCTTCTAAAAGTTTTGAAAAATAGGCAGATCTAGCAGATTTTAGGGCCTTTCTGTACTCAATCATTCTCTCTCTCCACGAAATGCGAAATACTTCTAGTTTTGTTTTCTTCCAGCTGCGCTCCATTTTCCTGGCTGCTAACTTTAGGGCCCGAGTGTGCTCATTATACCATGGCATTGGATTAATTTCCTTAATCTTTTTTAAGCGCAAAGGAGCAACTGAGTCTAATGTGCTGGAAAAGACAGAGGCAATAGTTTCTGTTGCAACATCGAGGTCTTCTAAGCTTTCTGGTATGCTAAGGCGATGAAACTGATCAGGAAGATTATTTATAAAGCGATCTTTAGTGGTAGAAGTGATGGTTCTACCATATTTATGGCATGGAGGCAGTTTAGCCGCCTTGACTAAATGTAGTATGCACGAGACTAGATAATGATCAGAGATGTCATCGCTCTGCTGCAGAATTTCAACAGCATCAATATCAATTCCATGTGACAATATTAGATCTAAAGTATGATTACGACAATGAGTGGGTCCTGACACGTGTTGTCTAACACCAATAGAGTTTAGAATATCTGCAAATGCCAATCCTAATGTGTCTTTTTTATTATCTACATGGATATTAAAATCACCAACAACAAGGACTTTATCTGCAGCTAGTACTAACTCCGATAGAAAGTCAGCAAATTCTTTGATAAAGTCTGTATGGTGTCCTGGTGGCCTGTATACAGTAGCCAGCACAAATGTCAACTTACATAATGTTACGTAAAGTACCATCACTTCGAAGGAATTATATTTGAAAGACTTCTGACTAATACTGTAAGTATTACTATAGATTACAGCAACACCACCCCCTTTGCCTTTCTCACGGGCATTGTGTCGATAATCATAACCTTGAGGACTAGACTCATTTAAAGTAATGTAATCATCCGGTTTTAGCCAAGTTTCTGTCAAACACAGCATATCTAGATTATTATCTTTGATAATATCATTAACAATAAGTGATTTTGAAGAAAGGGATCTAATATTTAACAACCCGAGTTTTATCATTTGTTTAGCATTATTATCTCTATTTTTTATTTGTTGAACATCAATTAAATTTTTACCATTAAATGGGTTTGGAAGTTTTTTGTTTTTACTAATTCGGGGTACAGACACAGTCTCTATTTGAAAATATCTAGGTGTAAGAGTTTCTATGTGTTGGGAGTTATCTGAATTATCTGACTTCTGTAACGTGAGGCAGCTAGCAGACGGTCGGTTTAGCCAGTATGTCTGCTTCCTGACCTGGGCCCCAGTTTGTCATGTTTCAGCTCTAAGACTATGTGCCATATTACTAGAGAGAAGAGCAGCACCATCCCGGGAGGGATGAATACCATCTCTTTTCAACAGGTCAGGTCTGCCCCAAAAACTTTTCCAATTGTCTATGAAACCTATATTATTTTGCGGACACCACTTAGACAGCCAGCCATTGAGTGATGATAATCTGCTAACTATCTCATCACTCCGACGAACAGGAAGGGGGCCAGAGCAAATTACTTCTCCTGACATTGTACTTGCGAGTTCACACACCTCTTTAATGTTAATTTTAGTGATCTCCGACTGGCGAAGTCGAACATCATTAGTGCCGACGTGAATAATAATCTTAGAGTATTTACGATTAGCATTAGCCAGCACTTTTAAATTTGCTTTGATGTCAGGTGCTCTGGCTCCCGGCAAACATGTGACTAAGGTGGCTGGTGTCTCTATTTTCACGTTCCGTGTAATAGAATCGCCAATAACTAGGGCACTTTCAACAGGATTCTCAGTGGGTGCGTCACTGAGTGGGGAGAACCTGTTTGATGTTCTTATTGGAACGGAAGAGTGGTGTTTTCCGCGGCTATGCCGCCTCACAGTTACCCAAGTGCCCTGCTGCGCGGGCTCTACAGCCGGAACCGAACAATGTACAGAGTTCACTAAGCTAGTCGCATCCAAAACAGTATCTGAAGCCCTTGCATTCTTACTATCCTCGATTAAAGTTTGGATGCGTGTCTCTAATTCTGAGATTCTCTCTGTCAGCCTGACTATTTCCCTACATTTATGACATGTAAATCCCTCGTCACTGACAGAGAGAGCTATGGTGAACATGTGGCAAATGCAACAGGTAGCAATGCTGGGAGAGGATGACATGACTCACCGTGTTTGTAGACTGATCCGACTTACCACAGCTGTTTGAAGAACGCGTTGAAAAAGGAGCGCGCGAGAGACTGTTAACAAGTTAACAAGCTAGCGCTGCAAATGCAAACGCGTTGTAACAGCGATTTAGATTCAAAGATTACAAGCTAGCGACGTCAGATTAGTGTGGTAGGCAATATTACATATAAGGTAATAAAAAAATAATAATAAAGTAAAATAAGCAACAATGAATAAAAGTAAGAGATTCAAAACAAAGCTATACGGAGTTACAGACGCAAACCAATCTGAGCAGCGAGGCAGACGAGGCAGACAGGAGCAATCGAGCTGATCTGATGTCCTAAAGCTTCGCGTTCTATCCACGTACAAGCGCAGAGCGCGGATGGGACAGAGCAAAGCCAGGGCTGGGTCTGCCTCCTCCGAAGGCAGCGCTTGCAGGTTCACTACTTGATCTCTGAAGGGAGTGGTAGGAACCTTGGGCACATATCCAGGCCGGGGTCTCAAGATAACGTGAGAGTCACCGGGCCCGAATTCCAGGCACGATTCGGCGGCCGAAAATGCGTGCAGGTCCCCTACCCTCTTAACCGAGGCCAATGCAGCCAGGAGGACGGTCTTAAGGGACAGTACTTTTAACTCTACTGACTGCAAAGGCTCGAAGGGATTGACCCCGGAGAGATGTAAGTACCATTGACAGATCCCAAGAGGGTATAGAGGGAGGGTGAGGAGGATTCTCCTCGCCCCCCTCAGGAACCTGACGATCAGGTCATGTTTCCCCAAAAACTTACCATCGACTGCATCGTGATGTGCGGCAATAGCGGCAACATACACCTTGAGGGTGGAGGGAGACAGCCTTCGCTCCAAGTCCTCTTGCAGGAAGGAAAGCACTGACCTGATCGAACATGATCGGGGGTCCTCTCGGTGAGAGTAACACCACTCGATGAACAGGTTCCACTTCAGGGCATAGAGGTTCCTCGTAGAAGGAGCTCTAGCAGAAGTGATAGTGTCTGCATCCAACTGGGGTAGATCACTTAGAACCTCCGCGTCCCATCCAGGGACCAGACATGGAGTTTCCAGAGGTCCAGACCCGGGTGCCACAGGGTGCCCTGTCTCTGAGTCAGAAGGTCCTTCCTCAGAGGAATGGGCCAAGGAGGAGCTGTCGCGAGGAGCGTCAAATCTGGAAACCAGGTCCTTGTCCTCCCTGACTTTGCACAGGAGCTGTGTGAGAAGGCTCACTGGGGGAAACGCATATTTGTGTAGGCCCCGGGGCCAGCTATGTGCCTGTGCATCCGTGCCGAGAGTGCCCTCGGTCAGGGAATAGAACAACTGGCAATGGGCTGTGTCCGGAGAGGCAAACAGATCTATCTGTGCGGCTCCGAAACATTGCCAAATCAGCTGGACCACTTGGGGATGGAGTCCCCGTTCGCCCGGAAGCGGAGGCTGCCGTGAGAGCTCGTTGGCTGCATGGTTGAGGATGCCTGGGACGTGAATGGCACGAAGCGACCTCAGATGCTTCCGACTCCATAGCAAGAGATGGCGGGTGAGTTGCGACATGCGACGGGAGCGTAGACCACCCTGATGGTTGATGTACGCAACGGTCGCAGTGCTGTCCGAGCGGACCAGTACATGCTTGTCTGACAGCAGCTCCTTGAAGCGGCCCAGTGCATGCCTGTTGTACGTGACTCCCCACCCGGTGGCGGAGGCATCTGTGAAGACCACAGCATGCCTGGACCTTTGTTCCAGGGGAACTCCAGCCCGCAGGAACGAAGGGTCTGACCACTGAGTGAGAGTGCAGCGGCAGTTCGGTGTTACCGGAACCCGTGCTGTCAGCCGGCAGCTCGACAGCACGTGGTGTGCTGAGCGCTCAAGCCCTTACGAGAAAGGCAAGATGAACAATGCGCCGACATGGGCATGCTCTCATGAGGGAACATGAACCACCCACAAACATAGTCTAAAAAAAAAAAAAGAAAAGAAAGTGATTGTGGCCGTCAGTGAGGACAGGAAACGACCGCCTCCAGAAACACACAGACGGAATGACATCTTGAAAAAGACACAGTGTCCGTCTGTGAAGCTCTTTTAGAAGGGGAAAAGAGACAGCTCTTTGTGTTGTGCTGAAGCCGCGGTGTGACTGCAGGTACACGCTGATCGCCTACAGTCACACACACAGAGAAGGAACCGGTACCCAAATTGCAAACCGACAGGACAAAGACAGCTTTGCTGTAAAAACAGCAGTTGAGAGCTCTGTAGCTCGCGGCCGCCGCTGTAAGTGCCCTAACACCAGCACAGACTTCACAAGAAGCCTTTCTTCTCTCCAAAAGACTCGTAGCTTTACACAGTAAAGGCGATCTTGCAGGAACACAAATGCTTGGCTCCGAAGCGAAAGACAATTCTGCATTTCTGAAATTACATAATTTGGACATGGTCAACTCCGATAACAGATTATTCTAAATTGTAATGTTGACATGCATCTTCTGTAAAGCTGCTTTGAAATGATATGTATTGTGGAAAGCGCTATACAAATAAATGTGAATTGAATTGAAATGTGAATGTTGAGGCCTTCGTCTTCAGAGTTCCAACATGCAGTGATGCTGAGTTGTTAGGTTCTTGCAAGCCTCCTTGGCCACTGCTTTAAGGAGAGTTATTATAAGCCTCCTCTCCCTATGGGCTCCGCCTGAATAATGGTTTATTAGGCTCCATCGAGCCTCCTTGGCTACTGCCTACTCCTTTAGCTCCCTCTCTCTATAGAGAGTCTTTCTGCTTCCACTCCTCAGGGCTCTGCCTGGGGCAGCAGTATCAAGAAGTTAGGCACGAAGTTAGAGCTTGATGGGGTAGTAGTGCTAAGTTGTTAGGCTCCCTTGAGCCTCCTTGGCTGCTGCTTTGATATAGAGCGTTGCTAGGCCTTCTCTTTTCTAAGAGAATTTTACATTTATGCCTCCACTCCCCCTATCTGATTTATCAAAACAATTCCATTTAAACTTGGCCACATAAATGTGTCTCTGCAAAACGGATATAGTAAATCCGATCTTCAATTCCCGTGCTATATGCAGATTTAAAAAAGTAATTTTTTGAAAAAATATTGCAACTTAAAATAACTTTTTCTTTTTTACTATATTTTAAAATGTAATTTATTCCTTTGATGGCCAAGCTGGATTTCAGCAGCCATTAGTCCAGTCTAAATCAATCTATTATGCTGATATGGTGCTCAAGATACATTTCTTATTATTACCAATGAAATAATGAAATAATGAAAACAGTTGTGCTGCTTAATATTTTTGTGGAAACCGTGATGCATTTTTTCACGTCACCGAAAGCAACAAATATGAGCTGCATTTTATTGATCTATCAGCTAATTTCAAAATCAAGGACCGCAATAGAAGAGAGTGCAGCAACAGCACTGGTAAGATCATTTAGTCTTTTAAGGAAGATTATTGTGTTGAGCGTCTGTGACTTACTTTCAGTTTCATTTGCGGCAGTTTGAGCGTCTGCTTGCTGAAGAGATACTCAGTTGCTCATCTGCGGTGATGTGTGATGCAGTAGCACTGTCATATATGGCTATAACATGTTGTTTGGCCTATAACCTGCTCCCACGTTTATTTTTGAGCATTTTTGGGAGGAGTGAAATTTACATATGTGGTTTCAACAATCAGATGCATTTAGACTTGTTCAGTTTTGGCTGGAATGCATCTCAGACCACCTCCTGAAGTGGTTTGAGTGATCGGATTTAAATCCATCTAGAATGCGTTTCGGAGGGCTTTTAGACCTGGTCTATAGCTATCCAATCAGAGAAAACGCATAAAGTGACCAGGTGTAAACAGGCCCATACTGAGGCCTCCATTCCAGGAGCCAAAATTATGCAGTAGTACTGAGTTGTAGGCTCTGTGCATGAGCCTCCTCTGGTGCCCCTGGGTGGGGAGTGTTTTTTATCCATTTTTGTCCGCTCCTCTAAGCTCTGCCTTCTTATTAGTGTCAAGTTGTTAGGCCTTCTATGAAGCCTCCTTGACAGGCATCAGTTGTAGCTAGGCCTCCTCTCTCTCTCTCAAGAGAGAGAGTCGTTATGCCAAGGCCGCCATCCTCGGAGCTCAGCCAGGAGGCTAAGTTGCTAGGCTCTCTGTGAGCCTCCTTGGCTACTGCACTTGAACCAGAGCATTGCTAGACATTGTTAGAGGCCTCCGCTCCCCTGAGCTCTGCCCAATATTGTGTCAAGCTGCTGGCCCTATTGTTTAGCCTCCTTGACAGGTGTAGGATGTAGTGCCATGAGCTTAGCCAGGGGCTGAGTTGCTAGGCTCTCTTTGAGCCTCCTTGGCTACTGTGAGTGTTGCTAGGGCTCCTCTTGCTAGAGAGACTTATCCTGCTGATGCATCCCCTGCCTAGAGCTCTGCCGAGATAGCAATTCAGAGTTGTAGGCTCTCTGTGAGCCTCCTTGGAAGCTGTCCTAGGTGTGGAATGTAGTTAGGTCTCCTCTCATTTTAGAGAGTCATCATGCTGAGGCCTCTGTTCCTAGAGCTTGAGAGCTGGAAAATAGGAAGAAAATAAAAAAGGGAAGTAAAGAGCATAACACTGCTTCTGCTATCTTGCCTTCTTCCCATAGCGCATCCTGCTGCCATCTCTTCCCCAGGTAAACTACGCATATGCACCATTGCACCTGGGTCTCCAACTGATCTAAACAAAAACATGATTCATCAGACCAGGCTCCATGGTCCACTTCTGACACTCACATGCCCATTGTAGGTGTTTTGGCAGTGGACAAGGGGTCAAAACATGGACACTCTGTCCAGTTTGCAGCTGTGCAGCCCCATACACAGCAAACTGCAAAACACTGTGTGTTCCCACTGTGAAAGTAATGCAATTATTAACCTGGCATATACTGTAATTTCACTAAAAAATGTTACAGTGTGTGTAATGTAGCTAATTGTGAATGTAAAAGGTCTGCAAAGTTTCAAAGATCAAAGTGCACAATAAATTGTCTCCCAAAAGAAAGAACCGAATTTGAACTGCCTGAAACGTGTCGTAATTCCACTCTTATTCCTGCACAAACGTACAGAAGTTTGTAACACATTTGCATAATGCTAGCCTATGGTCTTCAATGGCTGCCTGCAAACAACATCTACTTTGACCTGCCCTCAAACACTGTAGTTGTAGCTGAGACCTGGAAGAGAGTTTGTGTTGTCGAGAAGATGCTGTTTTCTGCACTGCGAAAGCAAATCCACTTTTCACGTACTTCCAAATAATGAAAACTCGGGCTCAAACTGATACAGTAAAACTGACGCCATCATTACGGTTCATATTACTATATATACAAGCGCTAAGGAAGCCTCCGGAGCTGATATGGTAATGAGCGTTTCATTTCTGACACCCACTGTGAGTGGTAGACCAATCACAACAGACTGGGCCATCTGACCAATAAGAGCAGAGTAGGCTCTCTGAAAGGAGGGGTTTAGAGAGATTGAATCCTTCATTGAACTGTTTCAGAAACTAAGAGAAAAGAGGTGATGCTGAAAAGTACACTGTGAGAAAATTAAAAGTGTCTTTTGACCCTGGATGCATGTAAGCCTATTGTAGGAGACCTCCAAGTTTTTGGATGAAATGTTTTTTAAGATCACAAGAAACATAAATATAGTCAAACTGGTAGTTTATATGAACACCTGTAGATGTACTCTCATCTTTAGGGAAAAGGTGGATATTTGGTCAACCATCAGTCTTTCTTACACATAAGTATAATGCTGAGGAGTTTGTGTATTCATCACTAACCAGGACCAGCAATTTGCTACAACTTGTTGCACCACACCAACTTTATTACAATCTTCCTCACATTCGCTGTGCAGCCCTCCTCCTTCCAGACAACATTAAGACTGTGACTGACAGGCCTGGTTCTCTGTTCTGTAAACCTCAATCACTCTAAGAGTGTTCAAAGACACAAGTTCTCGCTCAGAGAGAGAGGGAGGTGTTTGAATTTGATTTCCTTTGCCACCCCTGAACCCACACTAAAGCTGTACTAGCATTCATCTCTCAGTCAGAGAGGATTACGATGCCCTGCTGCTGCGCTCTCCTCCCCACATAAATTGGATATTTAGCGTTTAACGGCAAGGTTAAATGACCTTGTCTTCCGAGATGTGCTGTCTCAGAAGTGGGATACCTCATTGATTTGAGCCCTTTTACTGCATTTCTAAGAACACTTTATCTGTGCACGTTTGGCATCAGATATGATCCATGAGCTCCATTTTAAAGACTTGGGAATCTGTAAAGTCAAACGATTGACTGCTGATAAGGAGATCACATTTAAAACTGTTACAGAAAAGAAGCATGCCTGATACATCGTCAAGCAAGAATTATTATTATTATTATTATTATTATTATTATTATTTTATTAATCTAATCCAGTAATTTGGACCAGTGACATATGAGCTTGTTATAAATCACTCCTGTACTTGGAATCTACAATTCAGTCATGTTTCAGTGGCCAGGTCTTTCTTAGAACATTTATTCATATATTTTTCATATTTATATAAAGTTTAATTGTTTATTTCACTGAATTCACAGATTATGTGGGCCATTCTCAGGAAATTGTCATATTTGTGTAAATAGGAATTATTCCATTTTTACATTTGAATTAATTTTTCAATTCAAAGTGTTGTAGAGCTGAACATTACAGAATTAAAGGCGAATGTATTTACCAACAAATATCATTTCCCACACCACACTATTTATGAGATCACAACAATAAAACAATGCCAAGAATAATATTTTTCCTTAATATTTTTCCTGTAATAGAGTTGACTAATGGTCAATATTACAAATATATATATATATATATATATATATATATATATAAATCTAATAAATCACAATGAAAACTTGTTACAAGCAAACAGAAACTCACTCCAACATGCACTCTTCACAGGAAAGCACTGATAGTGCTCTTATAGGTTTAAATCTATGCCATAATCGATCGCTATCCCTTTAAATTAGTGCTAGATGCTCATCAAATTGTAAAATAGGTGGAAACAATTAAATATCCAATCAAATAATGTGACTGAGTTCAGTATCAGTAGTAAGTCATGGGGAAACACATTTTTCTGAGAATGACTCATATTTCCAATCTTGAACCTCACAGTAGTTATAGAGCAATAATCTTTTTTCTTTTTTCTTTTTTTGAAGCTCCATCAGAAGAAAATGATTCATGTGCACATAACAGACAGCTGATTTAATTTGATAAAATGTTGATGCATATTGGTACAAGGGCAATTTTACTGAAATTGATCCAATGTCCAGCAATTAAGACAGATTTACAGTGTGTGAAGGACTGTCTTTGGACTGTGTGTGTAAAGGAAACCAGACATGCTGATACAGTATTTCATTCTGAAGTTCAAATTCTAAAAGTTTTTTTTTTTTTTCTTTTCTCTTTCTCTTTCTGTGCTTAAAAAACTGAATAATATTGAATGCTGAATAAAAGCACAAAGAATGCATCTCAAAACTCCCTAGATGGTGTTTAATCACGACTTCAAAGTGTAATTGACCTTTTCATCTTCCCCTGTAGAGCAGGAATAATAATGAGGGAAGACAGGTCTGAAGACTAATTGGTTTTCTTTAAAGTCCGGGCTTGTCCTTGCTTAGAGCAGTTCTGTACAGCTGTGGGTCATTATTGCAGGGTAGGGTACGACTCTAGCTCTACTGGCAGGATGGGTACCCTTGTTCATCCTCCATCTAAGGGTGTAAGTATGGAAGCCCTAAGATACCATGCATTATTACTTTTTTTCTGAATTCTTCCATGAGTTTTCTGAAACTCATGACTTTAATGTTCTCTTGATATTAACATAAAAGTTTTCACAAGACCAAGACATAATTCTAGTTTTTCATCATCACTTAATTTTAAACTTAATTTTAATATCTTGACAAAAGAACAGTGCTGACCTGTACAAAAGTAGCTTTGTACTGTTAGTGTTCTTTCAGCATTAACCAAAATGTACCAAAATGTTTTCTTAGTACTATGGTTTTTATCACCAAGAAAATACTACAGTATCTGTACATAGTACCATAATGCCATAGTTTCTTAGACATATGGTAGTAATTTGAAGTACTCTGGAGAACTATAAATTCCATTGTACATGATAACATTATATATATCAAAGTTCCAAATAGTTCCATCATCATTTGATATAATCACTTTAACATGCTACCACTACTTTTTTGTAAGGGAGTAATGGGTAAGATTTGCCATTGGATTATTATTTCAGTTGTCTTCCTGAAGTATACATTATCATTCAAAAGTCTAGACTCAGTAAGATTTATTTTTAAAGAAATTAATAGTTTTAAATAAGACGAAATGTTTCTTGAGCACCAAATTAACATATTATAATGATTTCTGAAGGATCATTTGACAATGAAGACTGGAGTAATGACTGCTAAAATTTAACTTTGCCATCAAATTATGTTTAAAATGTAATACTATTTCACAAAAAAATCTATGTATGTTTTTCTGTATTTTGATCAAATAAAGGCAGCCTTGGTGAACATAAGAATCTTAGTTACCAACCCCAAACTTTTGAGCATGTATTGGTGTAAAAAATAAATAAATAAAAAATAAATTATGTGCAAAAATTTGCTATTTATGCATTTTAATGCAAATATAATTGCCTTTCACCACACTATTTACAATTCCAACATAATGAATTTCTTAGATCCACCAGTGTATAACCTGACCCATGAGTCAAATATAAACCCAAACATAATGATTTTTTTCAAAAGTGTTTAGTTCCAGGAAGAAAAATGACACATTACACTTTTAAACACTATTTCTCATACATAAAAACTTGATCCCATTTCAGTCAAATCAAAGTGTATGATGAACTCATCAGTGGTAACTCTTTAGTGATTGGTTCAGAGTGACACTGATAAGACTCAAGCCTATTCCGCTTCTGGTCTGAGTTTTGCCCTAATCCTGAGTAATTTCTGCACTAGGTCCTCTTTTATTCCATAATCCTCCATCCTTACATCTTAAAACTTCTCTCAAAGACGCACACTACACATACATAAATGGATCTTTACAGAAAAAGACCAGTACAGAACACTTTTGTCCTCTACTCCATGAAAATGTGGCAGTCAAACTAGTTTCTATATCAGTGAGAGTGCCCTTCACTGAGGTTTCCTATCACCTCCACTCTTGAATGTCTCTTTACATTCAGTTCATCTCTACCCTGAGGCAGCCACGAGCAGGAGGGAGTATTTATCTCCAGATCTTTGCATCCGTCTATGAAACATGATAGACGTAAATGACTACCACTGATGACCACCTGCCCCCTTTTGTTTGTGGGATGAGGCTGCTGGGGATTTCAGTTCCGCTCACCTGAACACCTGCGCAGACGGCATGTGTGCCACAGATCGGAGGGCGTCATCCCTTTGCACCCTTTTAGAATTCACAATCAGAGCGGCAAGTTCTTTTTTGCCCTCCTGAAGTGGCAGAAGATCCAGTAAGTTTCTGAGGAGACAACTGAAAATAACAAAAAAAAAAAAAAAAAAAAAATAGAAAGGCGAATAGTTTTTCTTTCTGGCCAGGGCCTCTCTTTTCTCTTGCTGGCTCTCATCTTCTCTCATCCTTCTGTCTTCAGTCTTCTCTCCATTGTGGCGTACTTGTCACTACTTCAAACGGTCAATCTGTGGGTACTTTAGTTCAGTGGTTATCAATTGGTTTTGCTTACAACTGAATCTTACATTGGACATCAAGTGACCCAACAGTATCAAAATTGTTAATAGTAGAAGAGTAAACAAAAAGTTAAACAAAGTTAAATAGTTAACAAAAAAAAGAAAAAAAAAAAAATTCTGTTTACCCAGCCTAATGTTTTTTCTAAACCTGGGGGCGTGGCTGCCTGGCTACTGTAGCAGTCTGAGCCAGAGGGTAATTAGCTGGTGTGGGACCATGGCTGATGCGTTACATGGGAAAAGACGGTGGCTGCATCCAAAACCGCCTACTCAATGAGTAGGTACTTAATTTCAATAAGTACTTACTTAATGAGCGCTAAAAGAGTAGGTACTTAATAGCCAAATCTCGTTGAGTATGAATGCGATCCGCACATAATCCGCCATGTTGACGTTATCATGTGACCTATGACGTTCTCACAAGCGCAACAACTTAAAAGATATGAGTGACAGGTTTAATTCATCTATCTGTAAATATATTGATATTGATTAAACTTGCTTATTTTGTGGTCTTGTTGAAGAAACAGCTGCCCAGTAATTTTGTGATTGTAGTACAACTAATATATTTTGGGTTAATTTAAAGTTCTTATATTTTTAACTACTAATGTGACCCACAGATTATTTTTTGTTACGAAAACCCAAATTCGCGTGAATATGAATTGCTTTGCTAGCCCACCCCAACACTTACACACAATAATATTGATAAATGCTGACCAAAACTTAATTATATTACTTTTCATTTTACTTCTTTAGTAAAACAAGCAAAATGTAATGTTTTGTCATATGACATAGCTGTGCATGAACACACACTAGACAAATACAGCTGATGTGAATACATCTCAATTTACAGTCAAGCAATGAATTAATGCATGAATTAATAAAATATATAAATTTACTGATAATAATTGCATAATTAATAAAAAAAAGTAAAAGAATTAATAAAAGTAACAATGACAATAAATAAATGCATATACAAGTAAATAACATATGAAACAAAGCTTTATTCAAATTTATTGTTCTAACAATCACGTATTTGCAGGCGGTGATCCCCACATCCCACTGCCATCTCAACACAGCTGTGCCCATTTTGTGGCTTTATTTTGATGAAGCATCTGACCACCGTGAACACCTTTGCCTGTCTTTGCCATCCATAATGTTCCTCATTGCTGCTCTTCTCAATGGGGACATCGTTGATCCAGAGAATGAGGAAGACTATGATAATGGACCCCTGAACCCCACAACCTTGAAGCAAGAGTGGGAGAAGATGTACGGGACAATCTGGCTGCTGCTGTGTCTGCTCCAAACATTCATGTGCCTGCTCTCCATGAGCAAGACTACCTGTAAAACAATTAAACAGATTAAAACATTTTACAATTAATTCATGTCAGCATTCTGTTTCTTGCCATATTTCCTTTCATATTTTTACAATTACATGCTAATTTTTGTTATAGCTTCATTACTTTTGTGGTGTAGTGGGCTAAACCACTGAGCTGGTAAGCAGAAGGTTGCTGGTTCGATCTCTGCAGTGTCACCACCTGTGTGTCCTTGAGCAAGACACTTTACTCCAGGATGCTCCACGGGGATCGTCCCTGTAAGATAAGAGCACAGTAAGTCACTTTGGATAAAAACATCTGCCAAATGTACATATGTAAATTTGATTTTTGTAAATCCTTTTTTGTTAGTGTCTGGGGCACAAACGCTAATTAAAGCTGCTTATTTCTTAAAGTTTATTTTTTCAAGGTACTACTATAATATAAATGCATACATATATTTCATACAGTTTCTATTTGGGGACATAAAGGGTTAGTTCACCCAAACATATAAATTCAGACATTATTTACTCACCTTCACGCTGTTCAATCCCTGTGTTCTTTTTTTTTTTTTTTTTTTTTTTTTTTGAACACAAAAGGTGATTTTGGTCAAGTTTGTCCTGCTGGTTTCTGTTCATACAATATCAGTCAATGAAGCCTGACTTCCAGAAGCTTCATGACATTATTTGATGATGCTTTTGAAGCTTATGAAAGTTGGGCTCCAATGTATGAACAGAAACCAGCAGAACAAACTTAACCAAAATCACATCCTCAATGTCCTTTGGTCTTTTTCTAGATGCTCTCGCTGGCTCTGGGCTTTGAGTATGAAGAGACCACAGCAACATCTGGTCCGTCCAGATGAGGCAATAAGGGCAGGTGGAGTGATGGAGGATCTTATCCATGGCACTACACCATTTCCAGGATGCTGCTGTGTCTCTCCATCCTCAGTGCTCACACCAGTCTGCCGACATTTCAGATCCTACAAAAATGCACAAACATAATACAAATGCAATCATTTTAACAGCACAATGTCATCTGATTTCTGTATTAGAAGTAACAAAATGATCTTACTTTATATTTTTGTTTCAGGTTTTCCCTTTTTTTGTTCACAAATGCCGTCACCTTGTCTTGCAGGCTCTGCTCCACCACAAAAGCTCAGCAGCAAATGCACAGAAATCAAGAATCAGAAAAGTGCTGTAATAACTCTGTTTGAAATTACAATAATTACAATAAACTACAACTTAAGATTTAAGTATATTTTGTATTCATTTCTGTAGTATACTCACTCAAAGCCTTTGGTGGCAATATTCCCTCATCAGTCTCTCAACACTGGATAAACACACGTGTGTTCATCTGTCCCTGTAACATCCAGACAAGATGATGAGGTAGTTGCTGATGTGTTAATTCACTTATTATCCAACACAAATGTTCCTTAATTTATCAACAGTACTAACGGACAAATAAAATAGATAACTTATGTGTAGTTACTGTAGATTTGTTTATTTACATTACTTGCATTCATGTAATGTAAGCAGTGTTGACAACAGTGAATTCTACATAATAGCACACATACATCACTCACTCAGATGTCTATTTCATGTTGTGATGTGCTCATCATCTGCAATACGTATTTAGTATTTATTTAGTAATCGATTTTATGATGTTTATGGTTTAGAATTCATGTAAATCCACTTTGGAGACGAACCTGTGCTTATTGAAGCTCCCCTGTTAGCTGTACATAATAAAACATGTTTTTACAGCAAAATCACAACTATACTATACTGTCTAGCGTCTTTACACCTTCAACACGTCAACAGTTTACTCTACAGTAGTTTAACAAATGCGATTTTAACACAAGGAACCATGTTTTTGGTTTTCAATGCTTCAATGGTCCCTGATTGAAACCCCAATGGTTTCAATGCTTTTCAATGGTCCCTGTAACATCCAGACAAGATGATGAGGTAGTTGCTGATGTGTTAATTCACTTATTATTCAACACAAATGTTCCTTAATTTATCAACAGTACTAACGGACAAATAAAATAGATAACTTATGTGTAGTTACTGTAGATTTGTTTATTTACATTACTTGCATTCATGTAATGTAAGCAGTGTTGACAACAGTGAATTCTACATAATAGCACACATACATCACTCACTCAGATGTCTATTTCATGTTGTGATGTGCTCATCATCTGCAATACGTATTTAGTATTTATTTAGTAATCGATTTTATGATGTTTATGGTTTAGAATTCATGTAAATCCACTTTGGAGACGAACCTGTGCTTATTGAAGCTCCCCTGTTAGCTGTACATAATAAAACATGTTTTTACAGCAAAATCACAACTATATTATACTGTCTAGCGTCTTTACACCTTCAACGCGTCAACAGTTTACTCTACAGTAGTTTAACAAATGCGATTTTAACACAAGGAACCATGTTTTTGGTTTTCAATGCTCACATTTGAAAGCATCTGCGTCGCTTTTCACCTCCGTGTTCGATTATGACGTATCCTCTCCTGTGGCCTCCTGGGATAGAAAAGTATCCATCGAGGAACACTTCAGAATCTGGGCGGAAGCAGTAGGCCATCCAGGAACTTCTCGACTACTCATTTGTGAATACTGAGGTTTCGGACATACTTATTCGCTCACCTACTGCTTTTCCTCTACTATAGAGTAGAGAAGTAGGTGGTTTCGGACGCAGCGTCTGTGCTTCGGGTACAGGAGTGCAAGCCAAATTTCGCTGCATTTAGACCTTCAAAGGTTAAACAGGTCATGAACATGTCAAAGCGAAGGGGGCATTGCGATGCAACACGCTACAATGGATGCTTCAATACACCATCATCATGTACCCATTCAGAAAGGCAAATGTACCAGTTTATACTTTGACGCGTTCAGTGTAGACAGCCTCAAATAGTTGTGATACTATTAGGCAGGTTTATAGATACATTGGACGGGTTTATTATAAGCGAGATGCTTGCGACAGAGTGTTAATCTATTACTCTTTACTTATGTAGTGAACAGCACATTCCAGGGCCCAGTTTATGGCCAGGCCCCTCTCGGTCCATAACAGCGGACAAAGGTTTGCTACATTTTGATTGGATCTTGGTGGACTAACACAAACAAACTGTCCAACGCCATCAGATAAAGATGTAAGGACAACATCCAGACACCTCTTAGAGGGCAAGAAGAAGACCTCTTGTACCAAGCCTGGGAAGGACAGGACTTCTCATTGGTCCACATGCAGTTTCTGCCCTTCACCCATCTAGAGACTACTTCCTAAGGTTGGCCAGAGACTGCCATAAAAATTCCTCGGGACCTCAGCAGCAATGGGAGAAACAAAGAGAGATCACAAAGATCCATCCAAATCCATTCAAAACTATGTTTGAAAACCTTAGAACTGATGCAAACTACACATCCATTTCATACTTATTCACAGGAATAAGTATTCTCAGTGACAGCTATTTGTAGTGCAACATCTGACACAAATTCAGCTGTTAATGTACAATTGAATGAATGCATGACAGTTCAATCTTTTCCCATCATGTTTAGTCTCTATTTGTTTAGAATATTGCCAAAGGTATTCTGGTGGTGGTTTGGAAAGTGAGAAATGCATTGGTAAACTTTAAAGACACTGTAAAGACTTCCAACTTTGTGCTTTATGCAAATGAGTTCCACAGGGGAAAGAAGGGTGGGCCACACTGTGTGTGTGTCCCCTCTGATGCCAGCAGCCAATCACAGCACTCGAATGGAGAAGCGCCAAATTGCAATCTCCTCCTTTTCGGAAAGGGATAAAGGTGCCCTTTCAACAGACACTCCTTGTTCTGGGTCTCAACTCTGTAAGGAGAAAGACATAACAGATATACCGTTCTGGGTCTCAACTCTGTAAGGAGTGAGACATTAACAGATATATCGTTCTGAGTCTGCCCTTCAAAGGCGAAAGACATAACAGATATACCGTTCTGGGTCTCAGCTCTGTAAGGAGTGAGACATTAACAAACACTACGTTCACTACGTTTCCGTCCAGTGAGACCGTAACGACATTTGCAACAAGGTTAAGCTCAGGAGAGCAAACCTTGCTTCCAAGGTACCTTCGTCTGCGTGTTCCAGATTGTTAAGGACCTTCTGCACCTACGCCAGGGCCTCATCTGCGTGTTCCAGATTTTAGGACCCTTTGGTGCTCCAGGAGATCAGCATCCCACAGAGCTTCGTGTTCAAGACTGTTGAAACAGATTCTGGCTCCTCTCCCCACTGCATTGTCACCCAGCACAGGGAGTGGTCATCTGATGTACTCATAACCACACCTTAAGAGACGTGTGATCCAAAAATCACAACGTCAGCAGTGACGTGAGTACCAATCCCTATTTTGCTTTGCGTCCTTGGATGGGCAAAAGTAAAATCACTACACTTACTCATGACATATAGCAACACAGCTAAAAGTATTTCTAATATGTTGGACCTTTTATTGAAAGCAGCTTACTTTTACCTGTTGAGATCAGCTGCCATGCTTCAAAACATACCTAACCAGCATATGTTGTTTTTTTTTCAACAGGGAAGCGAAAGGGGTGTTTGCAAAATGTGCTTTAATTTTGTAATTATTCTAGGTGCCACTAGTGTTGCAGAAACTACATACTTCACCTTCAAGATAATTTAATAACTGTTAAATATAATCTTTATAGGATAGCTAGAGTATCAAGGAATAAACACAAACCACACTATGTGTCAACGACTACCGACAAACAACTGAAATCACAGGGTATAAAAGATTTTAGTTTTTATTGTTTTATTTGTAGTTTATTTAAACAAAATAGTATCAAAATTGGTTGTTTATCAGTTATTAGACATAATCCCCCAGTTTCACAAACAAGGCTTAAGCTAATACTGGACTAAAATGCATGTTTGAGCTGTTTTAACTGAAAGCAACTTGTACTGACCTATCTTAAAATATGTCAGTGCTATTGTTTTGTCTCAAGATGCAACACCAGTAATGTTTGTTCCCTTTCGTGGGAACTGTCGACGCTGCGTATAACGCATTGGGAACCTTCTGCGTGATAACGTCATTGAAGCACTCATGTATCTAACCAATCGCGTAGCGAGACGTCAGAGGCGGGTGACGTCACGGACCAGGAAACTATAAAGCATACCCGGATGCAGAGATCGCTAGCTTCTGTTGTCTTCAGCAAGCACTCTATGTTATCTTGTGTGTCTTATTTGGTGTTGTTTGTCTACCATCCTTCTATTATAAAGACAGAATCTCTTTGTCTGAGGACAAGAGTTTTCAGCTACAACACATATATATACATATATATATATTTAAGACACGAAAAATGGCGGAGAAACAGCAACACTTTGTTAAGTGTGTTCATCCCTGTGAAAGATATTTAACACCTGGGGATACACACGAAATGTGTGTTGTTTGTCTGGGGGTTGAGCACGCACAGGCAGCTCTCGAGGGGGCTGTCTGTGTGCATTGTGACAAGCTCACCCTCAGAGTATTAAGATCACGCCGGGCACTCTTTGATAGAGAGGGTGCCTCGGTCAGTGTTCCCCGCGGATCGGGTCCCGCTGCTGCTGAGGCACAGCGTAGACTTCATTCGTGGGGTTCACAAATGGAGCTGGCAGAGGGGCTTGAGACGGGCCCAGCCCTCACCTGCCAGATCCAGTGTCTCTCCTCTGGTGGTGGAAGCACGCGCTGCGGTTTCTTCCCCCCGGAGAGAGGCACCGGCGCTTCACCTCTCTTCCTCCGAGGAGGTTGATGTGATGAGCGTCGAGGCTGGGGAGGAGGCTCCGCCATCCTCTTCCCCAGCATATGAGGAGCTCTTGGAGGTAGTGAACGGTTTCTCCCTGCCCGGTCACTACCCCAGCGTCGGGGTTTGCCTTTCTTCCCCGATCTTCACGCCGAGGTGTCAAGATCGTGGAAAAGGCCCGTTCAATATAGAATTTTCAGCCCCCAGACTTCTACTTATAGCAATATAATGGGGCTGAAACAGCACGGCTATGGGGCGATGCCTCGGGTAGAGGAGACGCTCGCGAGCTATCTCTCGCCTGAGTCGGCATCGTCCCTAAAAACCCCGACGCTGCCCACTAAGCCCCTAAAGACAACATCGGGCTTGGTGGGCAAGGCTTATGCGGCAGCAGGTCAGGCGGCAGCATGCTTACATACAATGTCATTGCTGCAGGCATATCAAGCCGACCTGCTGGGGGAGATTGATGAAAGCGGGGAGGCCACATTTGAATGCATCCAGGAACTTAGAAAAGCAACAGACCTGGCTCTCCGTGCCACCAAAGAGACGGCCAAATCAGTAGGCCGTTCTATGGCAGCCTTGGTGGCCACGGAGAGGCATTTGTGGCTGAACCTCTCGGACATAAGGGATAAAGATAAAGCTGCCCTTATGGACGCGCCGCTGTCTCCTGCGGGCCTGTTTGGCGACGCTGTGACATCAGTCGTCGACAGGTTCCAGGAGACCAAGAAACAATCCGCGGCGTTCCAGAGGTTCCTCCCCCGCCGTTCAAAAATTCCCCCCGAGGCTGCTGAGCGGGAGCAGCCTCGGCCGTCCACGAGCTCCTCTGCGCACCACAGAGCGCAGCAGAAGATCAGTGTGGCCACCCGTACTCCCCCACAGAAAACCTGGGGATCGGGGCGGTCTACACAGCAGAAGCCTTCAAGGGGTAAAACGGACCTGCGGGCCGTTATTATCGCCAAGAAGGCTTCAAAGCGGTCCTGACATCTGTGGGTCAGGACCCACGAGGGCGGCCCCCTCCGGAGGGAGCCTGGTGTCAGGATATCTGGCACCCGCTTCCCTTCGGCGCCCTCAGGGGACCGCTGTGTTAACTCTGCCACCCAGTGTGCGTCAGGGCGCAGCGGTCTCCACCGACCCTCCGAGGAGGGCCGGTTATCACTTGATTCGGCTGTCTTCTGCCGGTGCGCCGCTTCAGAGAGTCGAGTCAAGTGCTCAAATAACACCAGAGGCCAGTCTCGAGAGACTGGTTCCCTTAGTAGATTTTATGGCAGAATGGAAACGTCTGCCGAATATATCGAAATGGGTGCTGCTCATCATAGAAAAGGGTTACAGAATTCAGTTCGGGTCTCGCCCGCCCAGGTTCAACGGGGTTCTTCCCACAGTGGTGACCCCCGAGCAGTCTCTGGTGATGGAACGAGAGGTTATGACACTTTTGCAAAAAGGAGCTATAGAAAGGGTTCCTCCTCCCAGCAAGCTGTCAGGCTTTTACAGCCGCTACTTCATTGTTCCAAAGAAGGATGGGGGACTACGTCCTATCATAGATTTACGGGTGCTAAATCGCTCTATACAAAAGCTAAAATTCAAGATGCTTACACTCAAACAGATTATCCCACAGATCAGGTCCGAGGACTGGTTTGTGGCGATAGACCTGAAAGATGCGTACTTTCATGTGTCCATCCATCCTTCTCACAGGAAGTTCCTCAGGTTTGCTTTCGGGGGCGAAGCCTACCAATACAGGGTTCTTCCGTTCGGCCTGTCGTTATCACCCCGCACGTTCACGAAGTGCGTGGATGCAGCTCTGGCTCCACTGAGACTCCAGGGCATCCGCGTACTGAATTATATCGACGATTGGTTGATTCTAGCTCAATCAGAGCAACTAGCAGTTCAGCATCGAGATGCTGTTCTGTCCCACATGAAAAGGCTTGGGCTGAGGCTCAATGCCAAGAAGAGTGTGCTAGTTCCGGCTCAGACGACCACTTATCTAGGTGTAGTCTGGGACTCCACCACGATGCAGGCACATCTGTCCCCTGCTCGGGTGAGTTCCATTCTCGCAGCCGTGAAAGGGGTGAAATTAGGCCAGTCACTCACTGTAAAACAGTTCCAGAAACTGTTAGGTCTGATGGCAGCTGCGTCCAACGTGATACCTTTTGGCCTTCTGCACATGAGACCCTTACAGTGGTGGCTCAGGACCAGGGGTTTTCTCCGAGGGGAAATCCTTTTCGCATGATCAGAGTCACGCGGCGATGCCTTCATGCTCTGGCCATGTGGAAAAATCCCTGGTTCCTGTCCCAGGGGCCTGTGCTGGGGACTTCTGGTCGTCGTGTAATGCTTACGACAGATGCTTCCCTCACGGGCTGGGGGGCGATCATGAGTGGTCGCTCGGCTCAGGGGTTATGGGAGGACCATCAGCTCTCCTGGCACATAAATCGGCTGGAGATGATGGCGGTGTTTCTAGCATTGAAACACTTCCTCCCAGACCTGAGAGGCCACCATGTGTTGGTCCGTACGGACAACATGTCAGTGGTCTCATACATAAACCATCAGGGGGTCTGCGGTCTCGCCAACTATATTACTTGGCCCGTCGGATTCTCCTGTGGTCCCTAGGGAAGCTGCGCTCGTTAAGGGCAGCCTACATCCCGGGGTACCAAAACGTGGGAGCAGACGCCCTGTCGAGGCAGGGGCCGAGGCCCGGGGAGTGGAGACTCCACCCAGAAGTGGTGGATCTCATATGGAAAAATTTCGGTCAAGCGGAAGTCGACCTATTTGCCTCGGGAGAGTCAACCCAGTGTCCACTCTGGTACTCCCTAGCATACCCAGCACCTCTGGGTCTGGATGCCATGGTGCAGACGTGGCCGAGGCTACGTCTGTACGCTTTTCCCCGTTCGCTCTGCTCCCGGGAGTTCTGGAGAAAGTACGCCAGGAGGGGGCCAGCCTAATACTGGTAGCCCCGTTCTGGCCAACCAGGATATGGTTCTCGGACTTAGTGTCCCTATTAGACGGCTCCCCAATGGAGCTTCCCCTCAGAAAGGATCTCCTGTCGCAAGTGGGCGGCACGATAATACATCCTCGCCCAGAACTATGGAAGCTATGGGCCTGGCCTCTGAGGGGGCCAGGTTCATAGAAGCTGGTCTCCCAACTGAGGTTGTGGAGACCATCCTTAACTCCAGAGCTCCCTCCACGAGGAAGCTGTATTCCTATAAATGGAATTTGTTTTCTACTTGGTGTAGACGAAATAATACGGACCCTGTCCACTCTTCTATAAGCTTCGTGCTAAGATTTCTCCAAGAAAAGTTCTCGGAGGGCCTATCTCCTTCAACCTTGAAGGTTTATGTTGCGGCTATCTCAGCCTATCATGCTCCTCTGGAGGGGGATTCCTCGGTAGGACGAGACCCCCTCGTAACACGCTTCCTCCGTGGTACACTGAGGTTGAGGCCTCCAGTGCGCACAAGGGTTCCGGCCTGGGACTTGGCCGTGGTATTGCAAGGGTTAGCCGAGGCTCCCTTCGAACCACTAGAGGAGGTTCCAGAAAAATTCCTCACTCTAAAAACTATTTTCCTACTTGCTATCACTTCTCTGAAGAGAATAGGAGACTTACAAGCACTTTCAGTTGCTCCATCTTACCTGGAATTTGCCCCAGGAATGGTGAAGGCATTCCTTCATGTTAGGCCTGGCTATGTGCCAAAAGTCCCCACTAATGTCCCAGGTCCCATTGTGCTCCAGGCCTTCTATCCTCCTCCCTTCGAGACTTCGGATCAGGAAAAACTGAATCTGCTCTGCCCAGTGAGGGCTTTGGATACGTATGTCCACAGAGCTGCCCTGTGGCGAAAGTCAGATCAATTATTTGTCTGTTATGGGTCCCCTAAGAAAGGGGGCCCAGCATCTAAGCAGAGGATGAGCAAGTGGGTGGTCGAGGCCATCTCACTTGCATATGAAGCGGCCGGACAGCCTTCTCCATTGAATGTCCGTGCCCACTCTACCAGGGGTATGGCGGCATCAAAGGCTTTGATGTCTGGTATCTCCATTAATGATATCTGTGATGCAGCTGGATGGTCATGCCAGCACACATTTATCAGGTTCTATAACCTTGATGTCGGCTCCACTCCGGGGTCTTCTATTCTGTCAAGCTAACATTGGCAAGTACTTGAAGCTACGGCACAGCTGGGATTGCGTTCCCAATGCGTTATACGCAGCGTCGACAGTTCCCACGAAAGGGAACGTCTCGGGTTACAGATGTAACCCTGGTTCCCTGAGTAGGGAACGAGACGCTGCGTCTCCTGCCGTACCCCCCGCATACTTGCGAGTGCTTGCTTCAGACTTATCCCAGAAGCTAGCGATCTCTGCATCCGGGTATGCTTTATAGTTTCCTGGTCCGTGACGTCACCCGCCTCTGACGTCTCGCTACGCGATTGGTTAGATACATGAGTGCTTCAATGACGTTATCACGCAGAAGGTTCCCAATGCGTTATACGCAGCGTCTCGTTCCCTACTCAGGGAACCAGGGTTACATCTGTAACCCGAGACGTTTTTCTCACCTGCTCTGATCAAACATCTTCTTCCCCTTGATGAAATTGTGCTTTTTCTTCCATGCCGTGGAAGGTTTGCTGTGGTATGGTCTTGGCCATATCTTGTACTCAATTTCAGCACATGCATGAGCTTGTCATGGTCGCTGGTTGCAGCACAAAGGAATATAGTCAGGATCTTAATGCAGCAGCTTCTTTAATCAAACAAACTCAAAACTCTACAAAAAAAAAAAAAAAACACACAACACTGAAACGGGAGAAGAACAACCAACTATACAATGACGAGGACAGACAGAGAACTGAAAGAAACACAGGATTTAACCCTCTGGGGTCTGAGGATTTATGGGCCCTGGAGAAGTTTTGACATGCCCTGACATTTGTGCTTTTTTCAGTTGTTCATGAACATGACAAAAGTATCATTACACTGTATTCAGCACAATACCATAATATGTGAGGAACATGTACGTACATGTTTTTTTGAAGGAATAAACGTTTATGCGTGGTTATTAAAAAAAAAAAAAAAAAAAAAATTAAATCTGTGTTCACAAGACTTCTGGGTATTGGAGGTTGTAGACTAGAGTTTCTGCTTCAAAATTATGTAAAAATTATCCTGCCTACTCGTTCATATAAAACAATATAGATATTTAAATTTTGTAAGACACTTCTTGTCAAGAAACACAGTATGCGTGGAGGCGTGAATCTTCATGAATAATGCTGTGATTCACACCTGAGAAGACAAAGGATTCGCATAATGACCTCTAATGACCTGCATAACAATGAGCTCTTTCAGTCAGGTAGGCTATGTGAAAACCCTCTGTGAACATGTCTCAAGCTCATCATGGTGTATATCAAACATACAGAAAAAAAAAAAAAAAAAAAATTAATGGTTTTCTATTATATACTTTAAAATAAAATGTATTTCTGTGATGCAAAGCTTCTGAACATTCATGTTACCTCTATGGCATTTCATATAGCCTTTTAGCTTAAAAGCATGCACATTTGGAGAAATATTGATGGATTCTCATGTTTATGTCAATTTTCTATACAGAGGAGTAATGTTTATTCAATATTTATTGTCATCACTATGAGTACTGGATACTGTGTTTTCAATTCATACTTGCAGCCGGAGGGCGCTCTGTACACCTTTAGTCCACAAATTACTCTAAAGAAGAACAGGCATATCATGTGACATTCCAGGAACTAACAGAGGCTTCCAGAGATCGCTAATCATGCCTATAACATACAGATAAACACTTTAAGACAATAAATACACGATTGAGACAACGTATACATGTATTGCCTCAGAATTTGCGTCTGAATAGCGCTCGCTCCGTGGGCGTGGCCGCATTAGCGGATAATGAGCTGAATCACGGGCGTCTGACATGGCTCTCTTTTCATACAGATTACATAAACAGAATTTTTGTTTTCGATTTGACTTACACGATTTAAAACCTGACATTTCAATGTTTTAGACATAAGTCTCATTTTTTTTGTGATTAGTATTCACTAAGTTACAGTTCATTTTCTGAGAACGATCAGATTGGACTTCGTTCAGAGGGAGACGACAGATCACGCATCATGTTAGTTCTCTTTATTTTACAAAAAGCACAACATTTTGTTTTTAATCTGAGTGTACACAAATAAAAGATTTCACAGATTAAAATGGTGTATAACTCTTAATTGTATGTGCAACATTGACGGAGTATTTTGAGTCTTTCACACTGGTAAGAAAAAAAAACCGAGGTGGTATCGCCGGCGATACCTCCGACTCGAGGGAGTTAAATACAAGGCCAAACAGGGGTGTCAACGATATAATAAATAAGACACAGCTGGGACAAATTAACTCAATGAGGGTAACCATAGAAACAAAGCAGTGGCGGGAAACTGAACAAAGGAGCTGATCAAAATACAAACAAAGTCCAAAACAGACAGACATATGACATTACCTCCCCCTCCCAGAAGGCGCGTCCTCGTGCCTAAGAGTCCAACCCTACCCTGAAGTCCTGGAGGTGACTGGCAAGTGAGCAGGGCGGTGCAGGCAGGTAGAAAGCCTCCAGGGTGGCTCTGGGAGCTCGGGCCGTCACTGGAGCAGAGTCAGGGTTTCGGGGCCGTCACTGGAGCAGAGTCAGGGTTTCGGGGCCATCACTGGAGGGAACTCGGGGGCTGGAGTAGACACTGGAGCGGAACAAGGGGCTGGAACCATCTCTGGGCTCCAGGACATCCCCTCATACTCCATCAGAATGCCTAAGGGCACAAGTGTGGTGGCCCTAACGGCAGAGGGCTCAGGCGTGGCGGCGGCCATCTTGCGACGAGGCTCTGGAATGGCGGCCATCTTGCGACGAGGCTCTGGAATGGCGGCCATCTTGCGACGAGGCTCTGGAATGGCGGCCATCTTAATCACTGGACTGAGAACTTGGGGATTTGCCGGAGGACAGAAAGGGACAGATCCATTGGAGGGGTATGTGGAGGGAACTGGCTTGAGGTGAGCTGGTGAGGTCACGCGTGTCTTCGATGGGGCTGGATGAGGAGGATACTCTTTTACTTTAACTTCTTCGATTTCAAAATTTGAGCCATTTAAATAGAGAATCAGATTAATAGACTCGACTAGAGAGAAATAACAAACAGGTTCACTATACCGAATGGTATCCTCATCCAGTCCCATACGAAAATACACAGAAAGAGAGACCTCAGGCCAGCTCACCTGATGAGAGAGCTCAAGAAACTCTTCCACATACCTCTCCAAAGGACAACCAGTCTGCCTAAATCCCCACAGGCGGTCCTCAGCCAGAGTGGTATTTTCTGCTGCAAGATCCATATCTTTAGGTCTTTCTGTCACGGTCGCTGGTTGCAGAACAAAGGAATATAGTCAGGATCTTAATGCAGCAGCTTCTTTAATCAAACAAACTCAAAACTCTACAAAAAAAACACTCTGAAACGGGAACAGAACAACCAACTATACAATGACGAGGACAGACAGAGAACTGAAAGAAACACAGGGTTTAAATACAAGGCTAAACAGGGGAGTTAACAGGATAATAAATAAGACAAAGCTGGGACAAATTAACTCAATGAGGGTAACCATAGAAACAAAGCAGTGGCGGGAAACTGAACAAAGGAGCTGATCAAAATACAAACAAAGTCCAAAACAGACAGACATGTGATAGAGCTACTGTAAATTTATGCATGCATCACAACTAAAGCTAATTAAGTGTCATTATAGAGTTCCCACAGGCTTGATTGTGTTTTAACACAATTTTTGATCCTAAGTGATTTAATATTTTTTGTTTGTAAGTGAAATTTTGTAAGTGATTTAAAAACAGCAATGTTGAATAGGGGTTGAATAATTATGACATAGCTGTATTATGAAAAAAAAAAAAAAAAAAACTATAACTATAAATATTACATTATATATTGGCATTATCACTTTTATATGACACTGAAGTGTTATACATCTATTTTTTTTTAAACTTTGGATCTTTCAAAAAGATTACATTTGTAAATTATTACAATATAACACATTACTGTCAGTATTATGTTTTGTTTAGATGTCTTTTCATTCCTTTGTGTTTGTTTATTGTGCTTCAATTCAGTTCAGACTTGAGTGTTTCCTAATTTGTCTCCTTAGTTCATGATTACATCCACCTGTCGTCTAATTAGTTCTCTCGTTACCTCTGTGTATAAGTACTCCCTGTTTTGTTCAGTTCCTGGTTGGTGTTTGTCAGTATTAAATGTGGTAACAGTGTATTCTGTTTTGTGGATTAAAGACTATTTAGATTGAATTCCTTTGTCATTTGTGTTGGATGGCAACCACTACTGTGACAATTACATTTTTTTGTGTGCGTGTTACATTGTTACTTTTTTTGAAAAGTTAATTTACTTTTGCATTACTTTGTTAATCTTCATGGAAAGTCAAGTTATTTTTGAATTTATATTTATATTATTTGAATTTATATACTACTTTTTATGGGACATTAAATTACCTTTATGTTACATTGTTAGTATTCTTGGAAAATTAAGTTACAGTTCTGATACAGTGTTTTTAATGGAAATTTAAGTTATTTTGTGTTACATGTTACTTTTTTCCTTTACTTTTTACAGGCGCTCCCCAGGAGCTGCAGCCAAAAATGGCTGCCCACTGCTCCGGGTGTGAGTGTGTTCACGGTGTGTGTATGTGTTCAATACTCACTGCTGTGTGTGTGCACTTGATGGGTGAAATGCAGATCATAAATTCCGAGTATGGGACACCATACTTGGCTACATGTCACTTCACTTTTCACTTTTAAAGAAACTTTATTTTAATTAATTACTTTAGCATTACATGATCAATTTTTATGAAAAGTTAAGTTAAATTTATGTTTCATTGTTAAGTTCTATGAAAAGGTTATTTATTTTGGTTAGACATTTTAGATATTTTCTCCTAATATTAAATACTGGATATTAAAAATTTGATTTAATAAAGTGATTCATAACTCATTTGAACGTTATCTGATTATTTAACATGTATTACTTCTTATCCCCCATACTTTCATTTAGAGAAGTGAAGATATGTCTGCGATGAAATAAGATTTGGTCTTCAGTCTAAACTGGGAATTGATTAGTACTCTCTCCACCATTAAAAGAAGCAGACACATCCCACTTCTTGTTGCACTGTGAATTCATGCAACTGCAAATTAAGCTAATTTCCATTTGCCTTAGTTTCCATAGTTTTTATTGTTCTTGTTTTCTCATGCTTTACAAGGTAAGCTTGAAAGAACATAAACTTTGTGACGAGCAGGGCGGGCAAGAGCCGTGAGGGAATGGCGAATCTCTCACGGAGGAGCTCCGGAAGCATAAAAGGGGGAGCGATGACAGTGAAGGACGAGAGAGGACCAGGCCTGGATTTTAAGTTATGTTTTATTATGTTTGTGTGGCCGGCAGACGTCCGTGAGGGTATGCCGGCATTACTTTCATTTTGTATTTGTTTATTTTATATATTAAAGTTGTGTTTACCGTTCGCCGGTTCCCGCCTCCTTCTTCCCGTACATACGAACTGTGTTACAAACTTAATTTCATAAACAACATTTTCACCGGCCTGTTTCTATCTCCTCTCCATCAGCGCTTAGGCCCCAGCAGTAAACTGTTACAACGCATCCTGTTTGCCACATTAATTTCCTGCGCTTAACAATATTTTAGCATAATTAACAGGAGTGAGCCAATCTGCTGCTCATTGATTCCTCTTCTTTCTCTCTTCCTCTCAAAAACACATACACACACACTCAAAGGAGGGTGAAAGTCTGGCTTGCTTTATTAATGAGGACCATCTGTGCAGAGGCACAGTAAAGGAGCAAAAGAGAGAGGGAAAAGAAAGTGGAGAGGGACAGAAGAGGAAAGGAGAGTGTTGAGAGGGAGCTGAGAGAGCTCAACAGAGGAGTTTTGGGTCTGAACTGAATATGATCAAGATCCTGGGTGGGTGTGAGGACTTAAAAGACTGCAAGAAGACAAGGAGAACTTTTTTCCCCCTTTTAATGTCTTTAAATCATCATCTTAAATTAATAATTCACTCACCCTCATGTCATTCCATTTCAGACGGGAAGCAAATTTTCAGATTTTGACAAAAGATAATGACAATAATTTTTTTGATTATAGATGTAAATTTTGATTTCATGCAGACTTATAAGAAGAAATATTTTCTTTGGAACAATTTGTCCCAGGAACTTTTTTCCCCCAGACCTATTGCTAGCTGCGTTTCCATAGTAGTCTAAAGCCGCGTTTCCACCAAAATTACCCGGAACAATTTGTCCCAGGAACTTTATTCCCCCCAGACCTATCGCAAGCTGCGTTTCCATAGCAGTCTAAAGTACCGTGAAGATAGTCCGGTGACGTAGGACTGCGCGCGACTTTCTAGTTCCTGCTGGATTTCGTCCTCCGCATATAAGCTTAATAAAGCCTTAACCTCATTGTCAGTCCATCGGTTGTATTTTTTAAACTCCATTGTTTATTCGAATAGCAAACAACTCTTACTGCACGCACCGCAACAGACTTTAAAAAAAAAACGATGGTTGAAATAAAATGCCACGTGGAATCAACCAATCAAAATGCTGCGTGAACTCAACCAATCAGCATGTTCAGCACGCAAGTCCCACCCCCGAAAGTTCCGGAACTTTGAAAAAGTACTACCTAGCGAGCAGGTACTTTCAGAGGGGGAATTTTTTACACTGAACTTCATTTAGACCCTGTTTCCTGCGGTCGAAACACACCGAGTGCCACCCCAAAGTAATAATAACTATATTTTATGCTTGAGTGGTGGAGTCTTGAGCACATGTATATGTATCATGTTATTTTATTTTTTATTTTTAAATGTGCTTTTAATGTGTTAATGTGCTTGTCAAGAATGGATGTCATTATCATATAATTTTACTGCAAAACAAATTTACCTGCGGGTATAAATAAAGTCTTTCCACTCCAGTCCATCAGTCAGCTCCAGAGGCTGCTCCAGCCCATGAGCCCTCTCCAGTCCGTGAATCTGCTCCAGAGCCCACTCCAGTGTTTAGTTAAGAACCCGCTCCACCCCCTGAGCACAGTCCTGTGTCGACTCCAGTCTGTCCTGTTATGACAGTGGATGTTGGAGTTGAATGCCCTGCCAGTCCTTTTACGACATGATGTCAAGTCATGTCACCTTTATTTATATAGTGCTTTTTACAATACAGATTGTTTCAAAGCAGGTTTACAGTGATAAAAGAAAAATAATGCAACAACGTTTGTTTTGGCCAGCTCTAGAAGAAAATAGTGTCATTGTAAGTTCAGTGTTGATTCATTTCTATTGTAAAAAAGTTATTAACTTAGTTTATTTATCTATACAGCAGCTCTGTAGAAAACAGTGATGTCATTGTCCAGTTCAGTTCAGTTCTCATACAATGGTGTCAATGCAGGCAGATCAATAATATTGTTGAATATTAAGTGTCCCCAACTAAACAACAGTGGCAAGGAACCCAAACTCCATCAGGTAACAGAATGGAGAAAAAAACCTAGGAAGAAACCAGGCTCAGTCAGGGGGCCAGTTCTCCTCTGGTCAACAAATGAACAGTGCAGGATTATGATTCAGGCAGCATTATAGGTCAGAAGTCAGATTGGATCGGAACATTCAAAATATTTAATCCAGTTCCATCTGGTTGAAGATTGGATTCATCACGCAGGTATGGAGATGGGTTTGTTGAGGATCTGTGCCACTGGCTGTCGTGTCGATGAGGCCTTCAAAGGGCATAGTTTAGATGAGACAATCTCTACTGACACTTCAGGGATGCGTCGTGGTCGTGTCTAGGCGCAGGTCCTCCATCTGATCTGGATACAGCCTGGATCCGGCTGACTACGGTAAACCTCGGGATAAACAGAGAGACTAATATTAGCATAGATGCCATTCTTCTTATAACAAGTACATTGGGTGTTATAGGAAGTGTTCCGGGTTCCGGCAGACCTAATTTATGCAGCCTAACAATCATTAAATGGATTTGAATAATAGAAATTGATAATGTGCTATGTGGATGCCAAGTTAAAGAGATGTGTTTTTAGTCTAGATTTAAACTGACAGAGTGTGTCTGCATCCCGAACAATGCTAGGAAGACTGTTCCAGAGTTTAGGTGCTAAATAGGAAAAGGATCTACCGCCTGCGGTTGATTTTGATATTCTAGGTACTATCAACTTGCCAGAATTTTGAGACTGCAATAGACGTGAAGGACTATAATGCATTAAGAGCTTGCTCAAGTACTGGGGAGCTAAACCATTTAGTGATTTGTAAGTAATTAACAAGATTTTAAAATGTATATGGTGTTAAATAAGGAGCCAATGCAATGTTGACAGAACCGGGCTAATATGGTCATACTTCCTAGTACTAGTAAGAAGTTTTGGACCAGCTGGGGATTGTTTATTAAGCGTGCAGGGCAACCACCCAGTAGAGCATTACAATAATCTAGCCTTGAGGTCATGAACACATAAACTAACTGTTCCGCATTTGTCATTGAGAGCATATGTTGTACAACCCGAATTCCAGAAATGTTGGGACATTTTTTAAATTTGAATAAAATGAAAACTAAAAGACTTTCAAATCACATAAGCCAGAATTTTATTCACAGTAGAACATAGATAACATAACAAATGTTTAAACTGAGAAATTTTACAATTTTATGCACAAAATGGGCTCATTTCAAATTTGATGCCTGCTACAGGTCTCAAAATAGTTGGGACGGGGGCATGTTTACCATGGTGTAGCATCTCCTTTTCTTTTCAAAACAGTGTGAAGACGTCTGGGCATCACTTTTTCTCATAATGTACTTTTCAGCATCACCTCTTTTCTCTTAGTTTCTGAAACAGTTCAATGAAGGATTCAATCTCTCTAAACTCCTCCTTTCAGAGAGCCTACTCTGCTCTTATTGGTCAGATGGCCCAGTCTGTTGTGATTGGTCTACCACTCACAGTGGGTGTCAGAAATGAAACGCTCATTACCATATCAGCTCCGGAGGCTTCCTTAGCGCTTGTATATATAGTAATATGAACCGTAATGATGGCGTCAGTTTTACTGTATCAGTTTGAGCCCGAGTTTTCATTATTTGGAAGTACGTGAAAAGTGGATTTGCTTTCGCAGTGCAGAAAACAGCATCTTCTCGACAACACAAACTCTCTTCCAGGTCTCAGCTACAACTACAGTGTTTGAGGGCAGGTCAAAGTAGATGTTGTTTGCAGGCAGCCATTGAAGACCATAGGCTAGCATTATGCAAATGTGTTACAAACTTCTGTACGTTTGTGCAGGAAATAAGAGTGGAATTATGACACGTTTCAGGCAGTTCAAAATTGGTTCTTTCTTTTGGGAGACAATTTATTGTGCACTTTGATCTTTGAAACTTTGCAGACCTTTTACATTCACAATTAGCTACATTACACACACTGTAACATTTTTTAGTGAAATTACAGTATATGCCAGGTTAATAACTGCATTACGTTCACAGTAATTTCACAGTGGGAACACACAGTGTTTTGCAGTTTGCTGTGTATGGGGCTGCACAGCTGCAAACTGGACAGAGTGTCCATGTTTTGACCCCTTGTCCACTGCCAAAACACCTACAATGGGCATGTGAGTGTCAGAAGTGGACCATGGAGCCTGGTCTGATGAATCATGTTGTTGTTTAGATCAGTTGGAGGCCCAGGTGCAATGGTGCATATGCGTAGTTTACCTGGGGAAGAGATGGCAGCAGGATGCACTATGGGAAGAAGGCAAGATAGCAGAAGTAGTGTTATGCTCTTTACTTCCCTTTTTTTATTTTCTTCCTATTTTCCACCCTTTTCCCCCAGCAACCTGCACTGGAAGTGGATCCATCAGCAAGATTGCCTGCAGTTCAGCCCCCCCTCACTTATCCTTCTCGTCTACAGTTCCAGCTCGCCTGCCAACTCATACTCTCGCTTGAGCAGCACCTCTTCCACCACCTTCTTATGCAGTTCATTGCCCAGGCGAAGCTTAGCGAAAGGAGCAACGCCCTCCTGGAGCAGGAAGCAGCAGCGCTCAAGCTCCAGGCCGAGGAGGCCCGGAGGAATCAGGCCCACACTCAACATCACCTCGATCAGCTACTCCTCGAGACCCAGGACCAGCGTGGGACAGCGGATGAATCCGACCCCGAGCTACAGGAGGAGGTGGAGAGACTCCAAAAAGCCCTTGCAGAGCTCCACCTGGAGACAGGGCGTAGAGAGCAGTTGGAAAAGGAATCCAGAGAGGAACTAACTGGAAAACTCCAACAAGGTGAAGCTCTCCTAGCAAGAGCAGAGATCGAACTGAAAGAAAGGGACGCTAAAGCCAGGGCCAGTGAAAATCATCTTAAACAGGCCCAAAATGAGATCCTTCCTCTGAAACAACAAAGAGACTATTTAAAAGATGAACTTGATACTCTTCACAGAGAACTAAAATATTCTTATAAACCGCAAAGTGGCCTGGGAGGGGAAACACACATCACAGAGTTTCCCCTGGCCAGTCAAGAATCCCTAGTTCAAAAGGGGGTTAAAAGTCCACCGCCCAAGACGTCCAGCGTCCAAGAACCTTTGTCAGCAGCAAAGGGGTGGGAGCCTCTCCAGAAAACCTGTGCCACTAGCCACGGCATGGCTTCCAAAGAGCTGGACAAGCTAGCGAGGAATATTCCCACTTTTACCCCAAACCCTGCAGGAGGCCATGACGTGCACGCATACCTGCAGGACATTGACTTTCTGTTGCAAAATGTGGCCAACGCGAATGCATGGGACAGGTTGTATCTACTCAGAATCACGTCCAGCCGTGATGTGCGCAGCTTTCTAGATCGGCAGCCAGAAGCTGTCAAATCAGACTACCAGCAGCTGCGACAGGCTTTGATCAAAGAGTTTTCTGACCCTGAATCAGACCAAGGGCTCCCTGCTGCCATGGCCCTTAAACAGGGCCGACTGGAAAATCCACAAGCTTACTACAACCGACTGTGAAGGGCCTACTTCGGAGCATGTAACGAGCCAGAAATGGAGGAAGATTTCAACTTCAAAACCTTGTTTCTCTGAAATCTGCATCCTGCGGTGAGTCATCACACAGGAGTCTTGGCCTGCCCACGCAGTATGTCCACCCAACAGCTGCGAGACTTAGTCCACAAGGCTTATTCTAAGCAAAAGGCTGCATCTGAAAAGACTGTTAAAAATCCAACCATTTATCCGGTCTCTGATCACTGCCCAGAACTGGCCCTAGCCATTACTGTGGAAAACGATGTGAGAATTGAAGCCCTGGTAGACACCGGAGCAGATCTCACTCTGATGTCATCTGACCTTTTTGAAAGACTCAGAGCTGAAGCTAAGAGACAAAATAGAACTCTCAAATCACAAAGATGTGAGCTAAACATGCAGCCATACAGCCAAAATGAGGTCCAACTTGAACAAATAGCTCCCATCCACCTCACAATCGGTCCAATGAGCTTGGTACATCTTGTGTACATATCACAAATGGACACATTTCCCCTTTTCATCGGCAAAGACCTGCTAGACCGCTTTGAGCCCTTATTGGACTCCAGACAGCTGAAAATCTGGGCTCAAATGCGAGAACCTCTGCCTTTCCAGTCACCCAGACCACCTGAGCCAGACTGTCAGGTCACAGAGGTCACGGGAAATCTCGCAGCTAGCCGCGGGAACCCCGTCTCAGCCCCAGAGCAAAGTTCAAGTCCGCTACTCTGCACTCTTCAACTCACCATAGACTCTGACTCCTTCTGCATCAAGGTCATGACAGACCCTTTAGACTCTCGTCTGTCAACCATGACGACGGCCAAGGGCATCTGCGCTCTGAACTTGAAATGGAACGACCGGTGTCTAACCCATTACTTCCTGGTCCTTCCGGACCTACCGCATGATGTCTACATTGGAGCAGACCTCCTGATTCGCCTCAAAGCTCATGTGGACATTATTAATGAGGTGGTGTGGGCCCCAATGACTTTACAGCCCCCTGTTGTTCCTGTCAACACTGAAAACCTCCTGTCAGGCCAGACCAGTCCAGAGGTCTGCATCCTGGTTAACGAACAGGAAGTTGTAGTACCAGCTTACACCAAAGGGGTCACTGTTCGGCTCAACAGGCGACGTGGTCAAACCCTAAACAACACGCTGGGCTTCTTCCAACTTTCACCTGAAGGCGTGGAATTTGGACTCATTCTGGAAGCCACACCCCTCACTGAAGTGTCATCCCGTGTAGTCTACATCTTGTTTAACAACTGCACGGCCACAGACATCAGAATTCCCAAGGCCTACTGTCTGGGATGGCTAGTGAGTCACGACTTCCATGACTTTGAACTTTTGTTACCAGTCATTGGCTCAATTCCCTCTACAATGATCCCAGAAGGGAGCTCAGACAATACAGTACCCACGACACCCTTCAAGATCATCTCCATAACTTCCATCATGCCGGTAGCCACAGAACAGGTGTGCAGAATGGAGCTGATGGAGGACCAACACCTCGCAGTATAACACAGTCTCTAACCAGCCTGTCTGCGAAACTCATGAAAGTGCTGCACCTCTGACTGCCCACATGACAAGTGACACCACAACGGAGGAGCCATTTCCAGGATTTGAGACTCAAGTCCAACAAATTCTGAAAGAGGCAGATGCTTTAAAGAACGACGCAGACCGTCAAAAACTCAGACAGGTCCTGTACAAGTTCAAAGCGTCATTTGCAAAAGACTCTTTAGACTGTGGCTTCACTAACCTCCACATGGTGCGTATTCCAACACACCCAAATGCTCCTCCCACCTTCGTCAGGCAGTACAAAATTCCCATCGCCTCACACGAACCAGTGCAGGAAATGATTCACTCCATGTTAGACAAAGGTGTCATCCGTCCATGCAACAGCACCTATTGGGCCCCCATCTGGCCCGTTCTCAAACCAAACGGCAAGTGGCGACCCACCATCGACTACAGGAGGTTCTACTTGGAAGCTGGATTCTCCAAGGACTGTCTGAGTACTGGTCTTTACCAACGGTATGACCAAGACAAAAGAGTCATAGCAGATGCCAGCAAGACACTTCTGTCACCAGAGTGTAAATACTCAGACTGTGAAAAGGCTTTGCTCTGCACTGTATGGGCCATCCAAAGATTCTCCAACTACATCGGAGTGCAAAAGGTTATCATAGAGACCTGTCACCAGCCTGTCACTTTCCTCAACAGCCAAAGCATCCGAGATGGCGTGGTCACCAACTCACGCATAGCCACGTGGCTGATGGCCCTCCAGGGGCGCAACGTTGAGGCATGATATGCCCAAAATCACAAGTCTGCACTGGGTGACGGCTTGGCTGCCTGCCAAAACTGCTCCGATGACACACCAGCTTCAACACTGGAGGTAGAGGTACCCCAACAACAACAACCAACCTGTCACAGGTACTTCGAAGAGAATGCGTGCCAAGGTATGCCCACTGCCTACATTGATGGATGTTCCTACAACCATGAGGGCATCCTAAAGGCAGGTGCAGGGGTGTTATGGTTAAACGACCAACCCTGCCCACCACAACACTTCAGCTTGGGTCCCCAGTCATCGCAATATGCTGAAGTAGCAGCAATTCTCATAACCCTTCAAATCGCCTCGGCACATAACATAAGAGAACTCCTCATTTGCACAGACTCAAACTATGCTAGACTCAGTTTCACATGCCACCTTCCGGGCTGGAAACAAAATGGCTTCAAGACTGCAAACAACAAGCCAGTTAAACATCAACACCTGTTCCAAGCATGTGATGACATCACCCAAACACATGACATGATCGTTTACTGGAAAAAGGTGAAAGGACACTCAAAGCAACCAGGGCGTGACAAAGACTTGAATGACCAAACTGATGCCCTTGACAAGACTGGCGCACTACATGGCAATCTATGGTCACCCCCACCCCAGTCGCCCACCCTTAGTGTGGCAGCAATAACCCGCAGCCAGTGAACTGTTCCTGCAACAGTTCCCACCTCACAGCCACTGTCACTGGCTCCACAAATTTCCAACAATGATATAGCTGACCTCCAAGCCTCCGACACCTCCATACAAGCTATATTAAACCACCTCTCAGACCCCTCCAACCACCCGATCACGGCATCTGATCCCACCGTGGCCCCTAGCCTCAAACGACTGCATGAGATCAAACACATGCTGCGTGTGAAGGAAAACATTCTCTGGTATGCCCCTGATGACCTCACAGCGCCAAAGCTTGTAATGCCACAGTGCCAAAAGGGAGTCATGCTAATGTACGCCCATGACACATCATGTGCCAGACACCATGGTACCAGAGCCACTTATGAGACATAAAAACAAGTGGCGTACTGGCCCAGCATGCAGCAAGATGTGGCAGAGTATGTCAGAGGGTGTCTGGTTTGCTGTCAATTCCAACCGGCAAACCCAAATCACAGAGCTCGACTGCAACGCAGAGGAGTCACATTTCCATGGTCGGTCAACCAGAAAGACTGGGATGTAAAACTTCCTCTGGTGCTCATGGCCATCAGAGCCACCCCGCAGGAGTCAACTCGGGTGTCTCCCTTTGAACTAATGATGGGGCGGCAGATGACACTGTTTTAACTGGGAGACTCCAGCCTTGTCACAGCCTACACCACTCACCAGTACCTCGGCGAGCTACACCCACAGCTGAGAAAACAACTCGCAACACAGAGTAAAACCCTGCAAACCATCGGCAAATCAAGTCAAGTCAAGTCACCTTTATTTATATAGCGCTTTTTACAATGTAGATTGTGTCAAAGCAGCTTTACATTGATAACTGGTACATTATTTGGCTGCACAGCAGCTCTTAAAGAATAGTGTCAATGCAGGCAGATCAAAGCACTGTTGAATATCATATCATGTCAATATCATGTCAAGTCAAATGTCAAGTGTCCCCAACTAAGCAAGCCAAAGGCGACAGCGGCAAGGAACCCAAACTCCATCAGGTGACATCAGGTGGCAGACAAGTGGCAAATAGGTGTTTAAATGGAGAAAAAAACCTTGGGAGAAACCAGGCTTAGTCGGGGGGCCAGTTCTCCTCTGGCCAACAGTGCTTTGTTACAATTCAGGTTGCCATCGTAAGTCCAATAGGATCGCAACATTCAAAGTATTTATTCCAGTTCCATCCAATTGAGGATCGTATTCATCACGCCGGTATGGACGGTTGTTGAGGAACTGTGTCGTGGCTGTCGTGTCGATGAGGCCCTCACAGTGGATGATCTAGTTGACTCAGTCTCTGCTGATACTTCAGGGCTTGCGTTGTGGTCGTGTCAAGGCGCAGGTCCTTGGTCTCACCTGGATACGGCCCGGATCCGGTTGACTACGGTGAACCTCGGGATAACCAGAAAGACTAATATTAGCGTAGATGCCATTCTTCTTCTGATGTAAGGAGTACATCAGGTGTTATAGGAAGTGTTCCCGGTTCCGGCTGACCTAATTTATGCAGCCTAATAATCCTTTAACGGATTTGAAAATATAAATTGGTAATGTGTTATGTGTATGCCAGGTTAAAGAAATGCGTTTTTAGTCTAGATTTAAACTGACAGAGTGTGTCTGCATCCCGAACAATGCTAGGAAGACTGTTCCAGAGTTTAGGTGCTAAATAGGAAAAGGATCTACCGCCTGCGGTTGATTTTGATATTCTAGGTATTATCAGCTGGCCTGAATTCTGAGATCGCAATAGACGTGAAGGACTATAATGAATTAGGAGCTCGCTCAGGTACTGGGGAGCTAAACCATTTAGTGCTTTGTAAGCAATTAGCAAGATTTTAAAATCTATACGATGTTTAACAGGAAGCCAATGCAGTGTTGACAGAACTGGGCTAATATGGTCATACTTCCTAGTTCTAGTAAGAACTCTAGCTGCTGCATTTTGTACGAGCTGTAGTTTATTTATCAGGCGAGCAGAACAACCACCCAGTAAAGCGTTACAGTAATCTAGCCTTGAGGTCATGAACGCATGAACTAACTGTTCTGCATTTTTCATTGAGAGCATATGTCGTAGTTTAGATATATTTTTAAGATGGAAGAATGCGGTTTTACAGATGCTAGTAACATGGCCTTCAAATGAAAGATTGGTATCAAAGAGCACACCCAGGTTCCTAACTGACGACGAAGACTTAACAGAGCAGCCATCAAGTGTTAGACAGTATTCTAGGTTATTACGTGAAGAAGTTTTTGGTCCAAAAATTAGAATCTCTGTTTTTTCTGAATTTAGTAGTAGGAAATTACTGGTCATCCAATTTTTTATATCAGCTATGCATTCCGTTAATTTTGTGAATTGGTAAGTTTCGTCAGGGCGCGAAGAAATATAGAGCTGAGTATCATCAGCATAACAGTGAAAACTAACGCCATGCTTCCTAATGATATCTCCCAAGGGTAGCATGTACAGAGTGAACAGCAACGGTCCTAGTACTGAGCCTTGCGGTACTCCATATTGAACTTGTGATCGATATGACATCTCTTCGTTTACTACTACAAACTGATAACGGTCAGATAAGTATGATTTGAACCATGACAATGCAATTCCACTAATGCCAACATAATTTTCGAGTCTATTTAAAAGAATATTGTGATCAATAGTGTCAAATGCAGCACTAAGATCCAGTAACACTAATAGAGAGATACAACCACGATCTGATGATAAGAGCAAATCATTAGTAACTCTAATGAGAGCAGTCTCAGTACTATGGTACGGTCTAAATCCTGACTGTAAATCCTCACAGATACTATTTCTTTCTAAAAAGGAACATAGTTGTGATGATACTGCCTTTTCTAGTATTTTTGACAGAAAAGTGAGATTTGAGATCGGCCTGTAATTGACTAATTCTCTAGGATCAAGTTGTGGTTTTTTAATAAGAGGTTTAATAATAGCCAGCTTAAAAGTTTTTGGTACGTGTCCTAGTGATAAAGATGAATTGACGATATTAAGAAGAGGATCTATAACCTCTGGAAGCATTTCTTTCAATAGCTTAGTCGGTATAGGGTCTAACATACATGTTATTGATTTTGATGATTTAACAAGTTTAGACAATTCTTCCTCTCCTAAAGCAGTAAATGAATTGAATTTTTCCTCAGGGACACTACAATGCACTATCTGACGCGATACTGTAGTAGACGGTTGCATGGTTATAATTTTTTTTCTAATATTATCAATCTTGCAAGTAAAAAAGTTCATAAAGTCATTACTGCTGTGCTCTTTGGAAACATCAGAAGTTGAAGCTTTATTTCTTGTTAATTTAGCCACTGTATCAAATAAATACCTAGGGTTGTGTTTATTTTCTTCTAAAAGTTTTGAAAAATAGGCAGATCTAGCAGATTTTAAGGCCTTTCTGTACTCAATCATTCTCTCTCTCCACGAAATTCGAAATACTTCTAGTTTTGTTTTCTTCCAGCTGCGCTCCATTTTTCTGGCTGCTAACTTTAGGTCCCGAGTGTGCTCATTGTACCATGGCATTGGATTAATTTCCTTAATCTTTTTTAAGCGCAAAGGAGCAACTGAGTCTAATGTGCTGGAAAAGACAGAGGCAATAGTTTCTGTTGCAACATCGAGGTCTTCTAAGCTTTCTGGTATGCTAAGGCGATGAAACTGATCAGGAAGATTATTTATAAAGCGATCTTTAGTGGTAGAAGTGATGGTTCTACCATATTTATGGCATGGAGGCTGTTTAGCCGCCTTGACTAAATGTAGTATTCACGAGACTAGATAATGATCTGAGATGTCGTCACTCTGCTGCAGAATTTCAACAGCATCAATATCGATTCCATGTGACAATATTAGATCTAAAGTATGATTAAGACAATGAGTGGGTCCTGACACGTGTTGTCTAACACCAATAGAGTTTAGAATATCTGCAAATGCCAATCCTAATGCGTCTTTTTTATTATCTACATGGATATTAAAATCACCAACAACAAGGACTTTATCTGCAGCTAGTACTAACTCCGATAGAAAGTCAGCAAATTCTTTGATAAAGTCTGTATGGTGTCCTGGTGGCCTGTATACAGTAGCCAGCACAAATGTCAACTTACATAATGTTACGTAAAGTACCATCACTTCGAAGGAATTATATTTGAAAGACTTCTGACTAATACTGTAAGTATTACTATAGATTACAGCAACACCTCCCCCTTTGCCTTTCTGACGGGCATTGTGTAGATAATCATAACCTTGAGGACTAGACTCATTTAAAGTAATGTAATCATCCGGTTTTAGCCAAGTTTCTGTCAAACACAGCACATCTAGATTATTATCTTTGATAATATCATTAACAATAAGTGATTTTGAAGAAAGGGATCTAATATTTAACAACCCGAGTTTTATCATTTGTTTAGCATTATTATCTCTATTTTTTATTTGTTGAACATCAATTAAATTTTTACCATTAAATGGGTTTGGAAGTTTTTTGTTTTTACTAATTCGGGGTACAGACACAGTCTCTATTTGATCCTTGAAAGGCATTGTGGTGGTTCTCAATACTCACAGTGTCCTGCTGAACCAAACTGTGAACTCAATGAAGGAACTGTTTACAGTTTTCCAAAATGGTTTGGCCCAAACTCAGCTGGTCACAACTCTGATGACAGACATGCTGCGGGAGGTTAGCTCCTCCATGGACAGCTTGGCTATGGGTAGGACTCGCCCGTACCTTGTACCCCTAAGACTCGTACAAACTGTGCTGGACTCTGCTACTGGCAGACCCGCCAACCCTCTTCCAACCAACCTCGCCTTCTCTCTGTGTAGTGCCATCCTACTGCACGTCGGCCCCGAGCAAAGTGAGGTGGCCTTCCTCCTAAATCTACCCATCATTGAATCAGATAACATCTACAGACTCAAAGACATTGTCAATGTCGGGTTCTGGCAAGGTAACACTCACATCAAAATATACACACCAGATGTGGTGGTCTACCCGACAGCAACCCACAGCTGAACCTGGCTCCCAATTTGCGCATGTGTATTTTGAACAAAGACATTCACTACCTCTGCCCTAGCAAGCCTTTCCTCAGAGACAACACTGAAGAAATCTGCGGGTTGCAGCCCATGATCAGTGACACACGCTGCCCTGCTGAGGCCAAGCCGCGCACCCAAATCATCGGAACACAAGCTGAGATTGTGGGCAATCGATGGCTCGTCAACACCCCCACTCGCACTGCCACCCTGACCTACGATCAGCACGACACTGCCACTCGTGTCAGCCTGCCCAACCAAAGTATGTGGATTCAGGTACCCACAGGTGCCGTCCTCCACCTCGAGGATCTGGCATTGTACCATCTCCCAAGTGAGGAGTACCAGTCAGAACTGGAAATCCCATCCTTCTTCAAGAATCACAACCTCACCTTAGATCCAGAACTGGAACTGAGGATTGAGGAAGGGGGGTCCCAGCTAATTGACATTACCCCCATCGACACAGCCCTCCAAGCACTGTTCCGACTGCCCATCCTGACCAGCTCACCTATAGCCCAGGCTTGGACTGCGGCCGACACAGCCCTTTGCCTCTCCATGGCAATTGGGCACGCACTGACACTGGGCCTGGCCTTCATCCTGTTCAAGAGGATCAAAGGGATGTGAGAGTCCATGGACAGGTGCCTGCCTGCCCCTCCTCGAGGCTTCAAAAGGAGACCAAGGAGAGGAGGTGTCAAGCCGGAGAATATGCCAAGCCTCATTGAGATGGACCGAGGACAAGTAGGAACCACCTGCTGCTTGACCATCATGATCCATTTGCCATCCGACTTTTGTTACCGTCCAACGAGGTCCACACAGGAACTTCGTCGGCCGAAAGGGGGACTGTAGCGTCTGCAGTGGATCAGTTTAGCAAGTCAACTATAAATTTCGTTAAAGTTTAACTTCTTGAACTTTGTTTGTAAATCTCACATTGGCTCTGGCCTGGCTGACATTAACAGTCCACTCGACACATTTTATGGCCGTGTCGATGGATCGCCGGCACCCACGAATCTGTTTGTAAGACTGTATCTCTGTCTTTGTCTTTTTCACCCTGCCATGTTTAGTTTTAAATGAATCCTTTCAGGATGCTTTAATTAACTATGTATGTTCTGTTACGATACCATGCATTAGTCTATTTCTAAGGTCTTTTGGAGTAAAAGTTACCAATTCTGAAACCATCATAAATTATGCAAATTGAGCCACAAGACAAGACAAAGAGAACTTTTCCCTCCTCAAAATCCACGCTGGACATTAGCTGTTCACCCAAGGAGGCGTTTTGGCTTGTTTGTCCTTAAAAGACAACCACACGCATGTTCCTTTGTCTCTCGATTGTCTCTTGATTGTCTCTCGCCATCTCACGCACGTCTCTCCCGGACGTCTCGGTGACTGCGCTCCCATCACGCGCTCCTCTCCTCTTCGGGACGACCACCTTTGGCGAAACAAACTTTCAAGTTCTCACTTGAAACTTCCCGCGGAGACAGAAGAAGCCAACGAAATGCAGCCACGGACGCACTGAATCTTCACATGTATCTTTTTGAAACTCAGCACGCAAACTCATGCAAGTACCGCTTCCATCTATCTTAGATGCGCTAAGTTACACGATCTAACAAATATTACTGATTCTTTGCTGGCTCTTAAGGAGCTGTCTGTAAGTTTTGCTACCCTTTGTCTTCTCTCTTTTCCTGTCTTTACTTTCGCTTCTGTATATATGTGTATTCTTTGTGTATATTTAGCTGTATAGCCTATGTATTCGAAGTTTCATATATTAAATCCATTATATTCATGCTCGATTGTTTCTGTTGCTCATTCAGCAAATCAAATCACTTTTACGTTCCGATTTTGCAAACTGCTTTACACTTTAATGCTAGAATAGGAAGTTATTTCTCGTGGCCAGAGGAATAATCTCCTTTCATAATAGTCGATAAGGAAAACTCTAGTTTGCTGGACAAACTAGACCAGTCTTTCTAAATTAACTATTAAACTAGAACTAATCCTGAACCATATATGTAATTAATTATAATCCGTAATAATTAATTCACAGTATATGTGTATAATTCCCTTTTTGGTCGATTTATATTATAATTGATTATTGTCACAGACACACCAGGCTCCACCATCCACCAATCACAGCGCACACCATCCCCGGAGTACTAATCACCGCCACCTGCACCTCATCAGCCCATTCATCAGACTGCACTATTTAAGACACACACTCACACAGTCACATTGTCCGGTCTCGTTAGCATCTAAGGACTTACCTGCATGCTTACCTCAAGGACTCCCTGTGTTACTTACCTGCTATCTTGTCTCCGTGTTTCCCCGAACGTCTCCTCTCCGTGTGTGAAGTGTTGTCTGCAGTCATCGTCTCCAGTCAGCAAAACTCAGCATCCATCTGCACTCTGCAATTACAAGGACAGTATCACTCTCTATATCATTCCACGTTCTACATTCACTGCAAGATACTCACCTGTTGTCACCATATCCTCAACTTGTGTTTCAATAAATACCTGTGTCACTATCTCCTGTCTCCTGGTCGGTCCTTCCGTAACAATTATAACGCGTTATGATTTAGTTATATATATATATATATTTCACCGATAATTTGAGCTAATTAATTAATTTGTTGTAATTCGTTACATTCACCTATACAATCAATGTTCAGCAGCTAGAGGAATTAATCATTGTTAATGAAACCAAGGAAAGCTCTTAATTAGACAACCTACTGCCGGTTTGACCCAAACAGATCCATAGTGGTTTATATTATCAGTATGAAGACATCTGTTTGCTAATGCCCAACTATGTTTCTTTTGAACTGATATATGCAAAAAAAACCTGTACTGAGTTGTTTTCTCTCTTACCAACAGCACATCCAGCAGGCTGAATAATCAATTCCTCCCTGCAAACATATTCAATAATGACCGGCCCCATATAAACCAAATGTGGTGTAAAAAAAAAATCCAGCATAACAATCAGGCCTAAGTCAAAGTCCTACTAACTGTTATCACTGTAATTTACAAAAACCTGCAGATATAAGTGGGCCGGGAAATAAGCTGATTTCCATTCTAATGGACGCTCTCGGAGGGAGCACAACTCCATGCACGGAGGTTTCTTGTTGGCTTACTGGTTAATGAGCTCAGTTTAGAGATGCACGAAAAACATTATGAGCTTCCATAGGGAAATACCCCACAACCCGATATCAGTTTCAGGATTTGTTAAGAAGAATAGCTCTTTTTACGTGACACATTAATATGTAATACAAAAATACCTCAGGAACAAACTGAAAAGCACACATGCAAAAAACATGCATATAAAATGTCCTTTTTTTTATATGTACACCCATGGGAGGTGATGAATGCTGAAACACAAAATGCTGAAGATCACGACCCTCAATCACAAAGCACAGAATGGGGCGAAAAACATGAAATGTCCTCCAGAGATGCCTTAATTGCCTGTTCCTCTTTTGCAATAATCCAATTACCTTTTCTATCTGATTATATTTGGAAAGCATTTTTTGAAAAGGGCAAACTGTCCATGCTATCAAAGTCACGGGACACGTAATTATATCATACCACTGGGTCACCATTGTAGGCTGCGGGTGGTTCGGACAGGAGGGGAGGAAGATTTTGTGTCCCTAAAAGCCAAACCGCGGGCCCCATCCACACATCTTAAGAGCTGTAATTAACCAAGGTCACCTCTGCAATGATGGAAGTTTATCAGCCTCCGCTAACACAAAAGACGTAAAACCAATTTTGTGATGATTAGGTTTTCTTTACCAAAACTGCTGGTCTACTGGTGTGAGTAAAGCAAAAATCTACATAGTGATATTTTGGTTCTTTTGTAGCAACCTCCCCAGTACCCAAACACTGGAGGAAACACTGTGGGATGGTGGATGGGTTATGGAAATGCTCTAATTTTGTTTCTTATTATTAAATACACATCTAGATATGGTATTTTAGGAATGGACACAGCATACTGAGATTCAACAAGACAACAATCTAACTAACGGTCCAACTTTACATTAGGTGTCTTTTAAAAAGTGCAATTGCTGTCTTAACCCTCTGGTGATGTGTAATTTTTTTACCAAAAAAATTTGCGTTTTGGTTTTATAGAATTTTTTACTTCATCAGAATGGTACGAAACTTGGCAAAGGTTATGGCACTTGCTATGTAAACAAAACAAAAACAAACAAACAAACAAACAAACAAAAATCATCGACATGATTCGAAAGGTTGAAAAAATAGTCACACTTCTAATGTTCGTGGTTAAAAATGACCACACTGGAAACTAACGGGAAGCAAATTTCATCTAGTCAAGTCAAGTCATCATTATTTATATAACGCTTTATACAATACAGATTGTTTCAAAGCAGCCAAACAGAATCTTACTGAAAGCTCATTTTTTGAGATATGAGCTTCAAATTTGGAACACAACTTGTTTAGATTTACGGCACAGTTTTAGATTAAATTTTTTTTTGGAAAATATATATTTCATATAAAATTTAAAAATAGTATTTTTATGCATTTTTCATAATAATAAACTTAAACTTCTATAACTTTTTATTTTCACTTTTTTATTTTCTAGCTTTTTTTCACTTCAACATTAATCTGCCAAGTGTCTTCTTTAAAAAGAGATCAAACTTAAGTTCGTGCTCCAAAGCATTCAAGATTTATGTAAGTTTAAGTTGGAAATTTCATTTTAAGGTCTATGCTTAAAAAGTGGTTAACATTGATCATGAAAATAATTATAATTTAGTAGCATAAAATCCCCTAAAAATTCAAAATATTAAACAACAACAACAGCAACATTCAACTAAAATATAGTACATTCATTTCATTGAAAAAAAAAAAAAAAAGGTCATTTTTGACAGCTACATGAGCAGCACCAGAGGGTTAAGATAACCCCCTACCTGGGGCAAAATGCCACCCGGGGTAAATTTATATTCTATGTAAATTTATAAATTTGTTCAATTTAGTTTAATTCAGTAATGACAGATAACAAATCAAATAACAGAATCTAAATGAAAGTAATACATCATTATTACATATTATTCTATGAATTACATACAGGCCTATATTTTTAATTGAAAGTGTGCCATAATTGAAATAGACTATAAATTCAGATTGAATTATTCATCTTAACTGGCCAATAGGTTATGATGAATAATTAAGATATTGATATATTAAATAATAATCGATTATAATAATTATGAAGTTAAATAATGTAATCTTTCCTTAATTTTAAGATTGGGCATACTACCCCAAGGGTGTAACTTTGTAATATTTTGTGATTTCAATATACTGTTACGAAGGGCTGCTGCTTTTGCATAGTTTGTTCTTGCTGTTTAATAATTATTTGAAACTTAGCAGATGAAAGATGAAAAGATTTATCTTGAACACTGTTATGGAAACTATGTATAAACCTTAATAAAACAATTTAATAATCAATTAAAAAGGAATTTATACCTGTGTGATATTTACGCTGTAGCCACATTGGACCAGCGGTTTGGAAAATGGATGGATGATTCAGCTGCGGGCGCCATCTTCTGGTCAGATCCAGAAATTCATTCAGTGTGACCTTCAAAGCCAATTCACACCGCACCGACAAACGCCAACAAACTCCAACAAACTCGTCTGTTGGAGTTTGTTGGATAGGTGTGATACCCTGTTGGCGTCTGTTGGAGTCTGTTGGCGTTGGTCGGAATCTGTTTTCACCCGACTGAACGTGTTTAATCGGCGTTTGTTGGGTCGTGGAATGTCTGAGCAGTGTGAACAGTTTTCCAACAAACGGCAACAAACTCTGACGTAATCTGACCTGGCCACGATCCGTTGCCATGACGATGAGGCAAGTCCCCTGCAAAAACAGCTGTTTGATCGCGCCCGCGCCTCACGCTCACACAACAGAGCACTTTAAACGTAATCGCAGCTTGTTCATTATAAAAAAATAAAATACAGTTAAAAAATACATATAAAAGGTACAATAGTGCGTAGTGCAATCCGTGCCATTCAGCAATAGCACTGCTCCACCGAAAGATAGAACCACCATGAGAGCAACGCAGGTTTACGTTCAGTTTCGTTTCAAATTAATTCGTTTTGGCTTGTTCAGCTACATGGTTGTATAGGCATATGGGTCACGTAAATAAAAAGGGTCGCGCTAAAAAAAAAAAAAAAAGTTTAAAAACCGGTGTATACCAACCGCAACGCAATAGATTGCGATCAGATGGCTACAGCGCTTCGGATTTCAGGTTAGTATTTTTGTTTTGCCTCAATACTTTAATACAATGAAAATATATATGATACTATATTATTAATATAATAAACTTGCCTGACAATATTGTTAACATGGGTACACGTATGTAGTTGTGGAATTTTCCCAGTCAGACTTGACTCTCTGTGACTCGTTTGTCGGTGTGTGTTGGGGCAGTGTGAACATGACAGTTTTTTTCTCATACAATTCTAAATCCACAGTGCATTATGGATATTCTCTATCCATTGAGCATACCTCGGTTGTACACTCGTTGTTACGGTGCATTGTGGGATTGAATGAGTGCAATAACATCCACTATGGTTTCGGACACCACTACAAATGGCTGTCCCCTCAAACAGTGCCCTATTTAATGGTATAGGGGGCGATTTCGGACTACAATGACAGGGAACACAGGCAAACAGGAACCAAATCACAATGAAATTAAACCAAAACAGAGCATACACGTTACAAATACACTATATGGACAAAAGTATTGGGACCAACAGGGACTGTATCCCATTCTAAATACATAGACATTAATATAGAGTTGGTCCCTCTTTTGCAGCTATAACAGTTTCTGCTCCTCTGGGAAGGCTTTCCACAAGATTTTGAAGTGTTTCTGTGGGAATCTGCCCATTCATCCAGTAGAGCATTTGTGAGGTCAGGCACTGATGGCCAGGCACTGAAAGTCTGGCTCGCAATCTCTGTTCCAGTTCATCCCAAAGGTGTTCAATGGGATTGAGGTCAGGGCTCTGTGCGGGCCAGTCAAGTTCTTCCACAACAAACTCATCCAACAATGTCTTTGTGCAATGGGGCACAGTTATGCTGGAACAGAAAAGGGCCTTCCCCAGAAAGCTTTGTTCCCACAAAGCTGGACATTGGCCAAAATGTCTTGGTATGGAGAAGCATTAAGATTTTCCTTCACTAGAAGCAAGGGGCATGGCCTAACCCCTGAAAAACAACCATGTACTGTACCATTATCCATCTTCCACAAAACTTTACAGTTGGTACAATTCAGTCAGGCAGGTAACGTTCTCCTGGCATTCGCCAAACCCAGACTCGCCCATCAGACTGCCAAAGAGAGAAGCATAATTCGTCACTCCACAGAACACGTTTCCACTGCTCCAGAGTCCAGTGGCAACATGCTGTGTGCTGATATTAATGCCAGTGGAAGTTTGGAATTCTTCAGCTATGGAATCAGCAGAGTGTTGGTGACTTCAATGACCCCATTCTGTGACTTTACGTGGTCTTCCGCTTTGTGGCTGAGATTCTGCTGTTCCTAAATGCTTATTGCAAAAAGTGCCATCCTATCACAGTACCATGCTTGAATTCACTGAGATCTTCAGAACGACCCTTTTTTCACAAATGTTTGTGAAAAATGCAGACTGCATGGCTAGGTGTTTGATTTTATACACCTGTGACAATGGATCTGACTGAAACATCTGAATTAAAAAATTAAAAGGGTGTGTCCCAATACTTTTGTCCATCTAGTGTATTTTATAAATATTATATTATTGTATATTTATTATTTCAATTTATTGTACATTTTATATTATTTTTATTAATATTATAAAATTGTATTATTTTATAAAAAAGAAAGAAAGAAAGAAAGAACCAAATTACCCCTCTAGTCCTAATAAATGGTTGACAGGCCCATGAACTGCCTAAGGCTCATAAAGTAGGTTTATAAAATGCATATGTTGTGCATGATTTCTATATCTGAAAATGCTTCAGTCATTTAGTGGCTCATTAACACCCAGAACCAAACTGAAGCTTAATCCTCATGGTCGCAGCTGCATTTGCTCACTCTTTTTAAAGAGATCTGAAATCTCTCTTTGCAACTCTATGGCCTGGTCCACCACAAACTGAGTCTACTAATGGGCCTGTGGCCTGAGCCACAGCACTGTAATCTCACTAATTGCTAATGTGGAACGATGAAACATGCATGAGCTTTTGTTGTGCCTTATGTCTGAATTCTTTCTCTTGTTCAGCGGAGCTCTGATGGCTTTCTCTCTCTCTCTCTCTCTCTCTCTCTCTCTCTTATGTTTTCTCTCCGTGCATATTCTCCAGCTGCTAGAAATGGTCCATTAGCCAGCCCCATATTTTCCCCCTTTAGAATCCAATTTGTGGATGTAATTGCACTCACTCTGTGTTTTTATTTTTTTTTCTTCCTGTAATTGTTCTGTGTAGTGAAGATTGTCATCTCACAGAGCGAGACTGCAGTACTTAATATTAACAAACAGGGCCAAGAGGTCAAAGTTTGATGTGGTAAGTCTTTTGCTGACACATGCAAACCGATACACTGACTGTGACCTTCACCCTAATCATTTATCTTTTGCAACAAAATTCCCCATGAGCAGGAAGTTGAGTTAATAATAACGCATTACAGGCTCAAGTAAGACTTGCTTTTTTATATCAAGTGATTTGACATTTGTCTCCTGTGGTCTAATGTAGGTCTTCTGTACTGGTGGGTCGCGACCCAAAAATGACCCCCTCCATCCGGAAATAAATAAATAAATAAATAAATACAATGTCTTGTCTTTTGAAAGATGTTTGACTTTTTATCTTCCATTGAAAGATGTTTGACTTTCTTTCTTCCAAGGAAAACAAAAGGACATTTAAAATAAAATGTCCAATCTGCTCCTTTCCATAAAATAAAAGTGAATGGTGACCACAACCATGATCAAGCTAATAAAGAATGACGACTTCAGTTTCAGTTCGCTATTCACACAAAACTATGATATTGCTTCAGAAGATGTTTTATTTCTGTCATAATTAATATTGGCCCGGTTTCACAGACAGGGCTTAGACTAAACCAGGATTAGCCCTTAGTTCAATTAGGACATTTAAGTAGATTCTATAAATGTACCCTAGAAAACGTCTCGGGTTACAGATGTAACCCTGGTTCCCTGAGTAGGGAACGAGACACTGCGTATAACGCATTGGGAACCTTCTGCGTGATAACGTCATTGAAGCACTCATGTATCTAACCAATCGCGTAGCGAGACGTCAGAGGCGGGTGACGTCACGGACCAGGAAACTATAAAGCATACCCGGATGCAGAGATCGCTAGCTTCTGGGATAAGTCTGAAGCAAGCACTCGCAAGTATGCGGGGGGTACGGCAGGAGACGCAGCGTCTCGTTCCCTACTCAGGGAACCAGGGTTACATCTGTAACCCGAGACGTTCCCTTTCGTGGGAACTGTCGACGCTGCGTATAACGCATTGGGAACGCAATCCCAGCTGTGCCGTAGCTTCAAGTACTTGCCGATGTTAGCTTGACAGAATAGAAGACCCCGGAGTGGAGCCGACATCAAGGTTATAGAACCTGATAAATGTGTGCTGGCATGACCATCCAGCTGCATCACAGATATCATTAATGGAGATACCAGACATCAAAGCCTTTGATGCCGCCATACCCCTGGTAGAGTGGGCACGGACATTCAATGGAGAAGGCTGTCCGGCCGCTTCATATGCAAGTGAGATGGCCTCGACCACCCACTTGCTCATCCTCTGCTTAGATGCTGGGCCCCCTTTCTTAGGGGACCCATAACAGACAAATAATTGATCTGACTTTCGCCACAGGGCAGCTCTGTGGACATACGTATCCAAAGCCCTCACTGGGCAGAGCAGATTCAGTTTTTCCTGATCCGAAGTCTCGAAGGGAGGAGGATAGAAGGCCTGGAGCACAATGGGACCTGGGACATTAGTGGGGACTTTTGGCACATAGCCAGGCCTAACATGAAGGAATGCCTTCACCATTCCTGGGGCAAATTCCAGGTAAGATGGAGCAACTGAAAGTGCTTGTAAGTCTCCTATTCTCTTCAGAGAAGTGATAGCAAGTAGGAAAATAGTTTTTAGAGTGAGGAATTTTTCTGGAACCTCCTCTAGTGGTTCGAAGGGAGCCTCGGCTAACCCTTGCAATACCACGGCCAAGTCCCAGGCCGGAACCCTTGTGCGCACTGGAGGCCTCAACCTCAGTGTACCACGGAGGAAGCGTGTTACGAGGGGGTCTCGTCCTACCGAGGAATCCCCCTCCAGAGGAGCATGATAGGCTGAGATAGCCGCAACATAAACCTTCAAGGTTGAAGGAGATAGGCCCTCCGAGAACTTTTCTTGGAGAAATCTTAGCACGAAGCTTATAGAAGAGTGGACAGGGTCCGTATTATTTCGTCTACACCAAGTAGAAAACAAATTCCATTTATAGGAATACAGCTTCCTCGTGGAGGGAGCTCTGGAGTTAAGGATGGTCTCCACAACCTCAGTTGGGAGACCAGCTTCTATGAACCTGGCCCCCTCAGAGGCCAGGCCCATAGCTTCCATAGTTCTGGGCGAGGATGTATTATCGTGCCGCCCACTTGCGACAGGAGATCCTTTCTGAGGGGAAGCTCCATTGGGGAGCCGTCTAATAGGGACACTAAGTCCGAGAACCATATCCTGGTTGGCCAGAACGGGGCTACCAGTATTAGGCTGGCCCCCTCCTGGCGTACTTTCTCCAGAACTCCCGGGAGCAGAGCGAACGGGGGAAAAGCGTACAGACGTAGCCTCGGCCACGTCTGCACCATGGCATCCAGACCCAGAGGTGCTGGGTATGCTAGGGAGTACCAGAGTGGACACTGGGTTGACTCTCCCGAGGCAAATAGGTCGACTTCCGCTTGACCGAAATTTTTCCATATGAGATCCACCACTTCTGGGTGGAGTCTCCACTCCCCGGGCCTCGGCCCCTGCCTCGACAGGGCGTCTGCTCCCACGTTTTGGTACCCCGGGATGTAGGCTGCCCTTAACGAGCGCAGCTTCCCTAGGGACCACAGGAGAATCCGACGGGCCAAGTAATATAGTTGGCGAGACCGCAGACCCCCCTGATGGTTTATGTATGAGACCACTGACATGTTGTCCGTACGGACCAACACATGGTGGCCTCTCAGGTCTGGGAGGAAGTGTTTCAATGCTAGAAACACCGCCATCATCTCCAGCCGATTTATGTGCCAGGAGAGCTGATGGTCCTCCCATAACCCCTGAGCCGAGCGACCACTCATGATCGCCCCCCAGCCCGTGAGGGAAGCATCTGTCGTAAGCATTACACGACGACCAGAAGTCCCCAGCACAGGCCCCTGGGACAGGAACCAGGGATTTTTCCACATGGCCAGAGCATGAAGGCATCGCCGCGTGACTCTGATCATGCGAAAAGGATTTCCCCTCGGAGAAAACCCCCTGGTCCTGAGCCACCACTGTAAGGGTCTCATGTGCAGAAGGCCAAAAGGTATCACGTTGGACGCAGCTGCCATCAGACCTAACAGTTTCTGGAACTGTTTTACAGTGAGTGACTGGCCTAATTTCACCCCTTTCACGGCTGCGAGAATGGAACTCACCCGAGCAGGGGACAGATGTGCCTGCATCGTGGTGGAGTCCCAGACTACACCTAGATAAGTGGTCGTCTGAGCCGGAACTAGCACACTCTTCTTGGCATTGAGCCTCAGCCCAAGCCTTTTCATGTGGGACAGAACAGCATCTCGATGCTGAACTGCTAGTTGCTCTGATTGAGCTAGAATCAACCAATCGTCGATATAATTCAGTACGCGGATGCCCTGGAGTCTCAGTGGAGCCAGAGCTGCATCCACGCACTTCGTGAACGTGCGGGGTGATAACGACAGGCTGAACGGAAGAACCCTGTATTGGTAGGCTTCGCCCCCGAAAGCAAACCTGAGGAACTTCCTGTGAGAAGGATGGATGGACACATGAAAGTACGCATCTTTCAGGTCTATCGCCACAAACCAGTCCTCGGACCTGATCTGTGGGATAATCTGTTTGAGTGTAAGCATCTTGAATTTTAGCTTTTGTATAGAGCGATTTAGCACCCGTAAATCTATGATAGGACGTAGTCCCCCATCCTTCTTTGGAACAATGAAGTAGCGGCTGTAAAAGCCTGACAGCTTGCTGGGAGGAGGAACCCTTTCTATAGCTCCTTTTTGCAAAAGTGTCATAACCTCTCGTTCCATCACCAGAGACTGCTCGGGGGTCACCACTGTGGGAAGAACCCCGTTGAACCTGGGCGGGCGAGACCCGAACTGAATTCTGTAACCCTTTTCTATGATGAGCAGCACCCATTTCGATATATTCGGCAGACGTTTCCATTCTGCCATAAAATCTACTAAGGGAACCAGTCTCTCGAGACTGGCCTCTGGTGTTATTTGAGCACTTGACTCGACTCTCTGAAGCGGCGCACCGGCAGAAGACAGCCGAATCAAGTGATAACCGGCCCTCCTCGGAGGGTCGGTGGAGACCGCTGCGCCCTGACGCACACTGGGTGGCAGAGTTAACACAGCGGTCCCCTGAGGGCGCCGAAGGGAAGCGGGTGCCAGATATCCTGACACCAGGCTCCCTCCGGAGGGGGCCCTCGTGGGTCCTGACCCACAGATGTCAGGACCGCTTTGAAGCCTTCTTGGCGATAATAACGGCCCGCAGGTCCGTTTTACCCCTTGAAGGCTTCTGCTGTGTAGACCGCCCCGATCCCCAGGTTTTCTGTGGGGGAGTACGGGTGGCCACACTGATCTTCTGCTGCGCTCTGTGGTGCGCAGAGGAGCTCGTGGACGGCCGAGGCTGCTCCCGCTCAGCAGCCTCGGGGGAATTTTTGAACGGCGGGGGAGGAACCTCTGGAACGCCGCGGATTGTTTCTTGGTCTCCTGGAACCTGTCGACGACTGATGTCACAGCGTCGCCAAACAGGCCCGCAGGAGACAGCGGCGCGTCCATAAGGGCAGCTTTATCTTTATCCCTTATGTCCGAGAGGTTCAGCCACAAATGCCTCTCCGTGGCCACCAAGGCTGCCATAGAACGGCCTACTGATTTGGCCGTCTCTTTGGTGGCACGGAGAGCCAGGTCTGTTGCTTTTCTAAGTTCCTGGATGCATTCAAATGTGGCCTCCCCGCTTTCATCAATCTCCCCCAGCAGGTCGGCTTGATATGCCTGCAGCAATGACATTGTATGTAAGCATGCTGCCGCCTGACCTGCTGCCGCATAAGCCTTGCCCACCAAGCCCGATGTTGTCTTTAGGGGCTTAGTGGGCAGCGTCGGGGTTTTTAGGGACGATGCCGACTCAGGCGAGAGATAGCTCGCGAGCGTCTCCTCTACCCGAGGCATCGCCCCATAGCCGTGCTGTTTCAGCCCCATTATATTGCTATAAGTAGAAGTCTGGGGGCTGAAAATTCTATATTGAACGGGCCTTTTCCACGATCTTGACACCTCGGCGTGAAGATCGGGGAAGAAAGGCAAACCCCGACGCTGGGGTAGTGACCGGGCAGGGAGAAACCGTTCATCGAGTTTACTTTTTGGTTTCATTTCTGCCTTCTCTACTGGCCAGTCGATCTTTAACTTATCCACAGCCCTAGTCACTACCTCCAAGAGCTCCTCATATGCTGGGGAAGAGGATGGCGGAGCCTCCTCCCCAGCCTCGACGCTCATCACATCAACCTCCTCGGAGGAAGAGAGGTGAAGCGCCGGTGCCTCTCTCCGGGGGGAAGAAACCGCAGCGCGTGCTTCCTCCGCCAGAGGAGAGACACTGGATCTGGCAGGTGAGGGCTGAGATAAGGCTGGGCCCGTCTCAAGCCCCTCTGCCAGCTCCATTTGTGAACCCCACGAATGAAGTCTACGCTGTGCCTCAGCAGCAGCGGGACCCGATCCGCGGGGAACACCGACCGAGGCACCCTCTCTATCAAAGAGTGCCCGGCGTGATCTTAATACTCTGAGGGTGAGCTTGTCGCAATGCACACAGACAGCCCCCTCGAGAGCTGCCTGTGCGTGCTCAACCCCCAGACAAACAACACACATTTCGTGTGTATCCCCAGGTGTTAAATATCTTTCACAGGGATGAACACACTTAACAAAATGTTGCTGTTTCTCCGCCATTTTTCGTGTCTTAAATATATATATATGTATATATATGTGTTGTAGCTGAAAACTCTTGTCCTCAGACAAAGAGATTCTGTCTTTATAATAGAAGGATGGTAGACAAACAACACCAAATAAGACACACAAGATAACATAGAGTGCTTGCTGAAGACAACAGAAGCTAGCGATCTCTGCATCCGGGTATGCTTTATAGTTTCCTGGTCCGTGATGTCACCCGCCTCTGACGTCTCGCTACGCGATTGGTTAGATACATGAGTGCTTCGATGACGTTATCACGCAGAAGGTTCCCAATGCGTTATACGCAGCGTCGACAGTTCCCACGAAAGGGAACCCTAGATTTACTTTCCAAAGACTTGATGATGACTTCAAGATGACCAGTTCAAAGAAGGAAAAAAACATTTCAGTGCAGACTATAAGAAGAACACTAAACAAGAACTGGCTTCTAGCCTAGACACCTTGACAAACATCACTCTTGACCAAGAGAACATAAAAGGCTGACTTGAATATGCTAAAAGGAATTTGGATAGTCCTGTGGAGTTCTGGAAGAATGTGTTATGGAGTGATGTGACCAAACTGGAACTTTTTGGACCCATAGATCAGCAGTATGTCTGACACACACAAAAAAAGGCATGACTTATGACCAGAAGAACACCATCCCAGGGTCAAACATGGAGGTGGGTCAGTCTTGTTATGGGGGTGCTTTGCTGCTGCAGGAAGTGAAACTTGACCATGTGACTGGCGCCTTGGATTCTTTGAAGTATCAGACCATTTTGGCAAAGATTATGATGCCATATTTTGGGGGTTAACCCTCTGGAGTCTGAGGCTGATTTGGGGGCCTGGAGTAGTTTTGACATGCCCTGACATTTGTGCTTTTTTCAGTTGTTTATAAACATATTAATTACAAAAGTCTCATTACACTGTATTCAGCACAAACTAGGCTACAATAATATGTGAGCAACAAGTATGTACATGTTTGTATTTTTGAGAGTATTACGTATATGTGTGTTTTTTGAAAAAAAAAAAAAAATAAATAAATAAGTCACTAAAATAAGGCTTCAAAATGCATACTAAATGTTTTTTCACAAGACTTTTGAGAATTGTATATTTTAGTCTAGAGTTTTTGCTTCAAAATGATTTTATCCTGCCTACTCTGACACAAAAAACAATGTATTGATTTTAAATTTCTAAGACACTTTTTGTTTAGGGAGCCCGTATGCGAAGAGGTGTGAATCTTCATGCATAATGCTGTGATTCACACTTGAGGAGATTAAGACCCTGCCCCTAATGAGCCTCATAATGAGCCATTCAGTCAGGAATGTGACTGAATCAACTAAGAAAGAATGCAATGTCAAAAGACATATATCATTTTTTTTGTTTGAAGTTTATTCAAAATATAGTTAACTATATAAATGAGAGTCAAAGACACATTTTGAGTACACAGTTATACCTGGAAATAAACCCTGTTCAAAGATATATGTGAGCATCACTTACCTGGCATTTGGTGTTTCTGCACTGAAGAAAAAAAAAAAAAAGAAGAAGAAGGGGAAAAAACAAAAAAACAAAACAAACAAACAAACAAAAAACACTTTCCTGCTTCCAGTCAGTGATCTCAGTATCATATGCATGCAGTCCAATGTGGGCCAATATCTGGTCACTATGATTCTCAAATCTGTGAGATAATAGAAAAAACCTCTGTGAGCATGCTGATAACAGGATCATATGAGCTATTGTATTAACATTAATATAATGTCCACTCTTAACAGAAAACATGATTTTTGTGATCTCATGCATGCACGTATTATTGCACATCATGTGAAGAAAATTTTGTATAGGCCTATACAGTACCAGTCAAAAGATTGGATGCATTACTATTTATAATGTTTTTGAAAGAAGTCTCATGCTCATCATGCCTGCATTTATTTGATCAAAAATACAGGGAAAAAAAAAAAAAAAACAGCAATACTGTGAAATATTATTACAATTTAAAATAATGGTTTTCTGTTTTAATATACTTTAAAATATAATATATTTCTGTGATGCAAAGCGTCTAAACATTCATATTACCTCTATGGCATTTTATATATTATATTTGTTATATTATAGAGCCTAAATGTTAATGTGCAGTTTAATAAATTGCTAACACATTTTATTTCAGTATTTATTACGTATTTCAGTCGATTTCACTCATCTCAGTATAGCAATATAGTTTGGGAATAGCCATGGCAATTTAATAATGTAAGTCGATCTGCCCATTAATTCACACTGAGACACACAAAACTTGCAGGATTCATATTTAAGCAGTCTTTTTGCAGTTTATTATTCACAGACACTATATTGCAATTAGAATAAAGAACTAAAGAATAAAAAAAAAAACTTACCATTCACAATCATTGGCTCGATCTAGTTGATCCTCACAATGAAAGTGAAACCAGCTCTTCCACTGAGGTAAATCCTTTTAGAATTATTCTTCACTGCATCTCAAAATGATGAAAAGTAGCCTACATGTGTCACGAATGAGGCTCCCGCACTTCCTCCCCCGCACCACCGGAGGGAGCCTTCACCAGAATATTGAACTTACCATCATTCGGACTACGTTTCCCATAGGCCCTCATTCCTGGGACTGATTACGTACACACCTGCACCACATCACACTCACACTATTTAAGCAGCGCACACACACACACACACACAGAGCGAAGTCTTGATTTGCCCCGGTGATCTTTTCTGAGCGTTTTCTGTGGATTCTTATACCGTTGCCGTCTGGACTGTTTACCCCTTGTGATTCTCTGCTGCCTGCCCTGATCCTTGCCTGTTTACTGGACTGTGTTTGCTTGCCGCCTGCCCTGATCTCTGTCTGTATCCTGATTCTGTCTGTCTGCCGCCTGCCTCGACCTTTGCCTGTCCCTGTTTACATCTCTGCCTCTGCCCTTGCCTGTGAGAATACTTTTCTTAATAAAAGCAGCAGATGGATCCCCATTCTGTTGACCCATCATTACAACATGAAGCTGACCAAGCTTGATGCGTTTTTCCCAGCTGACGCGGGCGTTCACTCTGTTGAATGTATCGCCTCAGAATTTGCGTCTGAATAGTGCGCCCGCTCTGTGGGTGTGGCCGCATTAGCGGATAATGAGCTGACTCGCAAATGTCTGACAACCTTTTCTTTTCATACAAATTACATAAACAGAGAATATTTGTTTTTGACTTTTTGACTTACATGATTTAAAACCTGACATTTCAGCGTTTTTTTAGACATATGTCTCATTTATTTGTGATTAGTATTCACTAAGTTACAGTTCATTTTCTGAGGACTATCAGAATGGACTTCCTTCAGAGGGAGACAACAGATCACGCATCATGTTAGTTTTCTTTATTTTGCGAAAAGCCCAACATTTTGTTTTTACTCTGTGTACACAAATAAAAGAAGACATTCTATAATTTCAATTGATATATTACTTCTGTCTCTATGACAAAAAATGATGAAGTATATTAAGTTGATTTTGCTGCTATGTGAAAAAAATCCAGCAAAACGCGCCGGCACGTTTCCTGACTCCAGATTAAAACGCAGACAGCAGCACAGCAGGAATATTAGGCTGCTGTCACTTTAAGAGCTGCACGGATCCAATATACTGTTAAACAAGCGTTATTTCTCAGTTGTTTACATTAATTTAAGACATAACCGACTATATATACAAGGATACTCACCAAGATGGCCATTTTAATGTAATATTGCGTGAATTAGAAGAAGCGAAAGAAAACTCTATTCAGTATTTGTGTGCTGTCTGAGACGCTGCTTTCCAGGTGCATGCTGTGGATGTGTGCAAATTTCTCAAACAGTGAGAAGAATTGAGTTCTCCTTCGTATCTTCTTGCGCTTTAATATTTAAATTCACAAGGCTTAAAACTACATGCAAAGGATAAACTTTTACGAGGATGCAGCACTGGCCCGATCGGGACAGTGACAGTGTTCACAGTTCAATTGTCCTGGGGCCTGTACCATGAAGCTGGATTAGCTGGCTAGCCAGGTAAGTTTCAGATTAGTTTGCACCAATCCTGGGTTTTAGGTACCATGAAAGTGACTTGGCTTTTAGCGGTGTTCATCACCATGGTAACTTACGCTCCACGGCTAACCTGCTCCGGGGCAGGTTATGTTCTGGTTCAGAGATCTCAAACCGAAATTGGGCCAATTGGATGTGAGCAAAGTGACACTGACACATCCAATGCAATAAAGTCACTCCCCCAGTTTCTCCAAATTAAAGGTCACTATATAGTAAAAAAATATTTAACAATGAAATTGTCTGGCTTTAATGATAATTACTTAGAATGATTTTATGATTTATATATGATTTATATAATAATTCAATTATATAATTATTAATCCATTACACAAGCAATTTTAGTTTAACAGTTATTATTATTTAGTTTCAATGAATATTAATATATACAGATCATATGTAATATAAATAAGCTGTAAATAAACTTTAAATATGACTACATGTGACCTTACATGTTTGAGTCTCTATCGCTATATATTATCAACTAAATAAACTAACTTCACTAAGTTTTACTTGCACTGATAGAGCAAGATAATTTCTTTTATTTTCGCCAGTGTAAATGAGTTAAAATTCTTAATTTTCTTCAATCTCTTAATCTTCAGCAAAAGAGTTTTGAATCGCGCTGGCTCTCTCGCGAGAAGTGAATCATAGTTTCTCTCTGTTGCAAGGCATCTGATTGGCTGTTCACCACTGATGTCACACATTCATGTGCACACGCTCCACAAACTCAGGATCAAAGCCTGAGTTGACAGAGAAAGTTGATGATAAGCATCATGGTACCAACAAAGCCGGATTGGAGTGGTTTGATTTTGTCAACTCGAAACTAATCCTACAACCCTGAGTTTGTTCAGCTACCATCATGGTACAGGCCCCTGGGGTGCGTTTCCCAAAAGCATCGTTAGCCAACTAACATCGCAAGTTTTGTCATTACCAGTGTTGTGCAAGTTACTTCCAAACTGTAATACATTATAGATTACTTGTTACTGTTATTTAAAAGTAATTCTTTACCTTACAATATTACTGTCTCAGAATTGTAATGCGTTACATTACTCCTGTATTACTTTTGAGTTACTTTCACCAAAATAACTACAGAAGTAGAACTTAACTGCAGAGCATTTTTACATCCAGTAGAGGGTGATATGATGTAGCATAATGACTGTGGGCTATCCAGGCTACTAACAATATAGCTTATAATTGGTAAAGTGAAGGCTCAAGACAATGCAAGAAAGGATGACAGACAGAATCACAAACGATCCAAGTCTGTTAAAAGTATGGTAGAGGTAAAGTGATTATCTGACAAACTCGAAGTAATGCGCATACGTCCATCTCGCGAATGTACAGTCTTCTTCTACCATCTTCACCCATTAGCCGCTTTTCCACTGGCCAGCGCGAGCACAGAGGCCGAAATCATGCCGCGTTTCCACTGTCGGGCCAGTAGCCTCGCGGCACTCCTGTAAAACCCGCCCTAAACACGCCTTCACTGGACTATGTCACACAATACAAAGTTACACCAGCGAGAGGGAGATGAATGAAATAAATCGCTAAACAAATATATCAGAAGCTGTCATTTAGTCTTTATTTACAAACTTGGACACCACACGCGCTATTGACTGACCACGAACAGAACAGGAAATAGAACTTACTTGCGGCATTTTTCATTCGTTAAAGTCCACTTTCTAATAAAAATTTCCTGATAATTTACTCACCCCCATATCATCCAAGATGTCAATGTCCTTATAGTGGACTTCAATTGGCCCCAAACGGTTGAAGGTCAAAATTACAGTTTCAGTGCAGCTTCAAGGGGCTTTAAACAATACCAGACGAGGAATATGGGTCTTATCTAGCGAAATGATCGGTCATTTTCTTAAAAAAATGAAAATGTATATGCTTTATAGACACAAATGATCGCATCACAAGTGCTTCCACCAGACCGCGATTCTGTATTCTTCAAAAAGCTTACGCTGAATGTCCTACGCCTTCCCTATTCAACTTACGGAAAGAACGCGGCGCCAGTTCTGTTTTTTCCGTGAGTTTATGCACATGCACACTTTGAAGAGTGTGCATGTGCGTACCTGCTCTAGTACGTAAGAACGAGCCTATGATTGAATCTGGAAATCAAAATAACTGAGAAAAATGAGAATTAGTCCTCAGATGCCATGTCTGTAATTTATAGGAAAAAAATCTAGCATTAATTCAATCTCATACGGATTCATTTAAAGATTTCCGTGTGACATCCTTCACCAGTGTGGCTGAACGACAGGTTTGCGACAATACAGTTTCGGGAAACAGTCGTGACTAGCTAGTTGATTTGTTCAACAGTGCATCGTATTATGGTGGTGAAGCAACGAGTTACATCATTGTATGGTAAACGTACCCCTGAGCGTTATTCATTGACGAGCCCTGCTGTATTTTGTACAGATTTCATTTAGTTTTGCCAAGTATTTAATTATTTTACCCAGAAAAAAAATGTTGGATTATGCAACAGACATTATATAGCTCAGTGCCTTCATGCAATTAATTAATTAACCATTGGTTTGTTATATCTGCTTTTTTCATACTATAGCCGACATATACAATGGTTGTAAATTGAATACACATTTGGCAGATAAATATTGGCAGCAAATACATCGGTGCATCTTTATGTAGCAGATGGTTGCGTGGTTATAATTTTCTCTTTGGTAGTATCTTGTAAGTAAAGACATTCAGTCATTACAGCTGTGCTGTTGGGAAATATCTGAAACTGTTGATGATTTATGTTACACTTTTTAAGAATGAGGCGGTGCTCGTCCTTTGTGCAACACATTTATTTCTCTGTAAGAGATATGAAAACAGTTTAGATCGGGAGCACTCTCTGTAGCGTGCACACTCAAACTCTTTCATGACATACTAAACACTATTTTCACTGTACTAGCGTCAGCTTAACCTATTGTCAAAAAACAATAATATCTTATTGTGCAAATGTTTATGCAAATACTGTTCAGGACAATGGACATGTTATCCTTGACACAGGTTACCCTTCTAAATCCATAAACATAACACAATTCCCGAACATGTTTGATAATTACTCTTACACGGCATAGGAGTACAGTGAAAAACATTAAAATATTACATTACACTTGAACACCGATACATGTGAGTAATGCACATACTTCATAATTGTAACCATAAAAATGACGATTCGGTATCTATTCACATTACTCTAGCATTTATAACTGCATGAACTGTCTTACTGCTTTTTTAATCATTATTTTATTAATTAAATTTTAGTCAGTTTTAATCCAATATGAAATATGCTTGTGAACTTACTATTTTATGAACTTGATTTTAAACCAACACCTTTTACTGTATTTTAACATCCCATTCTCACTAAATGGATAATAAATGCATTTTTAACACAGTCTGACTCAAATTCCTAATAATTATTAATAAAACATCAAATTCTTATTCAAATTATTAATAAAACATCACAAAATGCTCTCTAAACTGAGTGGCTGAAAGAATGACACTAGATGAAATTAACATGGGAGTGGGGTGAGGCCTGTTCACACATGCTTTTTAGCTTAGCTTACTGAACACCACATACGGCTAATCCATGTTCTTAAATGTAGATTAAGTTAATTATCCATTACTCACCTCTCATTTTTCATCTCAACCATGGTATTTTTAAGCACTTGTGTCTCATTTTTGCCCACGCTTAGTGTTACGATCTTTTACCAGGATTATTAACGTCACTGTCCGCCATTTTAGGAACAAATACTCTTAATCACCATCAAGTTCAACATTTCGTAATATCTCAGACACGAACTGCAGTTCTATGAAAATATAATACTGTTGTGCATTACCAAAAGATTAAATATTGTCAGCTTACCTGTAAGAGATATGAAAACACAGTTTAGATCGGGAGCACTCTCTGTAGCGTGCACACTCAAACTCTTTCATGACATACTAAATGCTATTTCCACTATACTAGCGTCAGTGACCAACCCTCAGACTAGTGTAGCGCTTAGGGTGCCCTCTGCTGGTGAAGCTGGGTTTAACAATAACAACACTCTTTGAGAAATACATTGCAACAGTATTATCAGTGTCACAGTAGTTTCCTTATTTTCAGAACTCAGTCGTTACTCAGTTCAAAAATTTAAAAAGGGGGTGCAATATTTATGTCTTATTTAAACAGTCAATAAACACTCAGGGCTACACTCTTCTCCACAAAATGAAATGTCTCCTGACATTTCCGTGAACAAAGAAAACATTTTTTTTAAAACACAGCCATCCAAGGCCTCCAGTAACCCTTGGTCTGTGTTACCCGAGTCTCTGTTACCTTACAGTTTCTTTGTACCAAAGACGGTTGACCCAATGTATCATAACTCAGGACAACAGGCTGATGTCTCAGTCTTTGGGGTCACTGTCTTAACGTCTGTTGCTCTCCTTGTGTCAGGATCAGAGGGTCTACCCTTGATTCACCATACTCAGGCCTATCAGGGTTCAAATCAGGTCTCTGAGGTTGTAGTGGCACATCCTTTTCGTGATGCTGAGGACTCTGCTGAGGCTGGAAAGGCTCTGCCAGAGGATTCAGCGAAGTCCGTCTCTGCCTTTTCCCTCTGCCAGGTCTAAGATGCCAATGGTAGGTGCTGCTGTACTCATCACCGGAGATGTCACTCTGCTCTGGCTGCTGTCGTTGCTGACGTCGAGGTTTGGTTCTTTCCTTTGATGAGCCCAGGGAGTTTTTCTGTGGCTGAACAGTCTCTGCTCGTGGCTGGTCAGGGGGTAAGAAGTCACAGGGCAGCAGGAGGTTTCTGTGAACCACTCTGTCCCTCCCTTTTCCATTTTCTGGGCTGATCTCATAAACGGGGCTGCCATCTGCTTTTCTCTCCTTCACCTTATACACTTGATCCTCCCAGTAGGGCTGAATTTTTCCTGGCCCCCCTCTGGTGGTGAGGTTTCTGAGGAGAACTCTGTCGCCTGGTTGGAGGTCTCTTCCCTGAACTTTCCTGTCGTAGAAGACTTTTCCACGAGCTGCTCCCTTAACAGCTGTTTTAGCTGCAATCTGATATGCCTCTTGCATTCTCTTTTTCCAACGACTCACATAGTCATCATATGTGTCATGGGACTCATCTTTTCCAAGTCTGAACAACAGATCAATGGGCAGGCAAGGAGAACGTCCAAAGATGAGGTAATAGGGCGCGTAACCGTTTGGCTCATTCTTTGTGCAGTTGTACACGTGGACAACTTTAGCGAGGGACTCCTTCCAATCTTCCTTCTCCTTGTCCTCCAGGGTGTGCAGCATGGACAACAGGGTACGGTTAAACCTCTCCACCTGCCCGTTACCCTGGGGGTGGAATGGTGTCGTGTGCGAGCCCTGGATGCCAGAAAGTTTCTTCAAGCCGGCCATCAGTCTGTTCTCAAACTCTTTGCCCATATCGTGATGTAGTCTGCTTGGAAACCCGAACTTCAGTGCAAAGTCGTTGAAAATCTTGTCAGCTACAGTTTTGGCCGCTTTGTTCCTTGTTGCGTGGACCTGCGCGAACCTCGTAAGATGGTCCATGACCACCAATATATACTTGTACCCGTGCTTACATTTCTCCAAATGCAGAAAGTCTATGGAGACGAGCTGGAATGGATAGGTGGTCTGGATCGGTATCAGAGGCGCACGTGTATGCTTATTCAGTTTCCTCTTCTTGAGACATTCACAAACTCTTGAGACAAAATGTTCAACGTCTTTACTCATCTGTGGCCATTAGAACCGTTCTCGAATCAGGTCAAGCGTCCTTTCGACCCCCAAGTGACCCATGTCCTGGTGCAGCTCTTTAAAGACCAGCGGATGATAAGCTTTGGGGAGTAGCAGTTGTTCTCGACGGGAAGTTCTACGGCGCAGAACACCATCCTGACCCACATGAACCTTTAGCCACTGTCTCAGCAGTATGGCCACTGCAGGGTTCTCTGCTTTCACTTCAGTTCTACTTGGCCTCCTACTCTGTGACTTGTACCAGAGAACTCTTGACAGGATTTCATCCTCTTCCTGAGCTTTGCGGATTTGATCTGGGGTGAGAGGTTGGCTGGTCTCACTGTCTTTCACCAGGCTCCAAGCACTGACCTGGATCAACCCCACGCCCCGGCAAGGGTTTCTCCTCTCCGCAACGACCCTCTCCATAGATGCACTGATTACATCTTGACTGGCCTCAGCCGTACAGCTATGCATGTAGTCTTCAATATCCAACGGCATCTGTGACAAACCATCTGCATTGGAGTTGCTCTTGCCTGGGCGGTACCGAATGGAAAGTTATAATCGGCCAACTCCGCCACCCATCTGTGTCCAGTTGCGTTGAGTTCCGCGGTGGTGAGCACATACGTCAGTGGGTTGTTATCTGCATATACCACGAATGATAAAGATAATCGTGGTAAAGATAATCCCGGAAACGTTCGCAGATAGCCCACTTCAATGCTAAAAACGTTAGGAAGTTAGGGATAAAAGATCTGTAATAAGAGAGGAATCCAAGCATCTGGCGTACCTCACCAACAGTGGCAGATGTCTTCTCTTTTAGAGCCATCACTGGAGCCATCTCTGCAGGGTCCATTGTGTAACCTTCTCCTGTCACCAATTTGCCGAGAAACCTCACACTCGATTTGAACAGGTCACATTTCTTTGGAGTCAACTTCACACCATGTTCCTTATAACGCTGGAGAACAAGACGGATGTGTTCCAGGTGTTCCTCAAAGCTGTGACTGTGTACCAGGTTGTCATCATGGTACAGGAGGCAAATCATGTCTCTCAGGTCAGCCAAACAGTGCTCCATACTCCTCTGAAACTCTGCAGGTGCCGAACTCAGGCCAAAGGGTATGAGCACCCATTCGTAGAGCCCCCAGGGTGTGATGAACGATGTGAGAGGGCGGCTCTCCTCATCCAGATAACCCTTGTGGTACGCTTTACCCTGGTCTAAGACCGAGAACCATGAGCTCCCACCCAGAGCATCCAACATATCCTGAATCCTCGGTATCGGATGGCGGTCGTGGACTGACTTACAGTTGAGTTCTTTGAAGTCAACACAGAGACAAAGACTACCGTCCTCCTTGCGCACACACACCACCAGTGATGAATAAGGAGATCGGGAAGGTGTGATCAACCCTCTTCTCAATAGATCCTGCACGTATTCCTTAACTTCATTGTGAAGAGGCTTTGGGACGGACATGTAGGTCTTTTGCACTGGGCTGGTATCATGGAGGGTGATATGCATCTTGAGAGATGGTATACAACCCACATCGTCACTGTCATAGGCAAAGGCCTCACATTCCTCCCTCAACACCCTCCTTACCGCCTCCTGCTGTCCCTCTGAGAGATGGCAGAGATCCACAGGGGGGTCCCATGAGGTTGGTCTTCTCGCTCACATGTTATCTGGCTGTGGTGTGCTACTTGCTTCGCTGGACTTTGTCTCTGTGCTGTCCTTCATTTCAGCTGCTGTCTCGTTTTCTTTCGTTTGCACAGGTGTTGTGTATACGGTCTTGATGGGTTCCAGGTGTCCAATCACTCTGTGACAGTCCAGACAGATGGTGCGATCAGTAGTGTTGGTCACGGAAATGGGTATGTATGGCACTCTCCTTCCTGGGATCTGCACCAGTACATCATTGTAGATCACGCCTTCTGGTGGAGGATTAAGCATGTCAGGTGAAAAGATCATGTGTTGGCCTTGTGCTCGTGAACTCACATGTGCTCTTATGTAGACAGTGGTGACTTGGTTAGCTGGTAAGGGCACTCTTTTTCTGCTGGTACGAACTACACCAGTCTCTGAATCTGAATCACCACTCTGCATGAAATTGACCACACGATGAGCAGTTTTCACTGTTATTGCGAAGGTTCACTTTGTGTGCCAACTGTTTTTTTCCACCTTTAGTCTTTCCCTCGTTTCTGTTAATGATGGACTCAATGACGTTGTAGCCGATGATGGGGTCGCTGGCAACTGCTGGGTCGCTTGACACTAGTATTGGCACTTGAAAATCATTTGTCGTGCTGGGGTCACTGCCTAGTCTGAAACTGACTTCAATCCAGCTGATATATGGAATGGGCATGTCATTAGCAGCAAAGACTGTCAGTGTCTCATCCTCCAACAACTCTGAGATGGGTCTGACAATGGTGTGGGGGAGGTGATTTAGTCGCCAGGGGTCATTCACTATGCTGGACTGCGCTCCCATGTCCCACAGGGCTCTAACTGGGCAATTGTCCATAACACAGTCCACTATACACCTGCTTCCTACAAGACTTACCAACTTTGGCTGGTGTCGAGGTGGTATATAGTTAACCACACTTACAGCTGATGAGGCGCCAGCTGCTCTTTCTTCAAGGGCTGTTGTTGGTTGCATGACTGTATGGGTGGTGACTGCTTATTTCGGGGCGTTCGGCCTTGGACTACTGCTGGCCCCACCTCAGTAGCCCCTGCCCATTTCCCGGCGTGGTTCTGCATCCACGGGAGAAGTGGCCCTCCTGCCCACATTTAAAACAGTGCATACATGTCTCACCTGTTCCCTCATCCCTGCATTTCTTGCAGCCTTTCACTCTCTGCTTTTGTTCAGGAGGACGGGGGTTTGCTTCCATTACAGCCAGAAACATTTGCTTCATTTCTTTGCGAAGCTCTTCCAACATCTGCTGCGCATTCATGCTGTCAGGCTTAGTCTCGTTCCCCTTTACTGTTTTGATCGCCACTGTTGGACTCCTTAGGTTTAGAGGAGCTCTGGGCAGGTGTGGGTTTTAACAGACAGTCTGATTGGAGCTCCTGAACTTTGGGAGTTTTACCAGCAGTGGACCTTTTCCATTTCTCTTGTCTCTCACTTTCAACCTTTGCCGCTTCATCCACTTTTTGTAGTGGAGTTCTGAGTTCTTCATCTGTTATGCTCACATCACTGAGGTGAGGTAGGGTAGGATTTGGAACTTTTACAGAATCACTCAGCAGTCCAATTTCTATTGAGCGGAGGAACTTGCACTGAATGACGGCTCTGCTGTGCTGTTCATCGGTGTACTCATTTGCTGCTTTCCATAACAGTTTCTCTTTGAGCTCAATTGCACGAAATACAAAGTTCAGGGCAGTCTCTTTGGGCTCTTGCGAGATGTTAAGGAGTTGGTGGTAAAGTTCTGTGGAGCTGTCTACACGATAGTGGCCTTTCAGGATGGTGAGGAGTGCACTGAGGGTCAGCCCACGTTTGATCTCTAACATGTCTCTCAAAGGCAGCCCTGGACTGACAGCCCGGATGACAGCTTCAACTACTTCAGTCTGTGTGTACCCTTTTTCTATTCCCAGCTCAATCTGGCGGACTAAACTGAGATACGACAATTTATCCCTCTGACCACTCTCTCCGATTTGCCCACAAATTTTAAACTCCCTTCGCAGTGTTACCTCAGGCAATGGGCGAGTTTGCTCTAGCCAGCTCTTGAATGGGGAATCTGTGCTCTTTAGAAAAGACGTGTGTGGTGAGAAGCATTTTTCCAGCCCTTCCTTTGGAGCTGGCTCTTCTGATGGGTACTCTTCGTCTTGCCTACTACACTTTTTACTTTGTCTTTCAATGAATGTTAATAGATCAGCACAGTACTGTTTAACTTCATCACTCTCTTGTTTCTCCTCGAGCTTATCTAATGCAAACTCGTCCATCTTGATGAGCGACCTCCGTGTCCTGCTGCGGGACTCTCCACTGTCCAGGCCATCACATTTCAGGTACCTGCAGACATCCACGAGAGACACTTCCCCAAGCTGCCACAGAGCTGCACTCACTTGATCATGCAGGATCTGACTGGCGTCCATCTTGCTGAAGGCTCGACTCATTGGGAAGGAGGGAGGTTAATGCGCAACCCGGAAGTATATAAGGAGCGCCTAGAGAACCAGTCAGTATCTTTTCATCTGAAGGGACTGTTCAGCAGGCAGCCCCGATGCATGGCTAGGAAACGCAGAGTCTTGTTCCCTGTTCTCAGGGAACCATTGGTTACATACGTAACCTGAGACGTTCCCTTTCGAAAGGGAACTCAACTCTGCATTCGGAAACGCATTGGGGAACGATATACCCACGCCGCCATGCTTGAGGGGAGTGAATGCCACAAATGGCTAGACAAACGTCAGAACTAGCAGCTTCAACTGAAGTGCCAGAACCACTCCCCCTACAGGTCATACATAGGCTGTCAGTGACAGCATTCCCTATGGCCAACAGCCCAAGCTATAAGCCTCAAAGAGGCCTTCCGCAGAAGGCCTACCAAGGCTGCTCAAAGGCTTCTGGAACCAAACTTCTTTCCGAAGAAAAGAAGGTACCTTTAAGGGAATGTGGCCAGGGGGCCAGGGTGGCCAGGGGGCCCGAGGGAACCCTAGCCAGTCACTGCCTTGCTGCTCAGATTGGTTTGCATCTGTAACTCCGTATAGCTTTGTTTTGAATCTCTTACTTTTATTCATTGTTGCTTTTTTTTTTTTTTTTATTACCTTATATGTAATATTGCCTACCACACTAATCTGACGTCGCTAGCTTGTAATCTTTGAATCTAAATCGCTGTTACAATGCGTTTGCATTTGCAGCGCTAGCTTGTTAACTTGTTAACAGTCTCTCGCGCGCTCCTTTTTCAACGCATTCTTCAAACAGCTGTGGTAAGTCGGATCAGTCTACAAACACGGTGAGTCATGTCATCCTCTCCCAGCATTGCTACCTGTTCCATTTGCCACATGTTCACCATAGCTCTCTCTGTCAGCGACGAGGGATTTACATGTCATAAATGTAGGGAAATAATCAGGCTGACAGAGAGAATCTCAGAATTAGAGACACGCATCCAAACTTTAATCGAGGATAGTAAGAATGCAAGGGCTTCAGATACTGTTTTAGATGCGACTAGCTTAGTGAACTCTGTACATTGTTCGGTTCCGGCTGTAGAGCCCGCGTAGCAGGGCACTTGGGTAACGGTGAGGCGGCCTAGCCGCGGAAAACACCACTCTTCCGTTCCAATAAGAACATCAAACAGGTTCTCCCCACTCAGTGATACACCCACTGAGAATCCTGTTGAAAGTGCCATAGTTATTGGCAATTCTATTACACGGAACGTGAAAATAGAGACACCAGCCACCATAGTCACATGTTTGCCGGGAGCCAGAGCACCTGACATCAAAGCAAATTTAAAAGTGCTGGCTAATGCTAATCGTAAATACTCTAAGATTATTATTCACGTCGGCACTAATGATGTTCGACTTCGCCAGTCGGAGATCACTAAAATTAACATTAAAGGGGTGTGTGAACTCGCAAGTACAATGTCAGGAGAAGTAATTTGCTCTGGCCCCCTTCCTGTGATGAGATAGTTAGCAGATTATCATCACTCAATGGCTGGCTGTCTAAGTGGTGTCCGCAAAATAATATAGGTTTCATAGACAATTGGAAAAGTTTTTGGGGCAGACCTGACCTGTTGAAAAGAGATGGTATTCATCCCTCCCGGGATGGTGCTGCTCTTCTCTCTAGTAATATGGCACATAGTCTTAGAACTGAAACATGACAAACTGGGGCCCAAGTCAGGAAGCAGACAGACTGGCTAAACCGACCGTCTGCTAGCTGCCTCACGTTACAGAAGTCAGATAATTCAGATAACTCCCAACACATAGAAACTCTTACACCTGGATATTTTCAAATAGAGACTGTGTCTGTACCCCGAATTAGTAAAAACAAAAAACTTCCAAACCCATTTAATGGTAAAAATTTAATTGATGTTCAACAAATAAAAAATAGAGATAATAATGCTAAACAAACGATAAAACTCAGGTTGTTAAATATTAGATCCCTTTCTCCAAAATCACTTATTGTTAATGATATTATCAAAGATAATAATCTAGATGTGCTGTGTTTGACAGAAACTTGGCAAAAACCGGACGATTACATTACTTTAAATGAGTCTAGTCCTCAAGGTTATGATTATCGACACAATGCCCATCAGAAAGGCAAAGGGGGAGGTGTTGCTGTAATCTATAGTAATATTTACAGTATTAGTCAAAAGTCTTTCAAATATAATTCCTTCGAAGTGATGGTACTTTACGTAACATTATGTAAGTTGACATTTGTGCTGGCTACTGTATACAGGCCACCAGGACACCATACAGACTTTATCAAAGAATTTGCTGACTTTCTATCGGAGTTAGTACTAGCTGCAGATAAAGTCCTTGTTGTTGGTGATTTTAATATCCATGTAGATAATAAAAAAGACGCATTAGGATTGGCATTTGCAGATATTCTAAACTCTATTGGTGTTAGACAACACGTGTCAGGACCCACTCATTGTCGTAATCATACTTTAGATCTAATATTGTCACATGGAATCGATATTGATGCTGTTGAAATTCTGCAGCAGAGTGACGACATCTCAGATCATTATCTAGTCTTGTGTATACTACATTTAGTCAAGGCGGCTAAACTGCCTCCATGCCATAAATATGGTAGAACCATCACTTCTACCACTAAAGATCGCTTTATAAATAATCTTCCTGATCAGTTTCATCACCTTAGCATACCAGAAAGCTTAGAAGACCTCGATGTTGCAACAGAAACTATTGCCTCTGTCTTTTCCAGCACATTAGACTCAGTTGCTCCTTTGCGCTTAAAAAAGATTAAGGAAATTAATCCAATGCCATGGTACAATGAGCACACTCGGGCCCTAAAGTTAGCAGCCAGAAAAATGGAGCGCAGCTGGAAGAAAACAAAACTAGAAGTATTTCGCATTTCATGGAGAGAGAGAATGATTGAGTACAGAAAGGCCTTAAAATCTGCTAGATCTGCCTATTTTTCAAAACTTTTAGAAGAAAATAAACACAACCCTAGGTATTTATTTGATACAGTGGCTAAATTAACAAGAAATAAAGCTTCAACTTCTGATGTTTCCAAAGAGCACAGCAGTAATGACTTTATGAACTTCTTTACTTGCAAGATTGATAATATTAGAGAAAAAATTATAACCATGCAACCGTCTACTACAGTATCGCGTCAGATAGTGCATTGTAGTGTCCCTGAGGAAAATTCAATTCATTTACTGCTTTAGGAGAGGAAGAATTGTCTAAACTTGTTAAATCATCAAAATCAACAACATGTATGTTAGACCCTATACCGACTAAGCTATTGAAAGAAATGCTTCCAGAGGTTATAGATCCTCTTCTTAATATCGTCAATTCATCTTTATCACAAGGACACGTACCAAAAACTTTTAAGCTGGCTATTATTAAACCTCTTATTAAAAAACCACAACTTGATCCTAGAGAATTAGTCAATTACAGGCCGATCTCAAATCTCACTTTTCTGTCAAAAATACTAGAAAAGGTAGTATCATCACAACTATGTTCCTTTTTAGAAAGAAATAGTATCTGTGAGGATTTCCAGTCAGGATTTAGACCGTACCATAGTACTGAGACTGCTCTCATTAGAGTTACTAATGATTTGCTCTTATCATCAGATCGTGGTTGTATCTCTCTATTAGTGTTACTGGATCTTAGTGCTGCATTTGACACTATTGATCACAATATTCTTTTAAATAGACTCGAAAATTATGTTGGCATTAGTGGAATTGCATTGTCATGGTTCAAATTATACTTATCTGACCGTTATCAGTTTGTAGTAGTAAACGAAGAGATGTCATATCGATCACAAGTTCAATATGGAGTACCGCAAGGCTCAGTACTAGGACCGCTGTTGTTCACTCTGTACATGCTACCCTTGGGAGATATCATTAGGAAGCATGGCGTTAGTTTTTACTGTTACGCTGATGATACTCAGCTCTATATTTCTTCGCGCCCTGACGAAACTTACCAATTCACAAAATTAACAGAATGCATAGCTGATATAAAAAATTGGATGACCAGTAATTTCCTACTACTAAATTCAGAAAAAACAGAGATTCTAATTTTTGGACCAAAAACTTCTTCACGTAATAACCTAGAATACTGTCTAACACTTGATGGCTGCTCTGTTAAGTCTTTGTCGTCAGTTAGGAACCTGGGTGTGCTCTTTGATACCAATCTTTCATTTGAAGGCCATGTTACTAGCATCTGTAAAACCGCATTCTTCCATCTTAAAAATATATCTAAACTACGACATATGCTCTCAATGAAAAATGCAGAACAGTTAGTTCATGCGTTCATGACCTCAAGGCTAGATTACTGTAACGCTTTACTGGGTGGTTGTTCTGCTCACCTGATAAATAAACTACAGCTCGTACAAAATGCAGCAGCTAGAGTTCTTGTTAGAACTAGGAAGTATGACCATATTAGCCCAGTTCTGTCAACACTGCATTGGCTTCCTGTTAAACATTGTATAGATTTTAAAATCTTGCTAATTACTTACAAAGCACTAAATGGTTTAGCTCCCCAGTACCTCAGCGAGCTCCTAATTCATTATAGTCCTTCACGTCTATTGCGATCTCAGAATTCAGGCCAGCTGATAATACCTAGAATATCAAAATCAACTGCAGGCGGTAGATCCTTCTCCTATTTGGCACCTAAACTCTGGAACAATCTTCCTAGCATTGTTCGGGAAGCAGACACACTCTGTCAGTTTAAATCTAGACTAAAAACGCATTTCTTTAATCTGGCATACACATAACACATTACCAATTTATATCGGCGTGATGAATACGATCCTCAATTGGATGGAACTGGAATAAATACTTTGAATGTTGTGATCCTATTGGACTTACGATAGCAACCTGAATCGTAACAAAGCACTGTTGGCCAGAGGAGAACTGGCCCCCCGACTAAGCCTGGTTTCTCCCAAGGTTTTTTTCTCCATTTAAACACCTATTTGCCACTTGTCTGCCACCTGATGTCACCTGATGGAGTTTGGGTTCCTTGCCGCTGTCGCCTTTGGCTTGCTTAGTTGGGGACACTTGACATTTGATATTCAACAGTGCTTTGATCTGCCTGCATTGACACTATTCTTTAAGAGCTGCTGTGCAGCCAAATAATGTACCAGTTATCAATGTAAAGCTGCTTTGACACAATCTACATTGTAAAAAACGCTATATAAATAAAGGTGACTTGACTTGACTTGTCAGGAGAACGTACTCGACCCTGATTGCCACCAGGGAGGCCGACCTGGTCTCACAGAAACCTAGTCTTGGCCAACGACCTGTCTGAACACAGAGTCTCAATTCACATTCTTCAGAGAAGATATAGGGATAACTTAAAGGGCAGCCTGTGAAGGCCACACACCTAAAGCAGCTTAATTACTGGTAAAGCAAGAACCCACGAACCTGGGTTTGAAGCGAGTTAAACTAGCAGAAAAAGACTGTAGAGTGCCCACATAACAGTCTATCTCAACACAATCCGACAAGCAGTGTACTCAGTAAAACACCTTTTACTCTTTAAACAAGAGGAGTACAGACTTACGCCATCATGTTCTGAAGGAGGCCCAGAAGAGGGCCTACGACTCCAGACAGACACGTGGCGTCAGCTCGTGGCAGTGTCTAAGCTCTAAGGGAGCCAATATGATAACCAAACTCTCCAGTAAGGTTAACTACTCAACCTGAGCTAAATTCAAATTCAACACATTCCAACAGGCAATGTACTCAGTAAAAACACTTTTTACTCTCTAAGCAAGAGAAGTACAAACTACGCCAATCTGCTTTGAAAGAGGCCTGAACAGGGCCTACTATTACAGAAAGACACAGGCGTCAGCCGGTGGCAGTGTCTAAGCTCAAGGAAGCCAAATCTGAGAACCAAACTAACCAGTGAGGTTAACTCGGCCTGAGCTAATGTTCTGCCAGGCAATGTACTCAGTAAATACACTTTTTACTGTTTTAAGCAAGAGGAGTACAGGCCTACGCCATCATGTTCTTGAAGGAGGCCCAGCCAGGGCCTGCGACTTCAGAAAGACATGTGACAGTGTCTATTTGAGCTTAAATCTGTCCCACACATTCCAACAGGCAATGTACTCAGTAAAACACTAACTCTTTAAACAAGAGGAGTACAAACTACATCAACATGCTCTGAAGGAGGCCCAAACATGGCCTACTACTCCAGAAAACACGGGCGTCAGCCAGTGGCAGTGTGTAAGCTACAAGGGAGCGTAATCTGAAACCAAACAATCAAGTGAGGTTACCTAACTCAACTCAACCTGAGCTTAAATCTACACATTCCAACAGGCAATGTACTCAGTAAAAACACTTTTTACCCTTACATAAAAGGGAGTACAAGGGATATACGCCGCCTACTACTTCAAAGATCACTGGCATTTTAAGTGAGCAAACTCTAATTAAACATCTACCAACAAAACTTGTGATATAACAAGGTATTGAACTCTGAAGGAGGCCCAAGACAAAGCCTTCTACTCCAACAACACAATCAAGTCTTGTGGCAGCTTTGTTAAACTCTAAAAGGGAGCTACATAGGAACCAAACTGTACAGAGAGGTTCCCTAAATAAACTCAACTTGAGCTATGCATTCCAACAGGTCATATACTCAGTAAAAAAACAATTTTTACCCTTACAGCAAGGGGAGTAGAAACTTAGTCACCATGCTCTGAAGGAGGCCAGAACAAAGCCTGCTACTACAGAAACAGGTGCCAACCTGTGGCAGCAATAGAGTTATTGGGCTCACATCATATAGGGCAAAATATAGAACTTTATCCACACATTCCACCAGGTTCTTTACGCAAGAGGAGTACAAACTTACGCCATCATGCTCTGAGGGAGGTCCAAACAAGACCTGCGACTTCAGAATGACACGGGTGTCAACCTGTGGCAGTGCTAGTTTCCAAGAGAGCAAACTCTAACTAAAACATCTACCAACAAGCCTTGTAATACAACAAGCTATTGTGCTCTGAAGGAGGCCAAAACGGAGCCTTCTACTTCAAACAACACGAGTGTCAGCTTGTGGCAGTGTTCAAGCTCTAAGGGAGCCATATATGAAAACTAAACTATGTAGTGAGGTTAACTTTATTAAACTTAACCTGAGCTTATACATTCCAACAGGCAATATACCCAGTAAAAAACATCACCATACTCTAAAGGAGGCCAAAGTCAGGCCTACTACTCCAGAACACACGGGTGCTAGCCTGTGGCAGTATTAGAGTTACTGAGCTCACAAAGTGTAGGGCAGGAATCAGAACTAACATAATAAAGTACAATAACCTTGAACAACAAGGGAGTACTATTAATCCAACCCTGAAAAATACAGGGTGGGTACTTCACATCAGAAATTCTCACCAAAAACAGATACAATCTGTACTGAACCCTAGGGAACAGGAGCTTTCATAAAAAGCTGCAACCATATCACTCAAGCTTGAACATAGTTCAAGGGGTTCAGGGGAAACACTGAAGTCAAAGTACCACTAGATAGTTCTGGGGGAGCGGGGCCACAGCAACAAAGTTTCTATTCACATAGTGAAAAGGGCCTACACCGCCTGAGACAACAGCACCAGGGAGACTTAGCAATAGTCTGCTACCTTAGCTGTTATCTATTTTGCACCTACACCAAAGGGACAATGGGCCTTGGCCTGACATCTCTGATAAGAGGAGGCCAGAACTAGGAAAACTACACTCACATAATAAGGGGTAGTATAACAAGGGTGTAAAATGCTACTGGCAGTGCCTAAACCCTAGTTCTAGCCTAGGCCAGCTATAGTTGTGGGCCTATAAGGCCAACACAAAGCATAGATCTGCCTGGGGCTAAGAAACACCAGCCTCTACCAATGACTCTCACTGAGAGGAGGCAAACTCTGAGAATACTAAATTTCTAAGTAAAGCTCAGAGGAGCAAAGCTCAACCCAAGCACAAAATGTCAGGCAGCCTGTAAGGCCGACGCTAAACAGATCTATCTGAAGTTAGTGAAAGCTAATCTCAAATCTCTAGTATTTACGAGAGGAGAAAGCTAATTAACTAAAAGGTGGCTAACAGTGCGGCTTAGATAAAGCCGACATCTGAATACATATGAACGGTGGCTTCATTATCTGAAGCCAACACATCCAAAAAAGGGGACAAACACAGTACTACCCTAATATATCGTTACAGCCAACCTAATGGAACTTCAGGGCCCTTAGTCCGCATCCAGGAAACTGATTATAAATAAAAACATAAAGAAGCCTACCAAGCCAAATTCAGCAGGTCTAACTGATATGCTTACAAACAGACATTGTGTGTAAGCAACACCCGCCTGACCTGCTGCCATGTATAGAGCGTTGGAGCCTACCTATATCACGAGATAGTTGCACTCATCTCGTCAGTAGGAGGCGTTGATGCATACCCATACTCCATCAACATCAGCGAATTAACCTGCTGATGTTGATGAATGCGAGCTGAATACAGATCCTTCCATGCCTTCTCGATCTCAGTATGAAGATCAAGAAGGAATGGAAAGCTTACGGTGGCTGGAGAATTATGGCAAAAAAGGAACCGTTCGACGAACCGTCTGCGAGCGGTTTCTTTCTTAACCTGCTCCAATGGCAGCCGCAGTCTGCCAGAGGCGCGTTCCATAATCTCACACAGCTGTACATATGCGGGGGCAGGGTGGCTTTGAGGATTCAGGAGGCTCACCATTCTCATCCTTATCAGCCATCTCCTGCTCTCTTGTTTGGCTTAGAACAAGAAGAGCAACTGCTGCTGAATCTAACGATGTCATAGACAACACATCATCATAATCACACAGCTCTCTCCCGTCAGCCGTCGAAGGTCGTGGGGAATTTCACCCCTTCGACTCTTCAACAAGCTCCAGCTGAAAACCCCTTGATCTAGTCTCTACTCTGCCTCAGCAAGAGTAAGACCCGAACCATTAGGTGCAGCTGCTGGTCCTTCTCCTCTCGAGGAAAAGACCAGAAGAGAGTGGAGCATTTTACAAATAAAACACACTCACAATAATACACAGACAGATCCCACAAGAACTGCCTGTCCATGCTCTTTGTTCTCATAAAAGACAATGTTATAAGTTATGAATGTGATCAGATGTCAACTCTATTGGACATGGATGCACATACTTCCTGAAACGTTTGTCAGACATAAATTGTCTTACCTTAACTCCCTCGAGTTGGAGGTATCGCCGGCGATACCACCTCGGTTTTTTTCTTACCAGTGTGAAAGAGACTCAAAATACTCCGTCAATGTTGCACATACAATTAAGAGTTATACACCATTTTAATCTGTGAAATATCTTCTTTTATTTGTGTACATTCAGATTAAAAACAAAATGTTGTGCTTTTTGTAAAATAAAGAAAACTAACATGATGCGTGATCTGTCGTCTCCCTCTGAACGAAGTCCAATCTGATCGTTCTCAGAAAATGAACTGTAACTTAGTGAATACTAATCACAAAAAAATGAGACTTATGTCTAAAGAAACGTTGAAATGTCAGGTTTTAAATCATGTAAGTCAAATCGAAAACAAAAATTCTCTGTTTATGTAATCTGTATGAAAAGAGAGCCATGTCAGACGCCCGTAATTCAGCTCATTATCCGCTAATGCGGCCACGCTCACGGAGCGAGCGCTATTCAGACGCAAATTCTGAGGCAATACATGTATACATCGTCTCAATCATGTATTTATTGTCTTGAAAAGTGTTTATCTGTATGTTATAGGCATGATTAGCAATCTCTGGAAGCCTCTGTTAGTTCCTGGAAAGTCACATGGTATGCCTGTTCTTCTTTAGAGTAATTTGTGGACTAAAGGTGTACAGAGCGCCCTCCGGCTGCAAGTATGAATTGAAAACACAGTATCCAGTGCTCATAGTGATGACAATAAATATTGAATAAATATTACTCCTCTGTATAGAAAATTGACATAAACATGAGAATCCATCAATATTTCTCCAAATGTGCATGCTTTTAAGCTAAAAGGCTATATGAAATGCCATAGAGGTAACATGAATGTTCAGACGCTTTGCATCACAGAAATAAATTTTATTTTAAAGTATATAATAGAAAACCATTATTTTAAATTGTAATAATATTTCACAGTATTGCTGTTTTTTCTGTATGTTTGATATACACCATGATGAGCTTGAGACATGTTCACAGAGGGTTTTTTCACATAGCCTACCTGACTGAAAGAGCTCATTGTTATGCAGGTCATTAGAGGTCATTATGCAAATCCTTTGTCTTCTCAGGTGTGAATCACAGCATTATTCATGATGATTCACGCCTCCACGCATACTGTGTTTCTTGACAAAAAGTGTCTTACAAAATTTAAATATCTATATTGTTTTACATGTACATACATGTTCCTCACATATTATGGTAGCCTAGTTTGTGCTGAATACAGTGTAATGACACTTTTGTCATTAATATGTTTATGAACAACTGAAAAAAGCACAAATGTCAGGGCATGTCAAAACTTCTCCAGGGCCCAAAAATCCTCAGACCCCAGAGGGTTAACATCGGTTTGATATCGTTTCAAACAAAACAGTCCCTGAAGACGAAAAAGATACTGACTGGTTCTCTAGGCGCTCCTTATATACTTCCGGGTCACGCTATGATGACGTCATAGGCTGTCGCCGGCCAATAGGATTGTCGTGAGTTCATATTGTTTTCAGACACCGATTCACACGGAGGCGTTCCCCAATGTGTTTCCGAACACAGAGTTGAGTTCCCTTTCGAAAGGGAACACAGTTTAGATCGGGAACACTCTCTGTAGCGTGCACACTCGAATTCTTTCATGACATACTAAACGCTATTTCCACTGTACTAGCGTCAGCTTAACCTATTGTCAAAAACAATAATATCTTATTGTGCAAATGTTTATGCAAATACTGTTCAGGACAATGGACATGTTATCCTTGACACAGGTTACCCTTCTAAATCCATAAACATAACACAATTCCCGAACATGTTTGATAATTACTCTTACACGGCACTGGAGTACAGCGAATAACATTAAAATATCACATTACACTCCTTGAACACCGATACATGTGAGTAATGCACATACTTCATATTCGTAACCATAAAAATGACGATTCGGTATCTATTCACATTACTCTAGCATTTATAACTGCATAAACTATCTTACTGCTTTTTTAATCATTATTTTATTAATTATTTTAGTCAGTTTTAATCCAATATGAAATATGCTTGTGAACTTATTATTTTATGAACTTGATTTTAAACCAACACCTGTTACTGTATTTTAACATCCCATTCTCACTAAATGGATAATAAATGCATTTTTAACACCGAGTCTGACTCAAATTCTTATTAATAAAACATCACAAAATGCTCTCTAAACTGAGTGGCTGAAAGAATGACGCTAGATGAAATTAACATGGGAGTGGGGTGAGGCCTGTTCACACGTGCTTTTTATCTTATCTTACTGAACACCACATATGGCTAATCCATGTTCTTAAATGTAGATTAAGTTAATTATCCATTACTCACCTCTCATTTTTCAACTCAACCATGGTATTTTTAAGCACTTGTGTCTCATTTTTGCCCACGCTTAGTGTTACGATCTTTTACCGGGATTATTAACGTCACTTTCCGCCATTTTAGGACCAAATACTCTTAATCACCGTCAAGTTCAACATTTCGTAATATCGCAGACACGAACTGCAGTTCTATGAAAATATAATACTGTTGTGCATTGCCAAAAGATTAAATATTGTCAGCTTACCTGTAAGAGATAGTTTAGATCGGGAGCACTCTCTGTAGCGTGCACACTTGAACTCTTTCATGACATACTAAATGCTGTTTCCACTATACTAGCGTCAGCGACCAACCCTCAGACTAGTGTAGCGCTTAGGGTGCCCTCTGCTGGTGAAGCTGGGTTTTACAATAACAACACTCTGAGAAATACATTGCAACAGTATTATCAGTGTCACAGTAGTTTCTTTATTTTCAGAACTCAGTCGTTACTCAGTTCAAAAATTTAAAAAGGGGGTGCAATATTTATGTCTTATTTAAACAGTCAATAAACACTCAGGGCTACATTTATTTCTTGTTAATTTAGCCACTGTATCAAACAAATACCTAGGATTGTATTGGTTTCTTATAATAGAGAGTAAAAAAAAAAAAGTAAGCCGACGTAGCAGTTTTTAAGGCCTTTCTGTAAATAAAAATACTATCCTTCCACGCAATGTGAAATACCTCTAGATTTTTTTTTCTTTCAGCTGTGCTCCATAGTTGACGTAGTTGCAAAGTTACTTACAGTTAGTAGAATGTCTAAGAATGTCTGAAAATATTACTATAAATTGCAGCAACACCTCCCCCTGGATGAGGCTTGTGTTTATAACGGTAATCATGGGGGTAGACTCATTTAAATGAATGTAATTGTCTGGTTTTAGCCAGGTATCTGTTAAACAGAGAATCTAGCTTGTAATCTGTGATTACACCTTTAACAACAAGTCCTTTAGTAGAAGGGGATCTATTATTCAGCAAGCCAAGCCTCATAATTTGTTTATCTGGACAGGTTTTTTGTATTTACTAGTTCAGGGGACAGACACAGTCTCTATATTAGGATATCAAGGAGTCTCCCTGTGCTGAGATTTGTGATTTTGTGACATGTGGTGGCTAGCAGATGGTCAGTTAAGCCAGTCTCTCTGCTTCCTGACCTGGGCCCCAGTTGGTCAAGTACTAACACCAAGACTATGTCCCAGATTACTAGACAGAAGAATGGCACCACCCCAAACATAACTTTTTATGATGAGTAAGACATTTATTGTAACATGTTACATTTAAGAGTAACATTCCCCAACAATGCTAAATTGCTCTAATGAAATGACATTCATCAAATGTTTTTCTCATGTATATTTAAGACTTTTAAATTCTTTCCTAAATCAAGAAAATCTAATTCATTAAAAAAAAAAAAAAAAAAAGTAGTCTGACCTCTGGATTCCTTGACATTTTCCACATTAAGAATCCTCCAGGATTTCTGAGTCTGGATGAAGTCTTTTTTTGACATCCTGTAGGAGGCCAAATAGTCTCTGCTGGGGTTGTTTTATGGTCAGACAGATCCAGCCGGAGGGACTTTAACTAGTTTTGTTTCTCATGTTATTTGTGCGTTAAGTCCATGCAGGGTGACACACAGCAGGATTACTGTGTCAGCCATGAGATTGCTGGGCTTGATTTGTTAGGAGTAATACATCTTAGTTGCCCCTTCTTTATCTTGTTAGGAGATACCTAGGGTGCAGTCTAAGAGCACTATCCTGAACCAGGCATGGGCATCTCACACTGAGAGTTTGATAGGACATTGACTGTTGGGCTTTTGATTGCTAAAAGCTCAAGCTGAGTTTAGTTATCGCACAAGAGGACAGTGGAGTGGCAGCACACAAGAAACGAGACAGGGACACAGTCACAGTTCACAGCAAATTTACTGGAGATGAGAGACACTGGCAGACTCCAGAATACCAATCAGTTCACCTCACTGAAGAATTTCAAGAGATACAGCACTCAAATATGCTAATTAACAAAGAGGGCTTTCATTTATTTTATTTTTATTTTTTATTTTTATTTTTTTCTAGCAGACTTCTCACTTTCCTGTCAATGTTACACATGCGTTGGTGGGAGGTTTGGAAAAGGGCTGCTGTTTATAATGCTCATTCCTCATTTGGTCACTGTGTGTGTGCTTAGATACTTTGCCTTTATCATATCACTTAATCTTGTATAGATGGAATACTTCTGGTTACTGCATAAATGCAGTATACACGGTATACTGCTTACATTTTTTAATAGTATGTGAAATAGTATGCGTTATGCAACAATAAACATTTCAAAATGTACACTGAACAAAATTATAAACGCAACACTTTTGTTTTTGCCCCCATTTTTCATGAGCTGAACTCAAAGATCTAAGACTTTTTCTATTTACACAAAAGGCCTATTTCTCTCAAATATTGTTCACAAATCTGTCTAAATCTGTGTTAGTGAGCACTTCTCCTTTGCCGAGATAATCCATCCACCTCACAGGTGTGGCATATCAAGATGCTGATTAGACAGCATGATTATTGAACAGGTGTGCCTTAGGCTGGCCACAATAAAAGGTCACTCTAAAATGTACAGTTTTATCACACAGCACAATGCCACAGATGTCGCAAGTTTTGAGGGAGCGTGCAATTGGCATGCTGACTGCAGGAATGTCCACCAGAGCTGTTGCCCATGAATTGAATGTTCATTTCTCTACCATAAGCCGTCTCCAAAGGCATTTCAGAGAATTTGGCAGTACATTCAACCAGCCTCACAACCGCAGACCACGTATAACCACACCAGCCCAGGACCTCCACATCCAGCATCTTCACCTCCAAGATCGTCTGAGACCAGCCACCTGGACAGCTGCTGCAACAATCGGTTTGCATAACCAAAGAATTTCTGCACAAACTGTCAGAAACCGTCTCAGGGAAGCTCATCTGCATGCTCGTCGTCCTCATCGGGGTCTCGACCTGACTGCAGTTCGTCGTCATAACCGACGTAAACCGTCGTAAATATTCACATTCAATGGCGTCTGGCACTTTGGAGAGGTGTTCTCTTCACGGATGAATCCCGGTTTTCACTGTACAGGGCAGATGGCAGACAGTGTGTATGGTGCGGGTGAGCAGTTTGCTGATGTCAATGTTGTGGATCGAGTGGCCCATGGTGGTGGTGGGGTTTTGGTATGGGCAGGCATATGTTATGGACAACGAACACAGGTGCATTTTATTGATGGCATTTTGAATGCACAGAGATACCGTGATGAGATCCTGTTGTGCCATTCATCCACGACCATCACCTCAGGTTGCAGCATGATAATGCACGGCCCCATGTTGCAAGGCTCTGTACACAATTCCTGGAAGCTGAAAACATCCCAGTTCTTGCATGGCCAGCATACTCACCGGACATGTCACCCATTGAGCATGTTTGCGATGCTCTGGATCAGCGTATACGACAGCGTGTTCCAGTTCCTGCCAATATCCAGCAACTTCGCACAGCCACTGAAGAGGAGTGGACCAACATTCCACAGGCCACAATCAACAACCTGATCAACTCTATGCGAAGGAGATGTGTTGCACTGCGTGAGGCAAATAGTGGTCACACCAGATACTGACTGGTTTTCGGACCCCCCCCGGACCCCCCCAGTACAGTAAAACTGCACATTTTAGAGTGGCCTTTTATTGTGGCCAGCCTAAGGCACACCTGTACAATAATCATGCTGTCTAATCAGCATCTTGATATGCCACATCTGTGAGATGGATGGATTATCTCAGCAAAGGAGAAGTGCTTACTAACACAGATTTAGACAGATTTGTGAACAGTATTTGAGAGAAATAGGCCTTTTGTGTACATAGAAAAAGTCTTAGATCTTTGAGTTCAGCTCATGAAAAATGGGGACAAAAACAAAAGTGTTGTGTTTATAATTTTGTTCAGTGTAGTTACGCTGTTGTCACATGACTTCCTTACTGTATATTGGTTGTTAAAGGTTATCTCATTGGTATTTGTAGGAATTTGTATGTAAAATATGCATTGTATGGTTTTTTTTTTTTTTGGTTTTTTTCCCACAAAATCAATGTACTGACAACTTCAAAATCTCTAAGTCTTTTATGTACTTGCCAGATCCTTAGTGATGGTCACAGATGACTGAGTTCAATACTCACACACAATCCCATAGCAAGACTCTTGCTTATAATTTAGTGATGGAGAAAGTTGCCCCCCTCCCCCCAAAAAAGAGTTACTGGCAAATGTATTCATTAAGTAATTTGCACTTTTTTGCACTTTGTTTTAATTTGCGTGGATTAATTTAATTATTGAAGGTGCACTACAGAAGATTTGGCTCTCTAGCGGCTAAAACTGCAAGTTACTAGTGGAGGAACATTGATTTGGTAAATATGTGAGTTGTGCTTTTGCTCAACTCATCAGTGCAGATTAATATGATGGTTTAAGGTGAACCGGTGTACATGTGGATACAGGATGACATTCTGAATGTCACTCACAATGCCTGTAACAAAAATGTAACAGAAGTTAGGCAACACTGACATTTGGCATAAAAATTGCTAAATGTCTTAACTGTCAAGCAAGAAAAAAGCCTCTGTCACTTTCCCTTTTTATTTGTAAACCCTTTCGAAAAGGTAACTCACGCTGAGTCCCCTAGGGGTCGCTATGGGGAATGCCTCCGGCATGCCAGGTGTCTGAAGCGTGAGTCTAAACATGACAATGAACTTGACATTGGTAGGTGGCAGCCTATGACGTCACCACAGGTGTGACCATGAGTATGAAAGGGCACCTGGAAATAACGTCATCCTATTTCTTGTCTTCAGGATACCGGTTTGTTTGAACGTGTGTTTATTCAAGACAAATCTAGGATTATGGCGAGCACTAGCGCTAAGTCTTTCAGACAGTGTGTTCCTCTGTGTCAGCTTCATCTAACACCAGATGACACACACGATATGTGCCTTATGTGCATGAGTGAGGAGCATGCATTTTGAGCGCCTTCCTATGAGGAATTTCGCTCTCGTCTGGCCTTTTTTTCGATGGATTCGGGCCAGCCATCTGTGTCTCCCAGTTCAGGACCTGCTGCGGCTGAGGCGAGTAGGAGACTGAAGTTGTGGGGCTCGCAGGTGGAGCTCACGGATGAATTCAGAGAGGTATGATTATTTCTCATTCATTTGCGGTTGACGAGAGCGAGCTGCCGGATGATGATGTGTTATCTCTCTCATCATCTGATCCGGCAGCGAGCATGCTCCTTGCTTCAGGCCATGATGAGCAAGACGGCGCTGATGAGATCAATGATGTTTAAAAAAAAAAAACATCATCGATCTCATCAGCCTCGTCTTGCTCATCATGGCCTGAAGCAAGGAGCGCGCTCGCATATGACAAATTTTTGGACGTTATGTCCCGAGATTAGATATGCCGTGGAAACGCGAGAAGCTTGAATCCCTTCACGGTCGCCTCAATGAACGTTTCCTGCCGGGACATAACTGTCCATCTCGTACGTGCCCTTTTCTCCCAGATCTTCACACTGAGGTGCGGAGATCTTAAGCCCGGGATACACTGCACGATTTTAGCAATCCTATAATATCATTACTTTATCACACTGTGTGACATTGATCTATTAAACTTGGGTACGACATGCATGTAGACTGTACGATGATGACACCTATTGTTGGCTATGATGCAAGTTTCTATAGAAGAATAAAACGTCATCAGCATGCGCTAGTGGTAAACAAAAAGACCATGTTGAATCACACTTCGGCAGTTGTAGTTTTTATGTGTGCTGAAAAAAAAGGAAGCAGCCAATGAAGAAGGGAAAAGAGCTTGAGGTAAGCAGTTTTAAGTTTTAGGGCCATGTCGCGTTGATTTCATGTCGCATTTTTACTGGCTGGTCAGTAGACGTAGGTCGTAGCAGCAAACACACTGTGCGTTGATCATGCTGAATTTCTGACACTGTCAGAAAATTATCGTAGGCTATCTTTGGTCGCAAGACCGGGAAAACGGCTGTCTTTGAACCTCTCTCACTGTACGACATAGGACCACCGATTCAGAGCCACGATCACAGAAATCGCCACGATTGTTTCAAGATGGCAATCTTTTGTCTGGGACAGCCAAAAATTGTGCAGTGTATCCCGGGCTTTAGAGAAAGCCATATTCTGCCCGCATCCATCGCACTCAGGTGATTTATGCTGTTGTTGAGGGGATGCAAAAGCATGAGAATACGTCGATGCCTCCGATCAAAGAAACGTTGGCCAGTTATTTCACGATGGGCATGGCATCCGCGTTGAAGGCTCCGTCTCTGCCTACTAAACCTTTGCGTGTCATCTCGCATCTTAATGGCAGAGCATATGAGTCAGCAGGTCAGGCTGGCGCTGCGATGCACACTTTGGCTGTGTTGCAAACCTTAACAGGCTGATCTGCTGAAGGACCTGGCTATGCCAGGAGGGGCTCTTACACGTTTTTACATCTGGCCCTGAAGCTGGACCTATGTTGTTTTTTGGCAGTTTGTTTTTAATTTTACATCTGCCTTACTGATGATTCGGCATTAGTGGCTAGCTGTGAATGCGCTGTCTGACGCCAGGGAGCTTACTGAGTAGTAGGCTCTCTGTGAGCCTCCTTGGTGACTACTTTGTTTTAACAGGGTGTGTTTTACTAAGCTTTCTGTGTTTTGGACATTGCTAGGCCAATATTTGAGGCCTCCATCTGTAGAGCTCCACCTACTGGCGAGGCTGAGTTGTTAGGCTTTTTAGCCTCCTTAGCTGTTACTATAGGAAGCGCATTATGCCTGTGAGGCCCCTGCTTTTTCTTGCACTGTTGTCAAATCGTTAGGCTCTTTTTGAGCCTCCTTGCCTACTGCATTTATAGAATCTGCTAACAGCAGCACCATGCTGTATTGATAGCAGTGTTTTTATTTTTTAGCGTTGCTAGGCCTTCTCTCGCTAGGGTGATATTTTTCTGAGGTCTACGCTCCCCAAGAGCTCCGTTTGGATATCGAGTGCAAGTTGTAGGCTTTCTGTGCTACTACCTTGGCTACTGCGGGTGTCGTCTGGCCTTTTCTTGCTAGCGAGAGTTATATTTAGGTCTGTGCTCTTCAGGGCTCCACCAGGGTAACAGTTTGAGTTGAAGGCTCTTTGTGAGCCTCCTTGCTAGACATCTTAAGTGTGGGGTGTTGTTAGGCCTCCTCTCGATTAGAGAGTCATTATGCTGAGGCCTCCACTCCTAGAGCTCGGCTTTTATTTGCTAAGTTGTCAGGCTCTCTGTGAGCCACCTTGGATAAATTTGAGCATCGTCAGGCCTCCTCTCATTTAGACTATTATCTTTATTGAGGCCTCCGCTCTCTTGAGGTCCGCCATGATAGCAGCTGTGAGCTCTCTGTGGGCCTCTTTGCAAGTTATCATGTGTGTGGAGCGTTGTTAGGCCTCCTCTCGTAGTCGTTATGTTGAGGCCTCCGCTCCTGGAGCTCAGCTTTTATTTAAATTTGAATGTTGTGTAACGACTGAGACAAATCAGACACAATCATTTGGTATAGTCAACAAATAATTGTTTACAGCTCACTCTGGAGTCTGTTCCCCATCCCCCGAGGAGACCAGCCTAAGTTTTATTGCGCCGAAGTATGTGGGTTGCCACGTGGAAGAGCAGAGACAACGAAACACATAGGAAACCCTTAAAACAGACTATCCTGCATTAATTTATAGACAGGCTGTGCTATAAATGAACATGCATATCCATAGAAAATGGTATCCATTATTACTGTTTGTTGTATTGTACTCAGTATTGTATTCATATGTTTTATGATACATTTAATGTAACTTCAATTATGCCATGTTTAGTGTCTATGGGTTCGTATCAAGCAGGTTTAAATGCTTGTGTATATGATATGTCGATACCTGTGCAACACATCAGTATTACAAGAATCTTTAATAGTTTATTCTTCAACAACTCAGCCCATTCAGTCAGGCTCGAAGACAAGAGCCATAAACTCCCCCACCAAGGAAGTTCCCGCTACAGAGATTCCACTTTGCTCATTGGTCAGTTCCACCCGAAGAGGTGTGGTTCCTCCCAGATCTTAGGAGAAGACGCACAACTCCGCCTCTCTCTCTTGCTTCTTTTGGACGGACTGAAGAGACCCCTTGTGCTGCAGGCCTCTTCAGGCCAAGGCCTATGGGCCTGCAACCCCAGCCATGTGCTCCTCTAGAAGAGTGAAAGAACTCTTTCCTACCACAAGATTCAAACTAACCAAGCAAGATTGTTATCGGTTCTTCATTCAACGCAGAAGACATCAATTGCAACTTCAGTACCATCGGACTGAATTCTCAGGACTTCCTACGGCAGCAATATATCCAGACGCTCTTCAAAAAGGCTGAGGCCTAATGCAAGTATCATAAGATATATTAAATTGCTGCTAGTTAGTTCAAATTGTGAACCTCCTTTGTTACAAGGGAGTTTTTATGATGAATACTGATGATTCTTTTCCTGGTTTTTGGTTTCTTCATAGCTCCTACTGTTTCCCACTCCCGGTTTCACTCTATCATTTATAATTTTACCCGTTTATGTGTGACTTGCGTGTATGTATGTTTGTGTTTGTTAGTTAGCTATGTGTTTGTGATTTAGTTAATAAAACTTGTGCACAATACATATTTGGTTCTGATGCTCTGTCTGCAAAAGATTGCCTCTTAAATAATTACCAGCTCTGTAAATGCTTATTACAAAGCACTGTAAATACTAAGAAAGAATTATTTTTCTGTGGCCATGAAAAATACCATTCTCTTAGAATTAATTAATAATCAATACTGAGTGTTCACAGGATGAACTTTTTATTGATTGTAATTTTAATGTAGCTACTTCAAGTTAATCTGATTAACTGATTCAAATATTCATAATTAATCATAATTAATAATAATAGTGAGTTATGAATAATTATTAATATTTTCCCTTTGAGCTAATATCGCTACAGTCGTCAGGCCTCCTCTAGTAAGAGAGGCCTCTGAGGCCTCTGCTCACAGAGTTCAGCTACCATTTGCTAAGTCGTCAGGCTCTTTCTTGAGACTCCTTGGCTAATATAAGTGTCATTAGGCCTCTTCTCACTCAGAGAGGTTTCTTTATTGAGGCCTCCACTCTCCAGTGCTCCACCAAGATAACGATTATGAGTTGAAGGCTCTTTGTGAGCCTTCTCGCAAGTTTTACTGAGTGTGGAACGTTGCTAGGCTTCCTCTCGATAAGGGAGTCATTATGCTGAGGCCTCCGCTCCCAGAGCTCAGCAATTATTTGCTAAGTCGTTAGGCTCTCTGTGAGCCTCCTTGGCTAATATGAGTGTCATCAGGCCTCCTCTTGTTTGAGAGTTTTCTTATTGAGGCCTCCCCTCTCTGAGCTCCACTAGGATATCAGTTTTGAGTTGAAGGCTCCTTGGCTAATGTGAGCGTCATCAGGCCTCCTCTCATTTGAGAAAGTTGTTTTATCGAGGTCTCCACTCTCTAGAGATCTGCCAGGTTAGCATTTGCGGGTCGCAGGCTCTCTGTGAGCCTTCTCGTGGGATATCCTGAGTGTGGAACGTTGTTAAGGCCTCCTCTTGATAAGAGAGTCGTTATGATGAGGCCTCTGCTCCTAGAGCTCTGCTTTTATTGCTAAGTCTATTATTTGCTAAGTCATCAGGCTCTCTTTGAGCCTCCTTGACTAATATGAGCATCATCAGGCTTCCTCTCGTTTCAGAGTTACCCTTTTTTGAGGCCTCCGCTCTCTAGAGCTCCACCTGGATATCATTTGCGGGTTTCAGGCTCTCTGTGAGCCTCCTTGCAGGTTTTCCTAAGTGTGGATCGTTATTAGGCTTCCTCTCGATAGGAGAGTCATTATGCTGAGGCCTCTGCTCCTAGAGCTTGGCTTTTATTAGCAAAGTCGTCAGGCTCTCTTTGAGCCTCCTTAACTAATTTGAGCCTTGCCAGGCCTCCTCTCATTTTAGAGAGTTGCCTTCTTTGAGGCCTCTGCTCTCTCTAGAGCTCCGCTGGATATTAGTTACGGGTTGCAGACTCTCTTTGAGTCTCCTCGTGAAAATGTCCTGAGTGTGGAACGTTGTTAGGCCTCCTCTCCTAGAGCTCGGCTAGGCGGTAGGGTAGTGTGCTAGGTATTTAGGCTCTCTTTCAGCCTCCTTGGCTGCTTATCTCAGTTAGAGTGTGTTAGGCCCCCTCTCAATCTGGGAGGTATGATTTAGGCCTCCACTCTGCAGAGCTTTGTGGGCCAGCTGTACTCAACCCTGCACTGCCCTTGGGTTAGAGTCTTGTAAGGCTTCTTGTTGAGGCATCCTCTTTCAAGGGCTGCTTTTGGAAGTTTTGAGTCTTCTCAGCTCTCTGTGAGCCTTTTTGTAAGCTGGCCTGAGTATGAACATAGCTAGGCTTCCTCTCTTAGAGTCTTCCTTGAGGCCTCCGTTCTTGAGAAGTTCCAGCCTATGGTTGTCACTGGTGAGCCTAGGGATGAAGACTCTTTTGACTTAGCTTAGCCAATAAGGCATTCATCCCTTCAGCATGGCAGCATGGGTATTCCATTCCCTATTGTGACCCCTAGGGGACACAGCGCGAGTTCCCTTTCGAAAGAGAACGTCTCAGGTTATGCATGTAACCATGTTTCCCTGAGAATAGGGAATGAGACACTGCGTCCCTTTGCCATGCTTCAGGCATTCCTGCTCGGTCTCCTTCAGACAAGAAGTGGATGATGTTATTTCCAGGTGCCCTTTTATACTCACGGTCAGACTTGTGGTGACGTCTTAGGTTGCCGCCTGCCAATGTCGAGTTCATTGTCGTGTTTAGACTCACGCTTCAGACACCTTGCATGTCGGAGGCATTCCCCATAGTGACCCCTAGGGGATGCAGAGTCTCGTTCCCTGTTCTCAGGGAACCATGGTTACATGCGTAACCTGAGACGTTTTCTTTGATTTAACAACAAATGACGTCAAATTGACATTTAATACGAAATCCGAAATAAACGTGAAACCCCACTAATTTTACAGCATAATTAATGTGTGTTTTACTCATTTACTGATGTGTGTGTGTTCTTTAGAAATCACATAGCACATACTGGAACCATTATAAAATTAAAATAGGTTAATGCATTAACTGGGCTAAATAAATGTGATTTCTCCTTAAAAACATATCTCCTTAAATACAATAAAATCAACAAATAAATTGTATGAACTCAATATACAATGAACTTGGAAGATTCAAAACATTTTGTTATGTTGATAGTGATACATTTCAGATACTATCAATGTTGAACGTGTACATTTGCATATGCATTCAAACATGGAAAAATGCATGTTAGAACCAGTGTTGCCAACTGCTTTCAGTTGAAAGTAGCCAAAACTGCAGCTAAATGTCATAATGGCAAATTCATTAATCTATATAAATATAAATATATAGATCAGTTGGCAAAAATAAGAACCTAGATAAGGTTTGTCCAAGAAGTTGCTAGATTTGTCCCTAAACTTTTGAAAAAAGTCTCAAAACGGGCGGGAAATCACTAAATCTGGTGACAAAATCACTAAATTGGCAACACTGGTTAGAACTGCACTTTATGTACAAATACCTATGAGCTCATGTTGCCATTTTTAATTCAGTGAGTGTTGACCAGTTACCATCTTGTAAATAATTTGGTGTAAAAAAAAAAAACTATTTGCAGTCTGATAAAACAAAGAAGACAAATTTGTCATTAAATAGATCATGTCGAGCAAATTGCAATGTTGAATACAATATTCCATAGAGTGTTCTCTAGTTGTTTACTGCTCATTTTTTTTGTACAAATGTGAACTTATTTAGAAAGTGCATGCATACACAACATTCTGCGCGTAGAGTATACTTAATCCAGTGCTAGAAAGTATGCTATTCCAGACCAATCCCATAGTGTCTCACCCCAGTTTAACCTTTGACCTCTTGCAAATGAAGCAGATAACTGAATTAAACCATTTTTATTTCAATGAACTTCATAATCTATGGTGCGAAATGTAAAAATGTTTCCTTTTCTTGTAGTTTACTATGTTTATTTGAAAGAGTATGAATGTAGGTCCCACACAAATGAAACAAAATAAACAAATGGCATGTTATGAGTTTTTCTAGATGAGTTTTTTCTTATCATATTTTACAAAAATGTCAATGTCAAATGCTTTTACTTGATGTCAATGACATTTGACTGACACAAAATGTTTTCCATATGGTCAATTATAAGCCATCCATGCATACCATATTTAGTAATGTAGAAATACTTCCTCTTCCATAATGTGATGCATTATTGACAATATGATGTGTAATTTCCAGGAGGCCCTAGTGTCACGGAAAGGGGTATTTTATAGAATCTTCCATCATTCTCTGTTTCAGCCGTCTGGTAGGAAACAGATAATACCAAACTGAGGGAAAATTGTCCAAATCTGTGCACAATTACCCCCATCTCTCCTCAGTAAGACTCCCATGGCACTGTGGTTTCCATCGCTGCATGAGACCAAGCTCAGCACTCAGTCCTATCAGCCTCCATTTTCTGACCCTCTTACAAACATTACTGGAAACTACAGCCGTTCAGATGCATTTACTGCCATCCCTTCCCAAATAGTATAGCCTTTGGACACAAGGTATCTGTGTGTGTCAGTGAGAGACAAACAGAGCAAGAGAAAGAGACATTTAGAAATGGAAAATGTGTTGTCAGTGTAAAATGAAGTTTTCAGAGTCCTGGAGGGTTACAAGGCCAGCAGGGATTAAGTTATTGAATTACACTGCTAAATTGATGGATAATCTTTCTTTTTTCTCCTCCCAAGTTAGAAACATAAAAATCAAAGGAAGAGCTTTCATGTTGTCTGGTTTCTGTGTGATTGATACATTACCTTATCTTTGAAGATGTCTCTGGAGCTCATTTGGTCTGGTCTGAGATCCTTTGCTTTTATCAAAATACAGGTAACACTGATGAAAAATGTTTAATTCTATAATTAAAAAAAAAAAAAAAAAAAAAAGTTGATCAAACAGATTAGACTTTTAGAATTTTTGGGATACTTCAAAGTCCAAACCTAGTGAGCTGCCTACAGAGGGAGCATTTTAACAAGTCATAAAAACTGTTCTGAAATCATTTGAAAAGGATTCAGAATCCACTACAACTTTAATTTAATTCAATACTGAAAAGTATTAAACATGCTAAGTTTGCTGCCTTTGTAAAATGTTATGAGGTTCCATGATGGTTGGGATGCTGCCTCAGAAGGCAGTTCAAAAATCATTCTAATATGCTGATATGGTGATCAAGAAACATTTCTTATTATTGTCAATGCTGAAACAGTTGCGCTGTTTTTGTGGAAACCGTGATGCATTTTTTTTTTCAGGATTCAGTGAAGATTAGAGAGAAGAATAAACAGATTTTTTTTTTTTTTTTTTAAATAGAAAATTATGATCAATTTAATGGATCATCGCTTAAAGTATTAATGTCTTTAAAAAAAACCAAAAAAAAACCAAAAAAAAAACCAAGTCTTCTATTTTAAACAAAAAAAAAAAAGCTTTATTTCAGTTTTTTTTCTTTTTTTTTTTTTCTTGCAGTTGTCCTTTGCCAGAGCATTTGAACATTTTATAGAAACTCAAAATATGTTTTATCCACATGATTAACAAATAAAAATAATCTCATAGTAACACTTGGAGAAAAAAATATTCAGGACTACATGTACCAGAATGCATCGTGATACAAGCAGGAAACAACAACAACAACAACAACAACAGCAACATCTGACTTGTCTAGACTCATTTAACTGCAGAACTGGTACCATCGTTGCTCTAATAATTCAAGGGTCTACATTATAATTTCATATCACGTATGAATAATTTCTGCTGCTCTTTTGAAAACTTAAAAATAACATGGGAATAAGTAAAATATAAAAGTTCCAACACACATTTAAAAAAAAGTTTTTTTTTTTTTTCATTTTCTTAGACAATCCATGCCGACTTGCCGTGAAATCTTCATGACATATATTATTACAGTCACAAAACAATTCCAACGCACAAATATTCCCACATCTTTATAGTTTCTCCTTTCTGTTAATTTTTTTCATGAAATTGTCAAAAAAGCAGAAGTGCTATGTGGATTTTAATCCCTCATATGGAGTCATGTTATGTAGCGTTTCTATTTGCAGTGCAAGGCCTCAGTCCATCGGTCTTTACGCCAAAGCCTGTGATGTCACAATGATGTCACAGTTACCAGGCGCTCAGAGTCCTGAGGCCTCTTATTCAGCGGTCCTCCTCAGCACGGATAAAGGGAGCAAGTGCAAGTGTGGGAGATCTATGCGTGATGGGGCAGCACACAGAAAAGACCACATTCAAAAATGACAGCTAGAGAGAGAGAGAGAGAGGCAGATACAAAGAGAACAAGAGAGCGACACAGGCTGGGACGAAAGTTAGAAAGCTGACCTGACAACAAACACTTCTTTGACACAGACATCCCTCTTCCACTTGGCACTGTATACACTGCAAAAAATGCATTCTCTTAATCTGTATTTTTGTGTTGTGTAAAACTGCTTAAGATATTAAGACATGTTTTGGGGGATATTTCTTGAATTTTTTTTCTTGTTCAGGTGTAAACTTCACAAAAGTTTGTTAGATTTATGCTTAAAATAAACAAACAAAACAGAAAATTATTTGTAACAGAGCTCCTAAGGTGACATTTTCTCCATGTGCACAAGAAACGTTCTACGTGGGTACAAAAAACTTGTGTGCAAAACTTTCACATGTACACAAGAAATTTGTGTGCATTGAAAACTAGATTTTTATTTTTTATTTTTTTTTATTTTGCACATGAATGTGTTCATGAAAAACTTTTTAAAACTTTTTTGTTTGCACAAGCAACTTTTTTTGTATGCAGTTTACCCAGTTTTGCACAAAAATGTACATTTGGAAATATGTACATATGGAAAACGTGTGTAAAAATAAGAACATTTCTGTTCTCTTGACGTAAATGAGAGGATTTTTCATTCTGTTGTGAGTGCGAAAGAGAAAATGTTTCATTCTGTTGAAAATGTTTCATTTTCAGAGGAAAGTTTCTTGTGCATATGCAAAACTTTTTCTCATGCGAAAGTCTTTTTTTTCTGTCACTTAAGGGGCTGCATAATTTTTCAATGGCGTAAATAAAAAAAAAAAAAATCAATGTAAGATGTAAGGTTTGGATATTTTTACTGGAAAACAAGTCAAAAATACTCACTAAGAAAATTATTATTATTATTATTTTTTTTTTTTTTTTTTGCAGTTTGAGACAGACAAACTCATTTCAGATTGAGCACCAGTGAAAAAGGCCATATTTAGCTATTGTTTTTTTTAATCTACTCAACATTCTTGTTCTTTTTTTTTGTTTTGTTTTTTGTTTTTTGTTTTTTGTTTTTTTGTATGACAAAAAAAGATCATAATAGAAAAATCTACACCGTCATCTGTCACTCCCCTCCCATGAATCTAAAAGCCTGAAATGTTCCATGGTTGCATGTGATCTCTTATCAAAGCTAGCATTTCCCCATGTCCCTTACTAAAAAAGTTTAAGTAGTGTCTTTGGCAGATTCACAGATAGAATTGTATCTTCTCTCAATGAGTAATTAGAATACATTTTTTTCTAGTAATTTTGTAAGGGACTGTGACTGCTCTGTACATTTGTTCATATGCGAACATCGGCATACGCACACCCACAAGCACAAACTCACTCGCACACTTTTATGGTCTCACATTAGTGAAAATTGAGCTCAGGTAGTGAAGGCTCAGGTAGGTGGTTAACGCATACAAACAGAGCGATTCAGAAGGCAGTCACTTGAATCTCTTGACATGCGGATGATGGTGGGATGTAGGCAGAAAAGTACAGCACACTCAAAAATGCTGGCCGCTTCACTTGTCTTTTGTCAGTCGAGCAAAAGAGCCTATGCAGGAACGCCCATATTTAGGCATTTGGGCGAGGCATATTGTCATTGTAAATTAGAGATGGTTTTCGGATGTCCAGCTGGGTTGCAGGGTTGGTAAAAATCCATATCAACAGTGCAAAGAGCAGGTGAGGAGCAATGTTTGCTGGCTAGACTCCAGATCTCATGGGGTGGGGCATGTCATTGATGTATGATGGGGTGGGGCAGGTTGGGCGTGGTCAGGCTCAGTGGATTATAATGCTATGAGGGACACAGAAGCAGAAGCAAAGAAAGCATGAGCCACAGGCTGGGTGTTAATGCCCAACCACCACTGGAGTCATCTGTCAGGAACGGCTCTGGAGACTCGTACAGAGAGTCATCTGAGAGAGAAAAAAAGAGAAGGAAATGAACATTAATAATCATGTTGCACCTTTGCCTCTTCCTGTCTGTTCCACATTATTATAAACAGTAGAAAACAATCTAACAACAGCAATGTGCATTTCAGGAATATTCATTACAGGAGAGATTATAGGGTATTCATTGGGGTGGTCGTGGCCTAATGAATAGAGAGTCGGACTTGTAACCCAAAGGTCATGGGTTCGAGTCTCAGGTCCGGCAGGGATTGTCGGTGAGGGGAGTGAATGTCCAGCGCTCTCTCCACCCTCAATACCACGATTGAGGTGTGACCCTTGAGCAAGGCACCGTACCCCCAACTGCTCCCCGGGTGCTGCAGCAATGGCTGCCCACTGCTCCGGGTGTGTGTTCACGGTGTGTGTGTTCACTGCTGTGTGTGTACACTTGGATGGGTTAAATGCAGAGCACAAATTCCTAGTATGGGCCACCATACTTGGCCACATGTCACTTCACTTTCACTTTCACTTGATCATTGAAAATAACTATTGGAGGAGCGGTTTCAGCATCAGAGGGACTCTGTCCTATTCAGATTATATGATTTGGTCTGGTGGAATGTTTTTGATTTTAGACTAATCATTTTAGACTCACTGTACAGTATTAATAATTAGAAATATTCATTATAGAATCTGCAAAATATAAAAAAGTGCAGAACAGAACACATATTTTGTGATTCTGTATATATTCTGACACTTGACCATTACACCAACAGAGAATATAATAACATCGCATTCTAAATACATAAGACATTAATTTGGAGTTGGTCCGTTTGCAGCTATAACAGCTTCTACTCTTCTGGGAAGGCTTTCCACAAGATTTTGGTGTGTTTCTGTAGGAATTTTTGCCCATTCATCCAGTAGAGAGTATTTGTGAGGCCAGGCAATGATGTTGGACAAGAAGGCCTGGCAATTTCCGTTCCAGTTCATTCCAAAGGTGTTCGATGGGATTGAGGTCAGGGCTCTGTGTGGGCCAGTCAAGTTCTTCCACACCAAAGTCATCCAACAATGTCTTTATGGACCTTGCTTTGTGCACTGGGGCACAGTCATGCTGGAATAGAAAAGGGCCTTTTCCAAACTGTTTCCACAAAGTTGGAACCATACATTGTCCAAAATGTCTTGGTATTGGTGAAGCATTAAGATTTCCCTTCACTGGAAGTAAGGGGACTAGTAAGGGACTCCTGAAAAACAGCCCCATACCATTGTCCATCCTCCACCAAACTTTACAGTTGGCACAATGCATTCATGCAGGTAACATTCTCCTGGTATCTGCCAAACCCAGACTGCCAAACAGAGAAGCGTGATTCGTGATTAGTCCAGTGCCAGTGTGCTTTACACCACTCCATCTGACACTTGGCATTGTGCTTGGTGATGCATGGAGCTGCTCGGCCATGGAAACCCATTCCATGAAGCTCCCACCGCACAGTTTTCGCTGATATTAATGCCAGTGGAAGTTTGAAACTCAACTCTCAGCACTTGGTGACTTTGTGTGGTCTTTGGCTTCGTGGTTGAGTTGCTGCTGTTCCTAGCTTCTACATAGAATTTTTCTATTTGAACAAATAATTATGATTCTTTGCTAATTCTATTATTTGTCATATTAAATTGTTAGAAAGAGAACTGTCACAAGACTTCTTTTTCATCACACCTTTGATATACTATACTATTTTCACTCAGATTTGGACAGAATCAGTTGTGATTCTGTAAAATAGGATGTAGCTTCTGTGCATTGTTTACTCTCTCACTGCTGCCACCTCTAGCCCATGGCCCATTCTTTTTCCCAGCCTGCCTTTCATTGAGCTTTTGTCTCAGGTCTAACAATTCCAGTCCCTTGATCTCTAAAGACATTATAATGGGGTCTGGGGTTTTGATTAACCCTTGTGTCAAGACTAGGATTCCACCCAGTCAGAGAGTAGGAAAATACACAATGACATGGAGGGGTCACACTGGATGATAAAGCTTTTCACTGACAGGCATCTGCTGTTCTTTTTGTTACTTTCCATCCTGTATATGCACATATAAATATTTCATGAAAACACCCCAAAGCTCACACCCTAATAAAACAATATGCAATCCTTTGCAACAACTTTCTACACCTCTGAAGCCCAATAGTGGATAAAGGATGAGAACTATGAATTCGAATTCATACTTTCAATTGAACTTGCGGTCAGTCAGTTTTTGACTCTCATGTGATTTAATCGCTGTGAAAGGCAGTGTACATTATCTCTGAGAAGCTGGATGGAGTCACGAGTGCTCTTGTAAATAGATACATGATAGAGTGAGAGGTGGATCGTTATTTCAATTTGCATGTGATTGTCTGAACTGCTCTCTGGAACACTTCTGTTTGCTAACAATTACATCACGCTAATGGGCTGTCACATGAGCTGAGACTTCTCCTCGAAACTTACACAACACCTAAACTATGACTGAAAATAGGCATGGTAATTGTAAGGAATTTAACAATTCTAATTGTGATTCTTTTTCCATTTCCTTATTGATTTCATAAATATGGGACCTCAAACTACACATTCTTAGATTGTACATTACAAGTTTTTAGTACTCATTGAATTCATGTTGGTTTCATATGGTTTTAAAAAACTTTTATAACATTTCCAAGAAAAGTTATAGTTAGATTTAATGATTCTAAAAATGTCATGTGGTTAACCAAATAAAAGATTATACATTTTTCTACACCCTAATTGTATGTACTCATCTCAATTCAATGCTTTTTTAAAAAATATATTTCTCAAGGTAAAAATTATATTTTAGAAATATCAAAATACTTTTGGTCTCACCATATTTTACAAACTGAACGTACCTTGCCTTGTCATTAAAAAAAATAAAAATAAAATCAGTTGATCTGATATTTCATAAGATTTATTGACCTTGACACAGTCATGAGGGTCTGGATGGGTCTTCTCTATGATATCATTTCCTGTTTGATGTTTTTTTTTTTTTTTTCCCTGCATGTCGTGCCACATTAAGTGATTTGGCAGATAAACTGTTTTTAATTGTTAAGTTGTATCAGAATTTTCTTTTTTTAAAAAAAAAAAATAATAATAAAAGATTATGCCAAATACTTAGTAAGGTTTTCAAGAATTTAATTATTTAATTTTTTCCTTTATTATGATATCAGGACATGTTGTGCCATGGCATGGACCTAAAAAATATGTTGTCTACTGCATAAAAACCGGTTCTAGATTCTCAACCTTACTAAGAAACTTCTTACTGAACCTTTAAAAAAATATTAATGTCTACTCAAAAGTTGTTGTTGTTTTTTTCATCTAAACAAGTGTAAAGTGTGTATAAATGCTAGAGAATTCAAAATGTCACTCTGCATCTTTCCATGTCCACCTCTTGCAGCACACCTATGTTTTACTTCTGACTATTTTGCAGTGCCAAGTCCTCTTTGACAGTAAGCAGGTCAAGGTGTGATAAATGCAAATGCTGTAAATTAAGTCTAGCTCAATGAGTATATTTTCTGGACAAGTCTGACATGAGGGAGAGTGATTTAAGCAGTGTTACCCGTAGCTGGCATATCTACCTGGGACAAGGGGTTAAATAAACCAAGACCTCTGTGTTTAACTGCAGGCTATTCTGGTGTTTGTGGTTTGTGTGTGGGAACCCCTGCAGGTCTCTTAACGTCTGAACCTGCTTGCCTTGATTAGTTGCAGGTCAACATTTTTTGATTGTTATCTGCCCTGTGTGAGATGAATAGCTTCCTACAGCGAGTGTCCCCGAGGGGCAACACTATCGCTCCACCGTTTCTGGTACCATGAATGATCGGCCCCATGAAACCTTCGGCCCCATAAAACAAGTTGTCTTAGTCATCAGTGGAGGTCCAGAGCGAAGAGAACAAAGTTCCTGAAAATAAATAAAGTAAAGCTAAGCATTTCACCCATCATTGGAGTTAATACAGGTGTTCACAGAATTCCCAGGGTTGACCTGCTCAGTTAAATCAAACTGGACACGAGGATTGGGATGTGAGATTCCTGGTACAGATTTGCAAGTATCACCATAAATAACATAAATAGACAGAGAGCAGACACAGCAGACACATGCTGGGACATACTCACTCGTAGGCTTGACGTACACCTTCAATTTCAAACACGGCTTCCCACCGAGGTTGGGGTGTGGTGAGGCTGTGTAGAGAGAGGGTGAAAATTACTGTTAATATTCCTCACAGACTGATAAAACTATGTGACTTGACATTATTTACTTAAAAATGGCTTAAAAGTACAGTTCAGAGTTCAGAAATTAATCAGTGTTATAAACTATGAAAAGTAGTGAAAATCAGAAGAAAAAAACTAATGTGTCAGTATATACTTATAAGAATTTATACTTATTTTAAGAATTTAAAATACTACTTAAAATACTATTTAAAAACTACTCATCACACCCTGCAAATGACGTAACTGAATCAAAGACAATTGTGCAGAGTAAAACTTATGACTTCCAGTCCTTTATTATAAGTATTAAAGTGATGGGGTAAGATGCTCTACGGGGCAAGATGACCCCCCACCTTAATTTTTTCTCTTGGCCATAGATGGCACAAAATATCATCTCAGCACTTTTGACAAATGGCTACGCTATTTTTAATTTTGTCATTTTATCTGAATATCAACATTTGTGAGATTTATTCAGTCAAAAGAGTTTTAAGGTTAATCATTCTAATGAACTGAACAGTATACTTTATTTAAACACTTTATGTTCCTGCATTCTTCCATTAATGAGTGTATTTTAGTATATTTACTGCTGGCTATGACCCATTTCAGGGGCAGCAAAAAAATTAATCTTTATGTTTACATGTATAGCTTCATATTATAAGAAGGCTACTTTCTACAACCTTTATATCCTTTGTTTACAGTGAGATTTGCTGAATATGTTTCTCCAATCTTTCAAAGAGTTGAAAACAACAGTGAGGAATCGATTCTAGATTCTCAGATTCCAGAACCAGGAATCGGAGCCCATTCAAAAAAAATGTTGGAATCGAACAGCCTTATTTAATACTTATTGTATTCATTCATTGGGTTATTAAAAAAAAAAAAAAAAAAAAAAAAAAAATCTATGAATTAGATGTACATTTCTGACATCACTTTTCATTAAAACCTGTAGGCTAACTGAGTTAAATCATTCAATTTGAATTCATAGTCTTGTTATTATGAAATATGGGCATTTATATAATAAAAATATTAATTAAGTAAATGAAGAGTTTGGTTCCAAAAGGCTATAAATCCATTTTGATTAATTTGAGTAAAAATGTGTTTTCTTTACCAAGAAAGTGGCAAGATGAAAATCACTATTTTTTGTTTCAAACTTTCACATAGCATCTTTTGGTTATAAAACATTAAAAATTCAAATCTAGATTTTGATTTTCAAAGGTTTATTATAAAAACGGATTATTTTTTCCCCAAAATGCAATAAATCCATGACACGTTTTTTTCAAAATGCAATTAATCCATCAATATAAAAGTTATTTTTCATATTTAAAATACACAACAAAGTAAGTTGATTCACATATATGACAGCCTCTGAACTTTGTCAATACTAATCTTATATACAGGCATTTGACTAAAAACACATTCAGTCGTCGCTCCCAAAATGAATTCAACGAGTCATCTTGTTAATGTTATAAATTAATTATGTCTCCATTTGTCATTACCGATTAAAGAGTATCTGGCGCCACCGCACGGGTACAATAAACACATTTGCCGAGTACACTGGAATTGATTGCAAAATAAAATATAGCTGATAAATCCTTGTCTGACAGTGAAGATTTTGACAATCATGTTGTTGTTGTTTTCAGATGTTTAAAATCAAAACTAGCAATGCCAGATTTGAGAATTAATCATTCTTGGTCAAACGGCTTTAAAAACTATTCATGATTCAGTGTTGGGGACCGTGACAGAAGTTTGATGCTGTCGTGGAACAAGCAACAGCCACCGGCATTTTTCCTCCTCCCGAGTGCCTCATCTTAATCTCCTCACGTAAATGATTACATTTCGATGGCTTACGTTTCTTCCCCACCGCAGAAACCACCACAGGTTCATCAATGCCGTCAAAATTATTCATTTTTCTGTTTTTGTTGATCACAAAGTACAAAGTAGATAAGGAAAACTAGGATACCGGGTGTATTCCGAGCGCCGCCATCACTGTTTACAATGAGTGGAATGGTGCGCTGTGATTGGTTGAGCGGATATATCGCATTCTGCAGAGAAGGGAGACTGGCGTTTGTCGCGTTTTGGAAAGAAAGGGAGAAAACATGACAGAATAACACGACGGATATCGCATTTTGCGCAAAATAAAAAAAAAAATTACTTTTCAATACCGACCAGAAACAATACTGATTTTGGCGGAAACTCAATTTAAAAAAAAAAAAAAAAAAATGGCGTTTATCGCGTTTTGGAACCAAACTCTTCAAATATTTATTTGTCTGTATATAAGTCATAGAATAGAATAAAATAAATAAATAAATAAATAAATAAATATACAGGTGCTGGTCATATAATTAGAATATCATCAAAAAGTTGATTTATTTCACTAATTCCATTCAAAAAGTGAAACTTGTATATTATATTCATTCATTACACACAGACTGATATATTTCAAATGTTTATTTCTTTTAATTTTGATGATTATAACTGACAACTAAGGAAAATCCCAAATTCAGTATCTCAGAAAATTAGAATATTACTTAAGACCAATACAAAGAAAGGATTTTTAGAAATCTTGGCCAACTGAAAAGTATGAACATGAAAAGTATGAGCATGTACAGCACTCAATACTTAGTTGGGGCTCCTTTTGCTGGAATTACTGCAGCAATGCGGCGTGGCATGGAGTCGATCAGTCTGTGGCACTGCTCAGGTGTTATAAGAGCCCAGGTTGCTCTGATAGTGGCCTTCAGCTCTTCTACATTGTTGGGTCTGGCATATCGCATCTTCCTCTTCACAATACCCCATAGATTTTCTATGGGGTTAAGGTCAGGCGAGTTTGCTGGCCAGATAAGAACAGGGATACCATGGTCCTTAAACCAGGTACTGGTAGCTTTGGCACTGTGTGCAGGTGCCAAATCCTGTTGGAAAATGAAATCTGCATCTCCATAAAGTTGGTCAGCAGCAGGAAGCATGAAGTGCTCTAAAACTTCCTGGTATATGGCTGCGTTGACCTTGGACCTCAGAAAACACAGTGGACCAACACCAGCAGATGACATGGCACCCCAAACCATCACTGACTGTGAAAACTTTACACTGGACCTCAAGCAACGTGGATTGTGTGCCTCTCCTCTCTTCCTCCAGACTTTGGGACCCTGATTTCCAAAGGAAATGCAAAATTTACTTTCATCAGAGAACATAACTTTGGACCACTCAGCAGCAGTCCAGTCCTTTTTGTCTTTAGCCCAGGCGAGACGCTTCTGACGCTGTCTGTTGTTCAAGAGTGGCTTGACACAAGGAATGCGACAGCTGAAACCCATGTCTTGCATACATCTGTGCATAGTGGTTCTTGAAGCACTGACTCCAGCTGCAGTCCACTCTTTGTGAATCTCCCCCACATTTTTGAATGGGTTTTGTTTCACAATCCTCTCCAGGGTGCGGTTATCCCTATTGCTTGTACACTTTTTTCTACCACATCTTTTCCTTCCCTTCGCCTCTCTATTAATGTGCTTGGACACAGAGCTCTGTGAACAGCCAGCCTCTTTTGCAATGACCTTTTGTGTCTTGCCCTCCTTGTGCAAGGTGTCAATGGTCGTCTTTCGGACAACTGTCAAGTCAGCAGTCTTCCCCATGATTGTGTAGCCTACAGAACTAGACTGAGAGACCATTTAAAGGCCTTTGCAGGTGTTTTGAGTTAATTAGCTGATTAGAGTGTGGCACCAGGTGTCTTCAATATTGAACCTTTTCACAATATTCTAATTTTCTGAGATACTGAATTTGGGATTTTCCTTAGTTGTCAGTTATAATCATCAAAATTAAAAGAAATAAACATTTGAAATATATCAGTCTGTGTGTAATGAATGAATATAATATACAAGTTTCACTTTTTGAATGGAATTAGTGAAATAAATCAACTTTTTGATGATATTCTAATTATATGACCAGCACCTGTAGATGAATCTCTTTTACTGGGATTGTACAGATTTGGTACTGTATATATAGTAGGGCTGTGCAGCGGAGCCAATAATTTATCTGTATCTGTATCTATATCTGTAACAATCTCAAAATTATTTGTGTCTGTGTCTCTATTCAGATTTTTTTTTTTTTTTTTTTTTTTTTTTAATCATCTTCCATACGAACTTTGTGTTATGTCAGGACAATCATAAAATAGCTAATAAGAGAACATGGAAGTTGAAATAAAATATGGTTGAAAATTGCTAAAATATCTTTTACTATACAAATGCAAATCTGAACAAGTTAATACATAAATGCTTGCATATAAAGTAGTAGAAAAGGTGTAAGATGTAGTATTTTAGTAGACATTATCCTTGACAAAGCTCTGAGAAAACTTCTTTCTTCCATCTTAGAAATATTGCCAAATTGCGTCCAATGCTGCTGAGAGATTGATTAACACTTTTGTGTTTTCCCGTATTGATTATTGTAATGTCTTGTTGGCTGGGGTGTCAAAAGCTACCTTAAACAAATTGCAAGTAGTGCAAAATTCGGCTGCTAGAATCCTTATTAGAACTAGGATAAGAGATCGTATTACTCCCATTTTGGAGTCCTTGCATTGGCTCCCTGTTAGGTTTAGGGTAAACTTTAAAATTTTGATGCTTACTTATCAATATTTGGCCGAGCTTTTAATTCCTATACTCCAACGCGTGACCTTCGTTGATCCGAAAATGGTCTCTTAACTGTTCCTTTAACTTGCTTAACATTGATGGAAGGTAGGGCTTTTTCTTCATTAGCTCCAAAATTATGGAATTCTTTACCGATTGAGATAAGGCAAGCTAAATCTCTTAGCATTTTTAAATCTCACCTTAAAACTAATTTTTTAGGGTAGCTTTTAATTGAATAATTGTATCAATTTTTCATTGTGCTTATTTTATATGGTGTATTGTGTTGTTTTAATTTTATACTGTGTATTATTTAATATGGTGTATTTTTGTTGTTTTATTTGTTTCTGTAAAGCACTTTGAGATGTACATTTAAAGGTGCTATAGAAAATAAAGGTTATTATTATTATTATTGCATAGTGATTTTAGAGGTTTATGTATAATATCTCCTGGCTCACCTGTTATCCAGCAAACTTGAAAAGTGACTGCGTCTGCCAAATATATTTCCTATTATTCAGTAGAATTTGTTAATAGTTTTGAAGCCATTATCCGTGTCTTTCCAAATAAGGTATTCAGCTTCAGGCACATCCCTAATATATAGGTTAGGCTGGTTAGCAAGCATGACCATTAGCCCCGGCTGGTAGAATGTTTACTTCCGATGTAACTTCTGAAACTTTACTGTTGTGCTTTATAGCATTGCAAGATATAAAAAGTCAAGACAAAGACCATGTGGTCCTCCGACAGTAAACACATGTGAGATTCAGTCTCGTTGGTAAGGCCATGTCTACTGACACCATGGCAACCAGGGGCTATTGTACTCTCTGAACCAGACACAACATTTACCTGGAGAGCAATGAACAAATTTCCATTACTCTGCCATGTGAGTCTCTCCCTCTTTTACCCTCATACACACTACACATAAGAAAAAGCACTTAGAGTCTGTTCTCCATTGAAAGTCTAACTTCATTCTGGCACTCGTTTCCCCTCATCTCCTTCAAAAGCACACAAATGGATTTTTGGCTAATTTTTTAAGATTGCAAATGGAAAACAAATCATGATTTTGCCATGACACAGTTTTCAGCTTGCTCTTCAGATACATAAAAATTCCTTTAGCAATTACCACAAATCACTCAGCGGCTCAGCTAATGGAGAGCTGATGTGTTCTGCACAAAAAGCTTCTTTTAGGTGAATTCTGCTCTAACAGGTGTTCTTAAGTGTGTGGATATAAAATTGGCACATGGTGCTCTCATACTGTCAAAAAATACAATATCAAAATCTGAGGTTACATTTTACTTTAGTGAACAACATAAATCACTCATGATTATTCATACAGTTCTTTTATACAGCATTTTTAATGCACTTTAAAGACTTTTAAAAAGTACCACAACTATGCATTGTACTACCATGTTTTTTTGTTTTTTTTCGTACAATGTTAGTACTAAGGTATTCTTTGAAATATCTTGAAGTACCATGTACATACAATGGAAAATTAATATGGTGATTAATTATAGAATTATTCAGTTGTAAGAGAAAGACTGAAATCTACTTAATTATATGAAAAATATATAAAATTGTGTGTTTGTGTTTGTAAATGACATCTCAAAGTTGTTTTCTATGCAACTATCATCATCAACTAATATTGAACTACTAATTAAAAAAAAAAAACAAACAAAGATTTCTCAAACACTCCTATCCCTCTTTTATTGGTCAGGAAAACAACTAGATCTGCCCCAAACTCACACCATTGTTTGAGTCACTGCTACCATGTCGGGCTGGTTGAAATTCTCAAAGAAACAAAGAAATGTTTTGAAAGTGCCCCAGAGACACAGTGTTTTCAGTAAAAAAAATTCAGTAAAAAAAACTAATATGGCTATTAAACTAGTCTAAAAGTACCAGTGTAATTGTTTTTTTTTTTTTTTTTTTAAATGTCACATTTCATCATTAAAATGTAAATGTAAAATATTTGGTGAAAGGAAATTTTCTGACTAAATTCTGACTAAGTTATGATTATGGACACATGAGGAGAATTATAACAAAAGAGTGATTTTTGAAAGTGTGTTTGTATGAACAGAGGGCTATCAGAGATCTGGCGTATTGTGTGTGTGTGCTGGGAGTCTCCGAAATTCTCATTTGCCGTATTCAAGCACACAGGCCTGTGAGAATGTCACAGTTGCCATTCACTCAGTCACCCTCTCTGGTGGGTCGAGGCGGGGTTGACCCAAAGGTGATGGACATCCTCTATTGTTGAGGGATACCAAACTAAGCCGCCACCGACCCCCCCCCCCCCCATCCACCCCCACCACCCACCCCGCACCCCTGCCCCCCACCCAGTAACCCTGTGGCAGACCCCTTTGCCTCATAACCCCAGGGGCCATGACAGCAACAATATTGATAGTAGCCAAACACTTCTGTGGAGGAGGAGACGGCCTCGTCTGATGAATAGCCAGACTAAGTACTTCTCAGCCCAGGCCGCTGTCTTGAACAAAAGGTGCATAATAGCGGGTCTCGCACCAAGCGACAGGGCGGACTGCATTAAAAACAGCTCAGGACAGGCATAAGAAACACCCAGCCTCGAGTGCAAACTTTGAACCCTGGGTTCTTTCTTTCCTTTCTTTTTTTCTTTGATTGACCCTCTTCTGTGTCTCTGTTTTCCCCTTGCAACTGGGGTGAAAATGTCCCATGGCTGGAAGGAAGGTCTGGGACGCCCTGCTGGTTTGGTGACAATTCTGTGACGCCCACCACGTCAAATTCCTGGACAGCCATGATATTTGAAGCGATTCTCATTTGAGACACTCTGTGCCTGCTTTGGGTCAGACTAGCAGACAGTGATATATTTCGCCACATTTATGAATCACGCTAACTTACAAAAGGACTTAGGAATTTATAACTTTATAACTAATAATTTATAACTTTAAGAAAATTCTGTCACTATTTATTCACCCTCATGTTTTTCCAAACCCTTTTCTTTTTTCAGTGGACTGATTTTTTTTTTCCATTCAATGAAAGCATAACAAAAGCTAAAGCATCAAGTAGGGCTGCACGATTCATCGAAACTAACCCGAAATTGTGCTTAAACCGCCATTATGAAATCTCAATGGCTACGATTTATTTTATGTGCAGCTTGTCAGTGAAGCACAACTCTGTGATCAGTAATAAATGCTGCACCATCTCAAAGCACTGCGAGTTTGAGTCACTTATAACATGCATTTGAAAAAGCAACATGCATCAAACATCTTTCCAAACATGAGAAGCATTTATGAACCTCTTGTCCAACAAAAGACAACATTTTATAACATGTTTTTAATCCAAACTCACTTCATACCATCAGTTGAGTGTTTGGAATAACATCCTTCTGTGAGATGATGTGGCTTCTTACACAGAATAAGGCACACAACATATTATTTCACAGTATTCTATACAGTGATAAAGGCAATGTCGATTAGCATTGCATTATAATTATACATTATTATCATGAAAATACCCGAGAAGGCTTGAAGAACTCAGATAAACTATATATTGTCATAGTCGTGTGTTTATTAGTCATGTTTAATTAATCAAAGCGTTTAAATATTCTGTTTATTCAGCTACAGCGATAGAATGATGCCCATGCAAAGCATATTTGGAGTTTCTACGTGAGAGCACCCTCTTGCTTTCAGATGGAGCAGCATTTACTACTGATCACAGAGCCGTGCTTTCTGACAAGCTGTGCATAAAAAAAAAAAAAATAAATAAAAAAAAATCACAGCCTTTGCCAAAACGTGTTCGTTTTAATTTCAATTAACCATGCAGCACTAGTATCAAGCTCCAAAAATAAACAGAAAACACCATATAAGTACCATAAATGTAGCACATATGACCTGTGCACTATATTCCAAGTCCTATAAAGCCATACGATAGCTTTTTGTGAGGAAAATACTTAAATTTGTGTCCACAAATATGTCTGCTACTGCTATCAAATCTCATTTTCACTTCATGTTCAAACTTCCATTGACGTGTTTAGGCACAAGACATGTAAGAACCAATGGTATTTCAAACCTGCTTTGATGAGTTTTGATGTGCCATATCTGAACGTGAATGAGGTTTATACTTAGAATTTGATTTTTAAAATCATGTTTCATATGAATTAAAATTGTATGAATTAAATCCAATTCGGCAAAACATAAAATAGTTAAATTGTCTCATGATATCGAGTTGGGTTCAGAACAACATTTTCATCTTTAGGTGAGCTATCCCTTTAAGACCATGGCGTGTTTTACTTGTGTTGATAAAAGTTAGCATTATCAACAATCTTTTTGTTACATAGTAAAAGGTATTACTACTCCTTTAAGCACAGAAAGCCCTCAATATTTTTGGCCTCTAAATCTTTGGCTTTTAGGTACAACAGATGGCCATGAACTATTAGAAATGACTCTTCAACGATTATTAGGACAAATGTGCTTTTAGATTTCAAAAGAGCAATTTGTGTGACTATGCTTTTAGGATCAGGTGTCCAGGCACACAATGGGTGGTTATAGTCATGAGCAGAGCTGCAAGTTGTGTCCCCCTGAGTACCAAATCTCTGAACTGCCGATCTCTGAGGGCGCAGGGACAGTTCTAAGGCAATCCGGGACATGGTAAGCAGGGTGAGCGGTAAAAATCATGCCATTCTACTTAATGAGCTGCATTCATTTAGGATGAAAAGCTGCATTCTTTTATCACAGGAAAACTTTTCTCTCAAACTCTGTTCTCTCTTCTAAAAGTCAGAATAAACACACACACACACACAGACAAAAAAAAAGAATAAGTGAGAGTAAAAAAAAAAAGAGGGGAAAAAAAAACAAAACAAAAAAAGCCTCATTAATGCATCCGGCGTGCTGCCCTGAGCCTTTTCCTTTTGCCTGTGCCCAGCGGGAGCCCTTTTTATCAGGCCAAAGGACACCTTTCACAAGACCATTAGTGAAACAGGGACAGATGCACCCCAGCAAATTCCCCCCTGTCGTGCAAGTGAGAGCGAAAGAAGAGGATAAAGCAGAACCCCACTTGATTCGTCCGGCCAGGCGAAGGTCTGACCTTGAGGCGGTGGGCGGGCCGCCTCTGGAGGAAGAGGTGTTAGGCCTGTCATCGGGGCACCATCCCGAGCCAAAAACTCCCCCTCCAGGTTAATGGCTTTTAGCTGTTGTTATCTGAAAAATGGTAATGGATGGCACCCCAGAAGCTGCAGATGCAATTACTCCCATCAGGATCCTTCTGTTAAATATGATTTGACCAATCAGCATAATTTGGACAGTTACGCATGATGGCCTTGGTAACTGGTTTTGCACCGATCTCACCCAGAGAGGCAAAGTGCACAGCTAATAGTGCACATGCCATTCAACAAATTGACATTTTCATCAGGCGGAGACATCAGGACACTGCCAAACTCTCCTCCCAGGGGAGTTCAGGGGTAGAACAGGACTTTCTGCTCCGATGACTCTGATTAAACTCCTAGATATTCAAATTGCTATAATAAATGTCTCCAGTAAATGTTGGCATTGGAAAAGAGTGGTCCACCTGGCATAATGCACCAAAATTAAATGGTTAGATAAGGAGGAAACAGCTTTCTTTGGAACACAAATGAGAAGTTTAGCATACAACAAAAGTGAATGTGACCAGGGGCCATCAAGGTTTATAAATAAAAAAAAAATAAATAAAAAAAAATAAAAAAAGTGCCATAAAAGTTACATAACAATACTTACATTAAAAAAAACAATATTTATTGTGCTTTTAGTCATTTTTGGAACTTAACAGCCCTTGGTACCCATTCACTTTCATTGTATAGAAAAGAGCGGCAACAAAATTCAGCTAAATATCTCTTTTATGTTCCATGAAGGAAAGGTATACTGGTTTGGAATTACAAGAAGGTGATGGTAGAGTTTTCATTTTTGGGTAAACTATTCCTTTAAGCTCCAGCTGATGTGAAGACCCATTCCTTCAGTCTTCATCAAACCTGATAAAATCTTCCTTCAGAGACAAACACCAGGGAAATAACAACACAAAAACCGAGAGGGAAGAACAAAATTGAATGTTATTCTTGTGATATCAAATCAGGGAGATTTCAGGAGACTTATGTTTCTCTCTGTTTACTCTGGGAAAACCCGGCTACTGTAGATGAGTCACTGTTTACTAGCCACTTACAAACAACATTCTGCTTCAAATACAACATTGTGCATAACAAATTGGTTTCATGCAAATTCAAGATGTGTAACCTGTAATTTTAAGTTTCAGTTACACTTTGCATTTGGTTCCATAAACCATATCTTTATAACATTAAGCAAAGACTGACTGGCACATACTTTATTTTTTCTTTCAGCCATATGCCTCTAGAGACCACATAACAGGTTTCAGCAGACTGAACCATGTGGCACATGTTATTAATCAGATGTTGTTGTGAAGTCTATGCATCCTTATTAAGTCTTCCTTTACCCTCTACACCCCAGTTCCTGTAACCCAAGAACCATCAGTTCAGTGAATGATTGCACCCTGGGGCCATACTGACACCTGGTCACAAGAAAACATAGATGAGGGATTCGAAGTTGAAGTCTGAGAGTTAGAAAGGAGAAGGCTACTCACAGATGTAGTAGTATTCGTGGCCTGGGCGAAACTCAAAGCCCAGAGAGAAGGGTGTGAACAGCTGGAACTTCTCTGAGAACTTAAGGGGCCCATTCGGACTCATTGGGCGGTTGCATTCCCAGCGCTTGAAGCCTTTCATGTGGTGGTTGCAGGTGGTGTAGCCATCATAGTTGACCATGAAAAGGATGTAGCGTTCCATGCGCTCCTGAGGAAGATGGTCCTCATAGTGTGGACAGTAGATGTCCAGGTAGTCATTGATAGCCACCTCCACTGTGTATTCACCATGCAAGAATCTGCAAAATAAACACAAACAACTTACTTGAGATTTACAAAACTGCAAAAGTTCTCACAATGACAGGCCGAAGATTGATAATGTAACATCTCTTAACACAAAACTATTTTATCAGACAAAAAAGAAATTGCTAGAAGCTCCTGTCACTCATAGTGGAGATATCCTCCATGTTGCATGTGACAGGATGGGACTGGTCTAGGGGGACTTGGTGCTAAAGGCCGAACTGACTGGAATGACCAAGTGGAAGTGGATGAGCAGAGATTGACGGGTTCAGAGAGAGAAAGCCACTTCATTAAGAGTTTTCACACAGTCTGGCTTCAGCCCAGCTCTTCTGAAATGAGTTTGCTGGCTGGGGCAATTTAGATACAAATTGAGCACCTGCAGGAAGGTACGACTCAAGACACAGAAACAGCAGTCACTTCGCTGGAACTGTGACTTCACGTGCAGACGAACTACTGTGTGGATATACTGTGGACCTAAAAAGCATTTGGATGTAATAGGGATAGTTCACCCAAAAATTCTCTCATCGTTTACTCATTCTCACATCAATTTATTCAGCCTTCCTTTCTTCTGTGGACAGAAAAACCACGGATTTACTTGAATTTTTTTTTTTTTTTTTTACTGATATTGACATAATAAAAATGTTCTACAAGGAAGGTATTTAATCCCTTTAAACCCTGTATTTTATTTTGATATTTTATTTTGATAAAATAACTTTTTTTTTTAACTATACATCTGGTTTTCACCAAGAAAACAGACACAGCAAAACACAAACATGTGTGTGTGTCTGCGAACTTGAGTTCTTCAGATCCTCTTTTTCTGTCCACAGTGTGAAGATTACATGAATAAGATCTAACGGCTCCAGCCGAGAGATTCTAATGGTTTGTCACCAGTGCGGTTGACACACCTGCTCCATCCTCCATTCTTCACACCATCAAAGCAGCCCCCTTCACTACAGACACTACAGATCATAAGACAGCAAACTCAAATCAAGTGTTCACACTACGAGAAACCATACCAAGGCGCTTCATCCAATTTAACAGAATATCAAAGTGAAACAAAGACGAGATGAAATTAGAAGAAATGCACTGGGTTAACAAAAGCCTACACACAAAAGGTCTGTGCCAAAAACCAGTGAGCTGCCTCGCTGCCTACATCCCTACTGAAATGGAACCTCATAAATGACAGATATGAAACATTTTAAATAGGCAGCAACTTATGCTTTATAAAAAAAATACAGATGATGCAAGAAGAATGACGCAATATAAAAAAAAAAAAAAAACATAATGAAGAATAACCTAATAATAAATTCTTCTTACATCTTGAATACATATGAGTGTACATATGAGTTTTTGGGAAGCTGCGCCACATGACATTTAACAAGCTGATCTAACCTTGCCTTGTCAAAAAAAGTTCAAATCATCTGATGTTTCTTTATGTTAGTTGCACCACATTACATTACAAATGTTTTCCAAATACTAGTAAGCAATGAAGCAGTTTTGTTAAAATTATTTTTTCTAATAAATAATAAAAGTTTATGCTAACTATTTAATAAGGTTTTCTTTTCAAGTATTTCATTCTTTTAATGAGGACAGTTGTGCCACCCTGATATTTTTCATCAAAATTAGATTAATTTAATTCATATCTATTTTCATATCTTCTCTCATCCACCACTTATTTTTCACTAAACTAACCTTCACAATAACAAAGCGTTACTTTTTGAATTTGGCCAAAAGAAGGTATCTTTTAGAAAAGTCTTTGCATTTGGAGAGTGTCTATGATCCGGAGGCAGGTTTCAGAAAGGAACTAAAGACTTTTACAAACTATAAAACCTCCTCCCCAAAAAAAAAACAAAATCACATGATACACAAAGAAAATTCAAAAAGCTTAATTTTGTCGGCTGTGAGTGTAGTCTATATTAATCAGAACATCACATGTCTGGAGGTCTTTCAGGGGAGAGAGGGCAGGGACAGGGCCAGGGGGTAAGGGGGCAGTAGGCGGGGGGTTTGGAGTGAGATTTGGCATAAGATGACAGCTAATCTAGGTCTGGAATTACTGTCAAAGGGCCAAGCCAGGCCAAACACCAGCTGTAGCAGCACATGAAGCTCCTCCAGACGTCTCCTTGCCTTATCATCGTAGCCCAGAGAACAACCTCATTCACACTGCATGACTTTATCCCTTTCTCCATTTTTTTCTGTCACTTTTTTCCTTGTCCATCAGCAATACTTTAAACTCCCATGCTTATATAAACGGCAACATGGACTACATATCACTGATGTTGTCCTAGTTCGCCTCGTAGCCAACAAGCTCAATAAAACATCTAAAAAAAAAACTCATGTTCATCTTATAGCGCCTCAGCACCTCAATATTTCTCTTCCTGGCAAGGGAAAATGCTTCATTCTCTGCAGAGATGCGTGTACTCCGTCTTATTTCCTTCTTGTGTGTTTTTGTGTCAGTTTGCCTCTAATCACAGCTTTCCAGTAAACGATATCGAGAGCTCAGTGAAGAGTAATGGAAGCAGAACTTCGCCATAGGACCCTCCTGATGTTTACGGAGCACTAAATTTAATCACCCTGCCATAAAAACATGTGTTAGCGGCCCTTTAATACAAAGTGCGTTATCATTACTACACATTTCGTGGGTCAGGCATATCTCTTTCAGATTCATATGGTGCATTACGCCTTAACAAATCGATATCAATGCCCCTTCCTCCCTTTCACTCCCAGATGTCATTAAATCCGGAGGAGTCGGCCAAATGATCCAGCACACTGAGGCAACACGTCATTCCCTTTGATTCAAAAGTATCTTTTTATAAAAAATGACCTTACAGCCGGTGGCTTGTGGGTACAAGGTGGCGGAGGGGAGAGATGACAGATGGAAATATCAATAAGTGAGCCCAGAATGTTTAGAGAGAGCTAATGCATGCAGTTAGGTGAGCTCGCTTCATCAATCACACAGTATTCACCAGTCTACCTCCTCAAGTCCTCTGAGCACAGTCCTGATCAGACCTCCCTGAACTCCTCCTCCTCCACTGCTACATCAACAGCTGATCTCATATCAGCTCTAAATGAGCTGTATAGCCTCCCTTTCTCAGTGTGATATTTTCATCATGTCAACAATCCAGTTAGAACTCAAAAAAGATTCTACAGCCTGATGCCAAAAAAGAACCTTTTTGGTTTTAGAAAGAACACTTTCATTCTTTTAATCAACCTAAGAAAAAACTCACAAGACATTCTCATTTTAGGACCGTGAGATTGAATGGATAACAAATTGGGACCTTTGCTAAAGTTTTTTCTCAGAACTTTCTCCTAAGATTTCTCAATAATGTGGGCTGAGATTTGTCAAGACAACCTATGTAATCAAACGTCTGAATGTATGAACTCATGGAAACCAAATGATCTGAGCTTTGCTATCTACTTCACTTTCATTTATTATATTATGCCTACAATTGTCTCAGTTGTTTCTGCAATGCAATGCAATATTCCTCAAGTTCTCTTGAAAAAAACCCCAGAAACAATTCTGAACCTATAATTTACAACATTTTTAACCTCTAAAAAAACAAGCCAACTCAACACTATACAGCAATTAAAGGAAGTAGGGTTATTTGCAGTAATTAAGGTGAAGCAAAAAAAAAAAAAAAAACTATTGACAGATATTTATTTTGAAGGCTGATAATTTTTTCTTCACAAATTTGGTTTCATTCATTACTTTATTGATGGCTTCTAAAATAACAAGAGAATTTCAGATTTAATTTAATTTTAATGTGTTCAATCGGTGAGGCTATAAGATATTACATCCTAAAGTGCAAAACCTGTACTTGCTCTTCCCATCTGGAGGAAATGTATGTGTGCAGAAATCCAGCTCTGGATTTTGGGGCTCTCTGGGTCTTTGGTTCATTCTTCAGCCTCTATCATCCCCACAGGACATCAATTAATCAGACCAAACCACTCTCGTTTGGCGTGTTTAGAAGGAGGGTGACTCTCTGGGTGAACTTTCCTGGCGGTTGCGGTTAAAGAAGGGGTTTGAAGTGCTGTGATTTACGGCAGTGTCTGGCCGGCAGAGAGCCTCAGATCCAGATTTCAGAACTTCCTTTAGTAAATGTTTGCCTGTAGAAGAGTCTGTTTTGAGGCCCATAGTAGGAAGCATCTTTAATGGAAGAGGTTAAAACCAAGAGAGTAGATCAGATAAGACAGAATCCATGATTTATCATGGTATTTAGAGGCTCCTGGTTGGTACAAACAGAGCCGCTTTGACTATTTGAGCCTTTAATGTGTGTCTGTCAAGCAATGTTGTGAATTTCAGAATTGGACTAATGAAGTGGAAAAGTGGTTTTGAGTGTTTTATAAATTAAACATCTATGGATTATATTTCTACAACCACCGAAGGTTGGGGTCGGCCGGGGGTCTACCTCTATACAACTGGATAAAGACAGTCCAGCTGCCTGCAAGGAGAGAGAAACAAGACGAGACGAGATGAGACAAGCCTGTTCGTCTTTAGAAAGCCCTAGACTCTGAGCCAAGTCATTCATTACATTTTGCACCACAACTTGCCACAGAGCAGATGCTAAAGTTTGCCAAGCTCTGCCAGGTCAAACAAAAATTATGAGTTTGTGAAGGTTTTGTGGAGTTTGGCCCTCATTTAGAAGTTCTTGTTGGTTTTGTCTGTCCTGAACCTTTAGTTGAGTTGCAGCCAAAGCAAATATGTGTGTTTATTTTGCAATTAACCAATGACCTGGCCATAATAGTTTAGGGCAAACACAGCCAGCTAATAACCTGGCACAAGCCTCACACACTTCAGGGTAATTCTCCTTCAAATGCATCACCACCTCCAGCGTGCTGCAGGGCTATACGCTGGGCCTGCATGAGTTTCAGCCCAGTGTTTATGCCGAACCAAGGGGGAGGGTTTAGCAGGGTTTAGCATGAGTGTGTTTGTGTGCATGTGCGCGAGAATGGCCCTTTGTGCCGACGGCTCTGGGTCTGGAACCCATTTCCACATGCTCAGCTTGGGCTTGGTCTGTGGACTACCTCTCCCCATGTGGAACATGTTTATTGTTCTTTGTGTCAGGCAGACGCCGAGACCTCCATGGCCCCCTTTTCCCTCCACATCTCCCCGCAATCTCTCCTGTTATTCCAACTCTGCTTGAGCAATTTTTCTATCACAGCATTTATGCAAACGTTATCCCAGCTGACGTTCAGCCAGGGCTAAAAATCTTTGTCAGGGGGGATGGTTGAGAAAAACAAAACAAACAAAAAGAAAAAGAATAGGACAAAAGCCCCAGGGGACAAAACACATGTGCCTCGTGTGAGAGAAAAAGTAATAGTTGTTTTGTGCTCCTTTTTTAACCCTTCTTTAACACAAAGTTATACGTTCAGGTGAGTATATCTGTGTGTGCATAATTATCCAGGTGCTGTGTGTTCTCTTGGAAGGTCACATCCACCTTTTCTTCACATGGTGTCCTCATTTACCCTGGGCCATCGTTAGATAAAAGTGTCCCGTCCTTGCGGCGACACTACACCCCATTATTTAATTACATTTTTATGCCTCGGCCTGCTTTGTAAGACATTTAGTCACTGAAAGACAGTGGGAGAAAATAGAAGTGACCAGTGCAGTCCGGCGAATGAAAGAACTGCAAACAAATCTGTGTTCTATCATCAAAAGCAGAACAAAAGCCAGAGCAGCTGCGCTGGGATGCTCTCTGTCATTTTACTGCAGCTCTAATGGGCTGCTAATGGAGGATGTTTACACACACAGCAGCTTCACTACCTCAGTTCAGCTACTCTGCATGTTTACATCCGTGTATGTAAACTGCTTATACATATTAAATTTTTGAAGACAACAAATTTTCAAATTGGGCTTTTTGCTTTTAATCAACCAGAACAGTATAGAAGCAACAGGAAATGATGGGAAGAGGGATCAGGAAATGGCCTGAGATGGATTCAGACTCAGGTCACCAGTGCAACATGTTGTAGCAAGAACACTGCCATGCCTCCAACATAAAGTACTTCTGGATAAGGACACAAAATTAGTCTGAAACAGATTTAATGATTTAGCAGATTTAATGATTTAACAATAAATATTCTAATTTTGGCCAATAACCGAAACATTTAGGTAACACTTTATTTTAGGGTCTTTTAACTAGTTGCTTATTAGCATGCATATTACTAGAATATTGGCTATTTATTAGTACTTATTAAGCACATATTAATGCCTTACTATGCATGACCTTATTCTACATTTTTAATCCTACCCAATACCTAAACTTAACAACTACCTTATTAACTGTTAATAAGCAGTAAATTGGGAGTTTACTGAGGAAAAAGTCATAGTTAATAGTTTATATGTGTTCCCTATACTAAAGTGTTACCAATATTGATTATGCATTTTACAGCATAACTTTTTTCTAATGTTTTCAAAATATTAAAACTTTACAGGTTTATATCAGATTTTGAATCCTAGATTGTCAAAGTGGTCTCAGATACTTGTACGCCACTGTATTTGAGGGATTTTTCCCCCTTTTAAATGAACTTTTCTCAAACTTTGTGATAAATACTGTTATTATGAGCTGAGGATGTCTGGCATTTATTTTAAATTAGCACGTATGGATCTCATCGTCACCACAAGCTCTGACAGCGAGTGTAATGAGGCTTCTGAGATTTAATGGCTCAGCTAAGAAACTTCCTCATACCTGCAGATCCCTGTTGAGAAGCCACTCTGTATCCCGTCTTTATCCCTTACCGCCCCCCAAAACACACACTGCCTAAACCAATGCACACTGTTCCACCTTTAACAACACACAACGCTTAAAACACCACAAACCACCACGACACTCACAGACTTCCTACAACACACACACTCTCACCCAAAATACATATTCTTCTGAGTGAAGAAACTATTTATTTCCTCCCAAATCCAACAAAAAACAACAATCTATCTGCAGGGTTGTGGAAGCAGGGAAGGCCTGTGTGTGAGTGAGAGAAACAGCAGTAGTTTGTGGGTGGTAACGGCAGACGAGAGAGATTAAAAGGGATTTTTCTGGCACACACACCTTGAAAACAAGGTTTACCTGAAGCAAAAACACACATGCACCTTCATCACACAATACACTGAAAAAAAACTGGTGTTTTTGAACAAACTTTGAAACAATTTTCACTCAGAAATTGCTCAATTTCACAAATAATTAAACGTAACACATTGAATTAAACAAGACATTTTGAAGAAGAACGATTTTTGAAACTTCAAGAGAGAAAAAAACTATAGTGTACCTGCACACTTCTAACTTTCTAAATTTATTATAATTACCGGCACAATCCCTAAGAGATAATATTTATATAAAAAGTTACACACACTGTATATTGTATAACGTATACACACACACATTTATAATTTTACACATATTTACTTATTTTATAAATTATATTAATATAAGACAAAATATTAATAAAAAATATATATATTATAAAACATTATTATAAAACAGAGGCTCCAAGCCCCTTTGGACAGTGTTTCCATACTGAAGTCTTCATCAAAAATGAGAGAAAAAAGTAAACCAAACAGGATTAAATCCTAATTCAATATCCTATGAGCAGAGACATTTTAATCAAATATAACTCACGTTCACCCACTCGACTGTATGTAAAAATTGCAAAATAAATAAATAAATAAAAAAAAGAAAAAGACAAAAAAAAAAGAAAAAGAAAGTGTGGAGCCGTGATCCAGTCAAATATCTCTGGGGTTCTCGGCTCTGTAATCAGTGTTAAATAATTCTGAAAGCTACTGGCTCTGACTGGCTTTCCCTTTTTTGAGCAGTCATAGCACTGGAAACAAAATGTTGAATGGTACGTTTGGGGTCAATATATATATTTTTTTAAGAAATAAATACTTTAATTCAGCAAGGACATATTAAATTAATCAAAAGTGACAGAATAGACATTTATAACGTTAAAAAAGATTTCTATTTCAAATAAATGCAGTTTTTTTGCTGTTGAAAAAAAAGGTATAATTGTCCACAAAAATATAAAGCAGCAAAAAATTTTCAACATTGATAATAATAATAAGAAGAAATGTTTCTTGAGCATAAATTAGCATATTAGATTGATTTCTGAAGGATCATGTGATGCTGGAAGTAACTATAAGTACGAATGGAGTTGGCTGCTGAAATTCCAGCTTTGTCATCACAGGAATAAATTACATATTAAAATATAAAATATATTTAAGTTATTTTATTGGTAACACTTTACAATAAGGTTAGTTAACTACATTAGTTAACATGAACTAATAATGAACTGCACTTATACAGCATTTATTGATCTTTGTTAATGTTAATTTCAATATATACTAATACATTATTAAAATCTTGTTAACATTAGTTAATGCACTGTGAACTAACATGAACAAACAATGAACAACTGTATTTTCATTAACTAATGTTAACGAAGATTAGTAAATGCAGTAACAAATGTATTGCTCACGGTTAGTTCATGTTAGTTAATATATTAACTAATGTTTAACTAATGAACCTTATTGTAAAGTGTTACCTTTTTTATTTATAGTTATTTTAATTTTTAATAATATTTCATAATATTAATACTGTATTTTTACTGTATTTTTAATAAATAAATGTAGCCTTAGTGCACATAAGTGACTTATTTTAAAATCATTAAAAAATCTTACTACCCTAAACTTTTGAATGGTATTGTACATGGTATTGTACAAATATATTCTGAAAACATGGAAACATGGAAAACATACAGAGAGGTTGAGTGCACTGTTAACCCTTTTTACCTCAGCCATATGTAATCTCTTTCAGATTGTATAAAATGTGGATTTCATGGCATAGTACCAGATTACTGCGATTAAAGAGATTAAAATCCATTCTCTTTGCATGTTACCTCCTCTAGGGGGCTGCTGGGATCTGCGCAGTGTGATTGTGAGTGCTTTTCTCCACAGTGTGATAACATGCTGTTTTTCTCATCATGGGGTGAGTAAACACCTGTCTTAGAAAATACACCACCGCAAACAAACAAACAAGAGCGCAGCGAGATGCTCTGCAAGTGGGGCACGCTCGTGCGTACTGACGCGTGTACACATGCATGTAAAACTAAACACACATGCATATGCAGGAAACCCTGTAAATGTCTCACACTGACACAGACACGCACGCACGCACGCGCACACACACACACACACACACACACACACACACACAAACCATATATTCTTTCCCCTTACACTAACCCTACCCCTAAACCTACCCATCACAGAAAACTTTCCAGAATTGCCATCCTTATACTTCCTTGTTCAATACCTGAACCACAGACATACAAACTCTAATGCCCTCCGCCTAATTGTCAATCCCAAAACAAAAACAAAAAATAGTTTGAGAACACTGCTCTCAGGTTTCTGCCTCTCGGCATAAAAAAAGGACTGGGTTTGTCAGAGGGTATCAAACAGAAAATGATGGTAATGCCATGCACTCTAAAGCTAAGTGTATCACCCATCCCACTCTCCCTGACCTGCCCTCTTTGTCTTTTTTAACACCATTAGCAAAGTGCAGTGTAATAACGTTATAAAGCCCTCCCCGGCCAGCAGGAGAAGGATTGGGTGACGGACTCTCATCCACTCGCCGCTCTCATCTTGCCCGGCTTCTTTTAAAAGGGCTTGATGTATTCTTTTCTTTCTCACCTCACCATCGTCCCACTTAGTCAAACATCTTGCACTGAATCCTTTCCCCTAAAAGCACTAACCACTGTTTCCATGCTTTTCTTGAGAGAAGAATTTTTTTAAAAAGATCCTCAACATGATGTGCTAACCAAAAAATGAACTTTTGTCTAACTAGTTTTGTTAAGAAAGGGCTGTTGTGTGCAATCTGCGGCTTCTTTAGTCAGGGGCTTTCAGAACGCCTGCTTTCGCTAATAAAAAGAGAATGAGACAAAACAGCAGGAACATGATAAACCATTATCATAAACCATGTGTTTTTGTATGTGTGTGCGCATGAGAGAGATCATCCCAAAACATCAAAAACATTTTTTTTTTTTTTTTTTTTTTGTTTTTCTTTTTTTGTTCTATGGATGCCATAAGCAATTAGCAGTTTTGCTACTTCTGCCATTTTTATAAACTTCAACCCAAAACCCTGACAAGAGACATCTGGTTCCAAAAAAATATCTTTCTCCATTGAAATTGATCTGTGTATTTTGACTAAATATTGTAGGGTGAATTTGGGTAAAGTGGACCATCAGGTGGGCTGTTTAGCCTTGACTGTGTTCAATGGGTTTACACTTTCAGAGCATAACAATGGTCTTTACTTGAAGGGACACTATTTCTTTAAATTATAAAATAGTTTTGGCTTATGCAATAGAGCATTTGGGAGTAGACGTCATAGTTACATCACTGCAGTTGCGTGTGCATTATGGTGGCAGAAAAAACAGTTTTAACAAGTGAAGGAAAACAGGCAAGATCCATGAAATAAGGAAAAATATGTCTTCTTGTGCCTTTGGATGTCAGAATCGGAATGCAAAAAGATGTCTAGCTACTCTAATTTTGGCTATGTAGTTGGATTCTTGACCCATAGCCTATATGACTGAGTATGGTTCAGGAAACTTTACCCCACTGCTAAGGGTTAGCATTCTGACTTATTTACACTGTTAAAGAGTTGGATTCTCATGCTAAATATGGCCTAAATTTCAAAAAACGAGTTGAATGTATGATGGAGTATTTCTGTGCCAAATACACTCCTTCAGGGTTTGTATAAGTTCCGGAAAGGTTTTTTTTCCGATTATGGCCCTGTATGATGACACTATTGATCACAATATTCTTTTAAATAGACTCGAAAATTATGTTGGCATTAGTGGAATTGCATTGTCATGGTTCAAATCATACTTATCTGACCGTTATCAGTTTGTAGTAGTAAACGAAGAGATGTCATATCGATCACAAGTTCAATATGGAGTACCGCAAGGCTCAGTACTAGGACCGTTGCTGTTCACTCTGTACATGCTACCCTTGGGAGATATCATTAGGAAGCATGGCGTTAGTTTTCACTGTTACGCTGATGATACTCAGCTCTATATTTCTTCGCGCCCTGACGAAACTTACCAATTCACAAAATTAACGGAATGCATAGCTGATATAAAAAATCGGATGACCAGTAATTTCCTACTACTAAATTCAGAAAAAACAGAGATTCTAATTTTTGGGCCAAAAACTTCTTCACGTAATAACCTAGAATACTATCTAACACTTGATGGCTGCTCTGTTAAGTCTTCGTCGTCAGTTAGGAACCTGGGTGTGCTCTTTGATACCAATCTCTCATTTGAAGGCCATGCTTCTAGCATCTGTAAAACCGCATTCTTCCATCTTAAAAATATATCTAAACTACGACATATGCTCTCAATGAAAAATGCAGAACAGTTAGTTCATGCGTTCATGACCTCAAGGCTAGATTACTGTAACGCTTTACTGGGTGGTTGTTCTGCTCGCCTGATAAATAAACTACAGCTCGTACAAAATGCAGCAGCTAGAGTTCTTACTAGAACTAGGAAGTATGACCATATTAGCCCGGTTCTGTCAACACTGCATTGGCTTCCTGTTAAACATCGTATAGATTTTAAAATCCTGCTAATTACTTACAAAGCACTAAATGGTTTAGCTCCCCAGTACCTGAGCGAGCTCCTAATTCATTATAGTCCTTCACGTCTATTGCGATCTCAGAATTCAGGGCAGCTGATAATACCTAGAATATCAAAATCAACCGCAGCGACAATCAATCAATCGACAGCCACGACACAGTTCCTCAACAACCGTCCATACCGGCGTGATGAATATGATCCTCAATTGGATGGAACTGGAATAAATACTTTGAATGTTGCGATCCTATTGGACTTACGATGGCAACCTGAATCGTAACAAAGCACTGTTGGCCAGAGGAGAACTGGCCCCCCGACTAAGCCTGGTTTCTCCCAAGGTTTTTTTCTCCATTTAAACACCTATTTGCCACTTGTCTGCCACCTGATGTCACCTGATGGAGTTTGGGTTCCTTGCCGCTGTCGCCTTTGGCTTGCTTAGTTGGGGACACTTGACATTTGACTTGACATTTGATATTCAACAGTGCTTTGATCTGCCTGCATTGACACTATTCTTTAAGAGCTGCTGTGCAGCCAAATAATGTACCAGTTATCAATGTAAAGCTGCTTTGACACAATCTACATTGTAAAAAGCGCTATATAAATAAAGGTGACTTGACTTGACTTGACTATGATGTCATAAAGGGCTGAATTCCTTATATGGGCACTTCTCCCGGAAGAGCGCGCACACACATCAACCAGAGCAAGAGCACGCCCATCGATGTGTTTCGTTCGGGTTATGGAAATCATCGGCACGACTCGGAAGCGCTGCACAGTGTTAAGGGAACTGTGGATGCAGTTTGAATTTCCAGGGCAGCAACGGAGTTGTGCAAGTGTGTTTGTTTGTTCCCGCATTTCGGTGACGAATGTTTTATAAACAAGGCCCAGTTCGATGCTGGATTTGCAGATTGTTTGAAACTGAAAGATGGAGTGGTCCCAGCGATAAAAGATCCCGGTGTCTGAAGTGCAGGTGGTAAAACTAAGTACGTAAAACTGCATCAAATGTCTGTGTTTTGTTGGCAATCGGCTCTCAAGTGCATATAATGTAAACAGCACGAACGTATAGTGAATCAAAAGTTATCCAGGGATAATGCAATGATGTACTGTGTGTGTCGTGACTCTTTAGCTCCACCCACGGCACGCCTCCAGGAGCTCGACAGTTTTCGGAAAGAATCAGTATGCTGTATCTGTCTTTTATAAATCTGATAAAACTAAAGACTCTTTGGAGATATGAAGGATGCAATACTACTTTATAGGTACTCAAGATTAACATGAGATTGACAGAAACTGGGTGTGTTATGTACACTTTAATTAGTGTAAGACAGTGGTATTCAAATGGTGGACCACAGTCCGGTTACGGACCTCGGCTTAGTTCCATCCGGATTGTAGGACATAATTGTGCCATTTTACTGTTTCTACAGATTAAAGTGATCAATGCGCCAAAAGAAAGGAACAGTTTACACCACAAGCGCTCAGGGTCGTTTACTGTAATGATCTTTCTGCGCTACATCCTCTAATATTTTCATCTAGACCCAAACACGCTTCATTCAAGCCCTTTGAAAAACATTGCATTATATGTAATTTTACTGTAAATACTGTGAAATTTATGTTTTTTGCAAGTAAAAACTATCAATTCGCGAATAATTTACTGAGGGGGAAAAAAAACAGTAAAGGGACATTCCCAGAACTCTGTTTTTATTACATTTTCTGTTATTTAGTAAATGTTTTTTTGCATTATTTTAGTGTAATATGTGTGTACATCTGGTGGCATTTTATCTTTGTGTGTATGACCCTGTGCACGGTCTATATTCAAATATTGGCCATGTTTTATGGACACACCACATAACAGACGGTACTGTCCAGAATAAGTGTTTTGCCACCACGAGTACCATCACCATTTCAGCAATGCAACAAAGCATTTGCAGCATTTGACTACTAAGTAGCACTTTAACCATATACTTCTACAAGTCATCAGGCGAATGTATCAAAGCGCATTTTCGCAAGTAGCATAAACCTTGGCTTTCCAATGATAGTTGTAGTCACCGGAGAATTTAAGAAAAACACTGTGGTTAAAAGAATTCATATTCGCAGGAGCAAATTTAGTATTTTTGAACTTGTGTATGAGTTATTTAAAACTAATTCAAGCAGGACCGTGAGCCTTTGCCTTTACCCAAGACGTTACCTTTGTCAGATTCTGTCAGTAAATTTCTGTATTTTTGAAGCCGTGGCATTCCAACTATATTTTTTCCTGTTATAATGCACACCTCTTTAATGTGTAATAATCTAAAATACTGGCTAGTACTGTGCAGTAGAAAGTAAGCACACTTCAAGCACTGCCGTCATTGTAATATTTCATTGTAACAGTAGTCATTTATATGGCATTTATATGATAAATAATTAGTTGAAATTAAATCTTATAATGTTTTATTACCCATATAATATAATGTAATATATTAATATAATGTATTATTACCATAATTTATTTCAATGTTTTATCTTCATTTACAAATGAAAATGTCACAATTCTAGCGAATGAGTTTCACATGTGACTGGGTTATATATCTGCAGCCTTGCAGCAGCAGAACATGTGGCATTAACAGGCATTTTGGTTGACTACCTACTGTATGATGAACTCTGATTCATCATGTGGCTTTCTATTATACCACCTGTATTATTATGGTGGTCATCAGAATATTTTAAGGTAAAAAGCAGATTTTGATAGCTCATGTAGATCAGTATACACTGTAAACATATCACCTAATGTAATATAAGGTTATAAGTTGCAAAATATACAGGCAACAATACACCATACCGTAATCCCTGAAAAACTGTCACTGTATTCTATTACCATAGCTGCCATTTTTTTTTTTTAGTTTTGTTTTGTTTTGGGGTTTTTTTTTTACTGCAAATTTAAAGTCGCCATGAAATCAAAATTGACAATCCTTATTTTTTAATGGAATATTGTAGTATTAATTATAAATAATTTATCCGTGTACTTCATTATTTTTTTTAAAATTCACGTGCTCTCGTAATCTTTAATCAAAAACGTTAACCTCCCCTCCCCCTCAAAACGACTTATCGTCTCTTCCTGTCACATGCTATGGCTCGAGGGCAGAGCTATCTGGAACTGCCAGCAGATCCAGTGACGTAAGGGGTAAATGCTGTCGCTGGGGTAAGCGGGGGAAATGCTAAAGCTGATGTTTCACTTTATAGATCAATGCATTAACCACCGCTGATGGCAGTCATTGGGGTGTACAGTACCCTTAAACATTGAAAGGATATTACGAAAACATTACTCTTTGGACATGGCAAACAAATTTTTTTCATGAATGACTTAACTTGATGGACACACTCAGTCAGTCAGTCAGGCTGCGTGTCCACTGGAGCAAGCGACCCGAGCGTTTTTAAATTCATTCCTATGGAAGTTGAGAGTCACGCTTAACTTATGTGTGAACGTGAGGCTCAACTTCCATAAGAATGAACCGAAAATGCTCCCTCTTCTCCGCTCGCACCACACCAGCGGACACGCACCGTCAGTCAGCCTCTTGCGCGCACTCTCTCTCACTGTTTAGTACCGTTGACCTATAGTGGCCCCGCCATACTGACCATCCCTCGTCTCTCGCGCGTGCGCTCTCGCTCACTGTTTAGTACCGTTGACCATCCTCCTCGTCGTCATCCTCAATAAATAAAGTTCTTACAGTAACGTGAGGGTGCTGGCAGTGAGTCTGGTGGAGAGAAATACCCCACAACTGACTGCAAATGGGCATTCAGATCTGCCTCCATTTTGTTAGCAACGCCCAACTTCCAACGATCCAATCAATTCCCGAAGGACGAAATCAAGTCCCGCCCTCTCATTTCAGATGCCGTTTCACTCGGATAGACGTCAAAGTAGAGAAGACAATCGCAACTTCCGCTGCATGCCGACTTTAACAGGATAGTTTAGCAGTGTTTTTTTCCTTTCCATCTCTAATTTGGATCAGCACATAGGAAAGCTAATGGACAAGCAAACCCCGGATGCATTCCGCATGGGCATGCGAGCACAGCGAGCTGAGAGGTGGAGTGAAATCCATCCAAACGTTCAGGCAACATTCTTTCATAGCAATTATAGAGGGATAATTTCTTAGATAACCATCAGAACTTGCAGAGTCATCAAGACCTGTGTTTTCCCCCCACTTTAACTTACACCAGGTAATGTAGGCCACACCCCTAAAAAACCCAATGGTCGCGCATGTTTGGGAGTGCGCACGATGGGTCGGCTCAGGTGGAGGTCCGCCAGCTCCACCCGCAACCTGAGCCTTGTAATGACAAGGGCCGAGACAAAGCAGGTAGTGTAGTCACCATCCAGCTCCCAGGCAAGACTCCCAGATGTGAGATAAAAGATACAAGCATGGAGACAAAGTTATCTGCAGCCTGCATCGGCCAGTGGGGAAACGGGAAACCCAAGCCTATTGAGGCGACTGTATCAGTGTGTCTGAAACGCCCACAGGAGTAGAAGATGGTGGCAGTGCGGTGCAGCCCCCTGGGTGGAGAGGGCCAAAACACAAGTAACCCAAGCCCCAACTACCGCCCATTTCCCAGGATCCCCATCCTCCACACCCCCCACCGCCATCCCAACAAGGTCTGCTTAGGTTTTCTTTTCCAAACACTATTCTACAGTGACGAGATGACAGACTTGGCTAGGAGATACGTCTGTTGTCACCAGACTCGTCCTCCTCTTCTTGCCCTTTCATGTAGCAGTCATGCATTAGTTGTGTTTTTCTTTGTAAAAGGTGACAACGGTGAGAATGGATCCCCGTGGAGTCCCCTTGGTTTCTGTTTGCGGTCAGATCACAGGGCACAACCTTTTCATGAAAAGTAATGAACTGAGATCAGAGGTTTATCATGTCACAAAAAACGGCGAACAGGAGAATGAATGGAAAGGATATGTAAACTACCTAAAAAAATCATCCTAATGCTTCTATCTGAGCCAGAGAAAATAGGGCCCCTCTCTTTCAAGGGCTATTTTATATTTCTTACAGAGCACTGAGGCAGCCAACGCTGATGAAAAGGGCGAGTGCTTAGCCGACAGAAGTAATGCATTTTTCATGACCTTGTACATGACACGTCTACATTTACATTTATGTTCTTAGCAGATGCTTACGAAACTGGCTTACAATAAATTGCACAAATCATGTTAATGGCTATTCCTGGGATAGGATGGGAATGCCTGCTGCATGCTAAGCTATGCCTTACAGCAAAAATGAAACATAATACAACGTAATAATTTTAAATTACCATGATTACAAACAATATCACATTACTGTTAAAATAACAATAATAATAATGTCCAGGGTATTGTACACATGGGTCAATGACATATAAGTCTCCACAAAAAAACAAAACAAAAAAAAACATGTGCCAAGTTCTTAGAAATGTGCTATTTGTATTCATGTTGGTTTCATGTGGTTAAAAAAAACAAACAAAAAAAAAAACCTTGTAAACCTTTTTCAAGAAAGACTGAAATTTATTGACACTAAAAATGTCAAAATTTTAACCAAGTAAAAAGTAATACAATCAGGGTCATAGCCAGAAATGTTGGGTGGGCCTTCATAAAACAGGGTGGGCAAAACCTATAATTGTATCGGGTATGAAAACTGCATGTCAAATTATCAGGAAAAAACGTAGCACAGTTTCAAGTTCAAAGTTACAAAACAGTAAATAAGAAATAACCTACATGAATGAATGAATTTATATATGGTCAGACACTTGCACATGAGACTATATTATTTACATTTTACCAAAATCAAGTTCAAATGGAGTTATGAGGTTTTTAGTGCTAAACACAGGCTATTTGGAGAGGATGATATGCTACACTAAGACACATGCTACACTTCTTCGCTCCTCAAACACATAAAACAGTTTTTATATAGTGTTTCTTGAGTAAAGAAAATGCTGTACTTTTTCAAACAATCAGTTCTTCATTTACCTAATATTGTAAATAAGCAGAGAACTCTTTCCAAACAGTGTGAGGCACTTCATTCACGACAGAGGCGTTACGAGGTTTGAGTGAAAGTTTGAAGAGCCAATGGAGTTACGAGGTTTAGTCATAAGCTCTTTTTAATACTTTATTATTATTATTGGTTAAATATTTCAAAACCCACAGAGAGACGTAAAAGGTGAACAATAGTAATGATTTATGAAAAAAAAAAAAATTATGAAATTTGGAGATACGAGGTTTCTGCACGATAGCAACAATATGAATTAATGTTTAAAATCTTTTAACCATAGCCTACACTATAAATGTTTCTACTTACCTTTGCAATACTGCAATATACTGAGACGACTTGACATTTGACTTGACATTTGATATTCAACAGTGCTTTGATCTGCCTGCATTGACACTATTCTTTAAGAGCTGCTGTGCAGCCAAATAATGTACCAGTTATCAATGTAAAGCTGCTTTGACACAATCTACATTGTAAAAAGCGCTATATAAATAAAGGTGACTTGACTTGACGACTTCTGGTTAAACACTGGGATGTGAGTTATGGGAATTGCGCAGTTTCATTGCTTGGTTTCTTGCAGCAGTACATATCCAAATATATATATTTCCAAATTAGGCTTTTAATGTATCGACTGATTGAGATTTGCTTCACAATTTTCAAATTAAACTCCACATTCCACAAACGTGCAAATCTTACCATTATATCCTGGGCGGGACTAACAGAAACTGACGGATCAAACTTTTCATTTTGACAAGCATGTGAAATGCCCCTATAGGGAGAGGGGAAACTACGAAACCGCCATGCAACTGACTATAGAAAACGGCATGGGTATTGACACAAATTTTATGATTTGATTTCGATTCACAACTCATTTTTTTAAATATAGGTGACTCATAAAAACATGACAGATTTATTTAAACATACATTAAGACATCAAAATATTTATTGTTTGAATTTCATAATAGAATTGACAGAATTTGAAAGCTGAGACATTGTTTCATTTCAAAAGTGACAAAGCACAAAGCTTATTGCGATTTATTGAATGGGAGGCACACAACAAAGTTTTGTTCATTCATCAACAGAAAACAGCATAGATTAAATGATTGATTCTTGGGATTTAAGCTTTGATATCAGTTCATCAAAATGAGAATCGATTAAAGTCGAGAAATCAACTTTTTTAACCCAGTCCTACAACACACTCAGATCTTAGCAGTGAATAAAATTAGCAGGATTGAAACAAGTACAGTAATCCATTTGAGATCTGTTGCAAAAGAATATTAAAGATATGTGTCTTCAGGATTTGTTGGAAGGTAGCAGTGGAATAAGTTTTCCATTTATCCAGAGATGCTCCTCACTGTTCCACAAGTGAGCACAAAGTATGGTGGTTTTGGACCTGATCAAGCAGAATCCCTTCATGTGGAGGGAAAGAGGGATTAGAAACCTAAAGTGGCTGGGCTGGTGTAGACAGATTTATGAAGGATTGAAAGTATATAAGGCTAAGCAACTAGCAATAGTTTCAACCAGGAAGAGTGTCTTGAATTCTACCAAATATTGGCAGACAGTGTAGACACATGAGGAGAGCTGTAGCACAAGAGATCCTCATTAAAGAGGAACAAAAACAAATCCCAGCAGCAGTATTTTAGACTGATTCTGGAGTAGTGTTATAATGCAACAGCATGCAACAGTGCACAGGGTGCTTCCAATGTAGCTGGAAGATTGGTTGTAATGGGAGTGATCTAGTACAATCTAGTTTTATTTTGCATCAGTAATGTGGTGAGGATATTATCCCGGTGCAGTAATGTGGTGAGGATATTATCCCACCACCTGGTCACTGACATTAGTGGTTGCTGTTTCGAGACCAGCAGAATTAAGGGGCTGGTGTGAAGCTAATTTTTCCAGCCAAGAACCACCAAAAGGGGTAAAAGAAGGCAAGAAAATGTGCTAAGGCCCTTCCTGTCAACAGCACACTTCTATCAAGCACCTCTACTTGCCTGCTCTGACGTTCCTTGTTTGCCTTTGTAATACTGCTCTGTAAAGGCTTTGGAATCAAAGGTGTGCCTGGATCAAAGCAAAACTCTGGCCATTTTGAGCAGGCGGCACAGTAAAGTGACACTGACAGAGAAGGTGGGGGTGAAAGGGGGTGAATGGAACGTGTTCCCAATTCCGAGTCTACACTAGGGAATGACATTTTTGTCAATTTTTCCTTTCGAGTATCAATAGCTCAGTACAACGAGTACTCAATTTATTATAATTAAAAAAACCTGAAATATACTGTGAAGATTTGACAAGGAAACCCAACTCCCATTAGATGCGCTCTTCCCATAACAACAAACTAAAATACAGGCAATTAAAGCACCGCCCCAAAATTTTACCAAAATCAAACCTTTTCACCCTTCAGAACTCTTCAGGGCTCGATATGCAGCAGCTGTCAGCTGTTATTGGTTAAGCTGAGTGAGAGAGGGTTGGATGTCAGGGAAATAAAGACAGCCAGATCAGCTTCAGTGTAACACACTACAGCTCAGTGCCACATGCTACATGAAACCCAACCACAAAGTCGCACAATGTCTAGATCTAGTCCAACCTTTCTGAACTCTCCCTGAACCCTTCTAGGCGGAGCACCAGCATGGTACAACAATGCACTTTATGGTTTGAACATGATACCACATGATACTGATTCTGACACACCTTTGGCACGCTGACAGCAAGTGTTTGTGACAAACAAAACAAACAAAATTGTGTTTCATTGATTAAAAATTAGTGTAGAACTGTTTAGAAGAAAAAAGGAACAGAACAACTAAAATAAGAGCTAACAGAGGAAGTCTAAAGCTACAGCTAAACCCAAGCTTGAAGTTGCTTGCTAGGGACAAATCTCTCTCTCAGAAGCCTGTGCTAGTCGTCCAAGCTGGGGGGAACGAATCCATCAGCGAGCCAGACGGCAACCAGGCTGACGGATCGATGGGGGCCATGACCTCCAGCTCTGAAGCCTGTGAAGCTGGTTGAGAGAGTGACAGTCAAGATTTACCCATCGATTCGGGATGACAGAAGTAAGGAGCACACGGACAAATGAAAGGAAGGAAGCGAAACATTTAACTCTTTTTGTTAGTCAAGCCTCCTTTGTGAATTTCAGCTTCTGTGTTAATCATAGCAAGGTGATCCCAGTGGCTTTCCAGAGGTCTGAGGTCAGGAGCATCATTTCCCTGCTCTGTGGTTATTAGGGAGCAGTTATAATTCCCAGAGCTTCACCATCTTCCCTCGGCATCAACAACAGACAACAAATTAATGACAATGGCTGAGGTCCTTCTGCCACTTCACAGCAAGACTTGAATGAACCTGTTTATCCAACCTAGGGCTTGTTTGAACTAGTCTATATCCCAAAGGGAGGTGCTAATCGCAGTCAGGGAGAAGAGTTGTTCTTCTCAAGACAATCAGCGGTGGGTCACCCCATACTGCAGTATTTAACACCTACGCCATTCGGCGTGAATAACGCTCCATCAAAAAATGGCAGTTCTTTTTGCAAGGAGCTCAGTGATCTCTCAGGCTGGCCCTTGTTTGGCTGGAACCCCATAAATATAAAAGGTTGGGACTGGCTGTCCGCAACAGAGAGCTGCAGCGGGACTGAAATGTGTGCTAATTGAGCCAACAGCATCCAAACCCTCCATCTGTCCATTTTCTCATCTCTAAGGAAACGTCATTCTGAGCTCATTGCAAGCTGCTCTTGGCCACGAAAATACTCACAAATAATGGAGAGGTACAACAGTCCATCAAGACAAAGAAACTCAATGCTGTGCTTGTTAAACATGTCTGACAACTAACTATATGTTTTTAATGGAATCTACTAAACATCATCTTGGAGCACAATTTTTGAAGAATTTTAATCTCTAAAGGCGACCCTGCTGATTTACGGTCATCTCATTTTAAAACGTGTGACAAGACCTTAGAAATATACAAACTGTTTTCATGTTGGTTTCATATGGTTTTGAAAAAAACAAAACAAAACAAAAAAAAAACTTTTATACCATTTCCAACAACAACAACAACAACAAAATTAAATCTAATGACACTAAAAGTGTGTAAAAGATTCAGAATTGTAATGAAGACATTAAAATTTGCTCATAACAGAAAAAGCATTTCATATTTAAAGGGTTAGTTCACCCAGAAATGAAATTTCTGTCATTAATTACTCACCCTCATGTCGTTCCACACCCATAAGACCTTCGTTCATCTTCGGAACACAAATTAAGATATTTTTGATGAAATCCAAGTTTTTAATTTTTTTTTTTTTATCCCCCATAGAAAGCAACGTAATTACCATCATTCAAGGTCCAGAAAGGTATTGAAGACATCATTAAAATAGTTAACGTGACTACAGTGGTTCAACCTTAATGTTATGAAGCGACGAGAATACTTTTTGTGCACAAAAACAAAACAAAAATAACGACTTTATTCAGCAATTTCTTCTCTACCCTGTCAGACGCAGTTGATGCAGTGAACGCAGTGAACGCAGTTCAACACTTCCATGTTTACGTCAGAATGCTGGCTCAGCATTGGCTGGCTCCTGCAACAGCATCACACGCATGCGTCGTGCTGCTCACGTAAACAGGCATTGGCCAATACTAAGTCGGCGTTCTGACATAGAACCTGGAAGTGCTGTAACGAAAATAGCGTAGGAGAATGACAGGGGAGAGACGAATTTGTTGAATAAAGTCGTTATTTTTGTTTTGTTTTTGCGCACAAAAAGTATTCTCGTCACTTCATAACATTAAGGTTGAACCACTGTAGTCACATTGACTATTTTAACTATGTTTTTACTACTTTTCTGGACCTTGAATGTGGTAATTTCGCTGCTTTCTATTGAGGACAAAAAAACCTCTTGGATTTCATCAAAAATATCTTTATTTGTGTTTCAAAGATGAACAAAGGTCTTACAGATTTGGAATGACATGAGGGTGAGTACTTAATGACAGAAATGTAATTTTTTGGGTGAACTAACCCTTTAAGTTATTAAAGAAATATATTTATATTATATTAATTATTAATCAATAACCATATAGATGTTTTTGGCATTTAAAATGTCAGTGGTGTGAAACAGCAATGATCACTCACGCCAAAACTCTGAGCAGTGGACTGGAAGGGAAATCCCAGAGAACTGGGCAACATCTTTCTCTGTCCAGGTTCACACCTCTTTCCTGAACCATGCAGAAACTGTGTCTTTGACTCTCAGCGGTCATTAAGCCAACTGTAGGGCTAATTGAGCATGGTGTTGTGTGTCATCAGTGCATGGAGAGAGCCTGCTGCCCACTGTGTGCTTTCCAAGAATATGTCTCAATCTGCCCACTACAACGAGACAATTTTAGCACCACAACAAATACCAGTGCAGCGAGAAAACATGTCCTTGGAACAGTAGTTCCAGCACAAATCCAGCGCAAGAACAATATTTTGATTAGTACTTTTAACCAAATTTTATTTTATGAGTCAGGTCAGAAGCAACAAGGTACCTCAAATCTAACAAAGTGATTCAACAAACTGTCATAACCAATCTAGGCTTAATAGAAAAATGTGCCAGGTGACGTTTCTGCAAAATGACATTATGTTGCCTTTTTGCACAATTCATGACACTTTCAAAGTGAAATATCCAGTGAGTGAAACTAAAAGCGTGTTCAATTTACCATGAAACAAATGAGAATGAATCAGGCAAGGATTAATTACATCAGATATAGAACTGTCAAATTACAATTCGAATTTCGAATATTCATTGAACTTAAAATAAAAATCCATATTCGAATGCAAAAAAAGGTGCATTCAAATTTTAGGTGTGCATCAGGCAGCTTTGGCACGCAAGATGCGATGATGATGATGTAAGAGTCGTTGTTGCGTTTTAATGTTTTTGTAAGCCTATCCATTTCAAACCACTAGATGTGGTCTTCATTGAAAACATTGCGGAAATAAAGAAGTTCAGTGCTGAGAAGATCTTGGTTACTCCAAAACCATAACCAAGCCATTCATACAAAACGTAATTCCTTGTTTTGTATGTAAATGTATCATAACGTAGCACCTACGCTAAACCCTAAACCTATCCTTTAATGCTAACAACAGCAAATGTTAGATACAAACGCATTTGCTGAAGCAACAATGCCAAATTAGCCTGTTTCTACAAGTCTTTGAGCTCTTTTATCGTGTTTCATGGGACTCATACCCATCATAATTTGTGAGAAAAGGAATAAAAGTTATTTTAGGAATAAATGTTGTTTAAAAGGTGTTACTGCCACCCTAGTTAATTTCAGCTGGAAATGGCAGTGAATTGTATGTATACAGTATGTTTTTGGAGCTTTGAAAAATTGTAGAGGCGTATTTCCAATGAGCCTGTGTTGGTCATAACCAGTGGTGGAAAAAGTACACAAATTCTATTCTTAAAGGATTAGTTCACTTTAAAATGAAAATTACCCCATAATTTACTCACCCCCAAGCCATCCTAGGTGTATATAACTTTCTTCTTTCAAACAAATACAATCTGAGTTATATTAATAATCACCCTGATGCTCCTAAGCTTTATAACGGCAGTGCATGGAAACCACCTGTTTGAAACTCAAGAAAGTGCATCCATCCATCATAAACGTACTCCACATGGCTCCGGGGGGATAAATAAAGGCCTTCTGAAGTGAAAGTGATGCATCTGTGTAAGAAAAATATCCATATTTAACAAGTTAAGCCATGTGGAGTGTGTTTATGATAAATGGATGCACTTTTTTGAGTTTCAAACAGGTGGTTTCTGTGCACTGCCATTATAAAGCTTAGGAGCATCAAGGTGATTATTAATATAACTCCGACTGTATTCGTCTGAAAAAAGAAAAAAGTCATATACACCTAGGATGGCTTGAGGTGAGTAAATCATGGGGTAATTTTCATTTTAAAGTGAACTAATCCTTCAAGTAAAAGTACAGATACCACACCAATATATTACTAAGTAAAAGCTGTCCAATAAAATACTACTTAAGAAGGCAACAGGACCTCAATGGGCATTGTGGGAGATTAAAAAGTGCTATTACTAGCTAGAAAACTGTATGAAAGTGTCAGAACTGTTAAATTGCTAATAGAGGCTCAACACATGGCATCTAAAAGTTCTCCAGTCATAAGTTTCTCTGGGTCAGGCGGGCACACACACAAACACCTGAGAGGATGTTCTGCTGGGTACGCAGCAAATAAATATTCCTTCACACAGGAAGACACTCATTTCTGAAACAAGGACGCCTTTTTTCCTTCTCTGCATGAATTGTGACCCCTCTGAAAGATCTGGAAATAGGTATCTGCCCAGGGGAAACAGCAGAACCCTAATATTATCTCCCACATAATTCCCCCCAGTCAGACAATGAGGGAGGAAACGGAAGGAAGGAGAAAGCGGATAAAAACATTACATGCGGATTCTGTAGCATTGAGAAAATCAGTTTGAGGTTAGGGGAGGTCCGATCACACCGGCGCTGTCTGTGCTACACCACTCAAGGACAAACACCTGCTGTCACAGGCCCCTTTAAACCCCCGGCCCACAGTTTTATTCGAGGGCGCTCAGACATGCCACAAGAGATGAGCAATGGCGGATCAGCACTGTTTTCAAACAGGTACAGCTGGGGGTGGCTGACCTCAGCACTTTCTTTCACCATTGCACTATTTGAAGATGAAGAAGTGTGCAGATCTAAGAAATCAAGTCATGACTCTGTTTCAAAGTTTCATGACAAGGTTTCTGTTGAGAAAAAAATAACTATCAACGAACTAAACAGCATCATTTGCTACATGGGCCACAGCAGACAGCTGGAAAACAGTACTACTCATTTGGCTGACACTGGCATGGCAATAACCATGTGATTAAAGTTTTTTTCCCAGGTATCTCTCCTCTCTAATGTTAGCATGCTCTGCAAATAATTCAGTGCATGAGTGAACTATCTGAATGAATTAAAATAAGAATGACAATCGCAAATCTGCTTGATCAATTAGATCAAAATTGACGAATCTGGCATCACTAGATCTAAACAGCCAATAGAAAACACATGATTGCTGAAATATTACCAGGAAAATTATTCTTATTATATTTTACTGGGGCACGGCGGCTAGCGATGACCCTGTAAAATACTCTGAAAGAGTTTTCTGCACAATTTATTCAGATGTGGCACAACACCACTATTGACTAGTGTAACTATCTACAACATGACTAGTGTAATGTGATTACAGAACAAATGATTATTATGGGTTGGTTCTTTTTAGTGATCTACAGTGCAACCTGTGTAGATGGATCCCCAAACAAATGACTCTTTTGAGCAGGTTCTTTTCAGTGAATCAAAAACACACAGTGCAACCAGTGTATATGGATTCAACAAACTATACCCATTAGTTGGTTCTTTCAAGTGAATCAAAAACATTCAGTACAGCGCAACCAGGTTATTACAGTACAAATGACATGAATGGGAATTTAATAAGTTTTAAAACAAGTCTTTCAGACTGTGGTGACAGTGACAGTGTCTGAAAGACTTGTGTGTTGCTGCTGTTTGGCAGGAAAGTTGGGCTTTGGGTTCCTCTAATGAGGCAGGGATGAAAGCAGCACAGGAGACCGATTACAAATGAGCATTGTATTGACTTTTTGACTGACCAAGTAAAGTTGTGGAGGCAGCGCTGGGCAGGCCGGCCAGATTATGAAATTAGCCCCAGCTGTCAATCTGTATGGGGGGTGGGGGAGGATGGATGCAACTGAGGACTGAGAATGCGACTTTAGGTTCTGGATCTATTGCAAAAACAGCAAAAGACCTGTGAAAGAATTGCCTCTATATTATAAGAACGTGGCTCTGATGATTGGCTATTGAGGCAATCATGACCACGACCTTTGACCTCCTTTCTTACAGTGGTGTGTTTGGTGTTGATGATGAATCGGTGGATCAGCTTTGAGCAAGTGAATAAAACAAGCCACTCTAGTAGAAGGAGGGAAAGATGGAGGTCAAAGGACAAATGCACATGTGGTCGATAGTTTGCTTTGTGAGTGAATCATTCATTTGACATCATTCTTGTCAATGAACCATTTGAGCATATCGATTTGTTGCTTAAGAAGCATTTTGTATTATTATCAATGTTAAAAGCAGTTGTGCTGCTTAACATTTTTGTGGAAACCATGATTTTTCAGGATTCTTTCATGAATTCAAAGTTAAAAAGAGCACCATTTATTTGAAACAGAAATGTTCTTACATTTATAAATGTCTTTACTGTCAGTTTTGAATAATGTTATGCATCCTTGCTGATTAAAAGTATTAATTTCTTTCTTTAAAAAAAAAAAAAAAAAAAAAAAAAAAATCATACTAACCCTCCCTTTTTTTTTGTTATATTATGTTTTTATAAATAATCACTCACACTAAATTGTGTTAAATTAACTCCCCTATTGATAACCTAAAAGAACACTGAAATGTTTTTTGAATCGTCTCATTGAATCAAACTGTTCAAAGGGAAATGAGTTGGACTTGTTTATAGCAGTTGTCCTGTTTGTTTCTCTAAGTAAAACACTCAAGCATCATCTCATTACGACATCCGTCCTTGTCCTGCCTCACCATCCACTCTCTCCCATTTTCTGCTGGTTACACATGCCCCTCTCTCTTTTTCTTTCTCCATCTCTTGAGGATACATCTCCTTTTTTATAGCACTGCCCTCCTCTATTTGCATCTTCTCCTTCAAAACCCTCTCTCTCTCTCTCTCTCTCTCTCTCTCTCTCTCTCTCTCTCTCTCTCTCTCTCTCTCTCTCTCTCTCTCTCTCTCTCTCTCTCTCTCTCTCTCTCTCTCTCTCTCTCTCTCTCTCTCTCTCTCTCTCTCTCTCTCTCTCTCTCTCTCTCATCAGTATCCTGAGGGAAAGAGCAGAAGTCTTTGATCTGGTCTTGCTTTTTTCAGAGGTTGAGGAGTCCTGAAATGGGAAGTGCTCTCCAATTAGCTTGGGTTAAATATTTCAGAGACTACACAGCTATTTTTTTCTTCGTCCCCCCTCCTTCCCCCATATGGAGAGGCTCCTATTAGACGCTACATACAGTAGGAAACCTATACTTGGGCTGGAACACAAACTGGAACACAAACCTCCTTGCATTTTTGCTTCAGGCCCCATGAAAAATATACTGTATTTTTGTTTTGTTTTGGGGGTTGCGGAAATCATGCTTTGAAACAGGAAAAGGCCCAGGGTCACCCCAATACTGTGACCATTTCACATGATTTCTGTCCTGAATGTAGCTTACAATGCTGCATGTATTAATATGTTATGATTGTTAATCGAGTTCTGTAGCATAAAAACCATAAAAAAAAGCAAATGCTATAACTATAAAAACATGACATGGAAATCCTGATTTATTCAAAGAGACAACAGCCTGGCTGGTTACATTATATTCGTGTCCAACTAGATTACCCAGCAAGTGTTTTGATGAGGAACTTCGAGACATGAAACGAAAACATTTCCAAGAAGGAAAGAATTTGATGCTTAGCTCATGAGCCACAGCTGGAGCGAAATGCCTTTGACCTTCCTGTCAGTAACGGACAAAAAACCTGATGAGATGAAGGTCAAAGGTCAGAAGGGTCAGAGCAAGCTACCCTCTCCAGTCTCTTAAAACACCCAGGGTTCAGCTCTCGCCACCCATCTGACTGGGATTTAAAATGAAAAAGTGGCAATCAAATATTTAAGATCTGTCCTGCAAATTTTATCCCTCTATATAATAATCCTAAACTAAAAGAAATCTATTAAAACATGCAGCCAGCATTAAATAAGAAATTCTACATTTTGTAAATGGCCACAAGCCCATAAGTAGAATCCATAAATCTCCATCTGTGGTTTTCTGCATCTACAATAAACACTCTTGGCACTCAGGTCCCAGATGAGTTGTGCGTTAATACCACGCTATTCACACATTCTCTCCGCTCACCTCCCATATTACATGCAGAACCGTGATGTATTACATGCAGAGGGCATCACAGCATTCCAGTGCAAAACTACCACGCATTAAAATACAATATGCATGAAGCCAAATAAAAGAGTGATTTTCTTCTTAGGTTCCTCTACACTTCCTAATGAAATCCTGGGGAATTACAGCTAAGCAGCACAACTGAATTATTACATTTTCACAAACTGTTGTTCACTTATTAATTTTTTCCTAATAATTTTATTTGAAGTGTGTTAATGAGGTTGGTGAGCCTTGGTCTTTTTTTTTTTCCAGATGGAATAGAAAGGGAAGGTGAAAATAATGTAATACCAAATTAGACAATAAATGGAGAAGGGAGAATATGACTACAGGGAGTTTGGCCTGTGTTTAAATTCAGTGGGCAAAAACACTTCTTTTTCATGATTTTGTACGTCACTGCATTCCAAAGCATCAGACAGCAATTCATAATGCACACTGTATTTTTATCAATACCACAAGGGGCACTAGTGGGCGTTAGTATAAAATAAAAACGCATATTACATACTGTATGTTCAAAGCGAACTCTTGTAAAGCAAAAATGTTTGTTTGCATATACTTAAGTATGTACTTAAGTATGTATGAGCTCTATCTTTCTGACCTAATTATATATATATATATATATATATATATATATATATTGTATTTACTTGTATATTTTTGTATTTTTTGAAAAGTTAAAGCCCATCCTTCCAAAAGGCTCAGAGTGCTCTGACTGGCCAGTTGACCAGTGCATTGTGATAGGCCAAACACCTCAAGCATGTGTCGGAAATGTAACACCCTTTACCAAGGCTTTAAGCAATTGTAAACACACAATTAATAATGTCGTTGGTTTTACCATATCAGTTCGAGCCCAAGTCAGATTCTGAAAATGCGGATGATCAAGCCGATCAATCTTTGCAAGCACGACTTGAGCAGAACATTTCACAGTGGTAAGTATTCCTTATATATAGCCGGCTTTGTACTTTCCCAGGTTCAGGAAGCTGTAAAATGTGCTGTGCACAAGTAAACTTTTGAGTTGTACTGCTCAAGATCAATTTTATAAATAAATCTTAACCTCTGATTCCAAATTTCATCCATTTTCAGAAGGCCAAACAAAGCAGTTTTGCTTTCGCATCCAAACACACTGTCACGATCCCAGTGTTGTACTTGTTTTGTATGGACTTTTATGTTGAAGTGTTTTTATGTTCCTCTTGTCTCTGTGTTCTTTCCTGTGTCCTGTTTCCTGTGGCCATGTTTGTAGTTTTCCCCTTTGATTAGTCTTTCCCAGGTGTGTCTTGTTAACTTGTTATCTTGTTTAGCTTGTTTGACCCTGTGTATTTATACCCCTGTGTTTCCTGTGATCTTTGTCAGGTCTTGTCCTACATGGATGTACGTTGTTGTGCTACTCATTCTGCTATCTGTTCCCTGGTTCTGTTATGTTTATTTTTATTAAGTTATTTTGCATTTGGATCCAGTTCTCCTTTTGTTTTGAGTTCACCCAGTGTTACAGAAGACCTGACCCAAGATGGATCCAGCAATTAGTTTAATTAGGCTCCGGCAAGGCAACCGTTCCCTCGAGGACCACACCAAAGATTTTTTGGATATCGCCTACCTCACAGATTTCCCAGACTTCGCCCTCATTGACTTTTACTGCCACGGACTCAATAACCACTACCAGCACCTACTCATCCATGATGGTCCTCGGGGGTCTCTGGTGGAATTCCTGGACTACGCCCTTCAAATAAGTGGTTCATCTTACACTGTGGGGGTAGTAGAGGAGGATTAAGATGGCCGCCATCCCTGAGCTTCGTCGCAAGATGGTCGCCACTCCTGAGCCTCGTCGCAAGATGGCCGCCACTCCAGAGCCTTGTCATATCTCAGCAGATCTTCCAGAGCCCTCAGCCAAGATGGCTGCCACGCCTGAGCCCTCAGCCAAGATGGCTGCCACGCCTGAGCCCTCAGCCAAGATGGCTGCCACGCCTGAGCCCTCAGCCAAGATGGCTGCCACGCCTGAGACCCTCAGCCAAGATGGCTGCCACGCCTGAGCCCTCAGCCAAGATGGCTGCCATGCCTGAGCCCTCAGATATTGCAGCGCTGGCCATTATGGCCACAGCCATTTGGTGTGTGTGGGCTGCGCACACATCGGATCCAGTCCATGAATCCACTCCAGAGCCCGCTCCAGTCCTTGAATCCACTCCAGAGCCCATTCCGGTCCTTGAATCCGCTCCAGAGCCCATTCCGGTCCTTGAATCCGCTCCAGAGCCCATTCCGGTCCTTGAATCCGCTCAAGAGCCCGCTCCGGTCCTTGAATCCGCTCCAGGGCCTGCTCCAGTCCATGAATCTGATCCAGAGACCGCTCCAGCCCATAAGTCCACTGTAGGGCCCACTCCTGCACCAGAGTTTCTTGTCTGCCCTGACCTGACCATGGAGGTCGTCCCTAAGTTTCCTGTGTGTTCTGAGCTTCCTGTCTGCCTAGATATGACCATGGAGGTTGTCTCTGAGTTTCTTGTCTGCCCTGAATTTTACGTCTACCCTGAGTTTCCTGACTGCCTAAATAAGACCACTGAGGCCACCCTTGAACTTCCTGTCTGTCTTGTCTCGGCCAGAGAGGCAGTTCTAAGTTTCAGAGTCACGGACGAAGAGGCCATGATTAAAGACTCTACCTACCTTGTCATGGACATTACATATGTCCTGCATGTTCTGACATGGCCCCAGAGGCCAACCCTAACCTTTCTGTGCTCCTTGTTCCAGTTCCGCCTGATCCACCGTGGTGGTCACCATCTTCCCCTGATCTTCAGTGGTGGTGGTCTGCTCCGCTGTGGGGGTCTTCAAGCCAGTCTGCACTACAGTGGTGGTGGTCTGCTCCGCCGTGGGGGTCTTCAAGCCAGTCTGCACTACAGTGGTGGTGGTCTGCTCCGCCGTGGGGGTCTTCAAGCCAGTCTGCACTACAGTGGTGGTCGTCTGCTACGCTGTGGGGGTCTTCAAGCCAGTCTGCGCTACAGTGGTGGTCATCTGCTCCGCCGTGGGGGTCTTCAAGCCAGTCTGCGCTACAGTGGTGGTCGTCTGCTCCGCCGTGGGGGTCTTCAAGCCCGTCTGCACTGCTGTGGTGGTCATCTGCTCCGCCCTGGTTCCCTGCTTCACCACAGTCTCCAGGCCCTCTTTCACTCCATGAGTCTGGCCCGCTTTCCCTCCCCCTGCTCCGCCTCCGCTCCACCTCCCTCCTGGACTGGTTAGAAGCCTCTGGAAGCCGCTCCTTTGAGGGGGGCCTCTGTCACGATCCTGGTGTTGTACTTGTTTTGTATGGACTTTTATGTTGAAGTGTTTTTATGTTCCTCTTATCTCTGTGTCCTGTTTCCTGTGGCCATGTTTGTAGTTTTCCCCTTTGATTAGTCTTTCCCAGGTGTGTCTTGTTAACTTGTTATCTTGTTTAGCTTGTTTGACCCTGTGTATTTATACCCCTGTGTTTCCTGTGATCTTTGTCAGGTCTTGTCCTACATTGATGTACGTTGTTGTGCTACTCATTCTGCTATCTGTTCCCTGGTTCTCTGGTTTTGTTATGTTTATTTTTATTAAACTATTTTTGCATTTGGATCCAGTTCTCTTGTTTTTTGATTCTGCGACACAATGACAACACTACAATTCATTGAAGCCTCGCCTTCTTTCTTTACATATGCCTTTGGGTGGTCATTATGCTAATATTTCACACTGTGACGTAGAAGTTTGAGGAAGTAATGTCTGGACTTCGATTAGGCAGGTCTGGATCAGTGTTCTCTGTTAGTCTCCCACAAAGGGATTTATTCTATGAGCTTTGTAACTTTGCAGATCAAATACTTGCACAAACAAATACATTACACACTAAAGGAAAAGGAAAACATTAAAAAGCATCATATGACCCCTTTAAAATAGGATCATTTGACATTGAAGACTGGAAGACTGCCAAACACAAACGTATCAAAAAAGTGAGTGATGTGACACATGGCCAAGTATGGTGTCCCATACTCGGAATTTGTGCTCTGCATTTCACCAATCCAAGTGCACACACAGTAGTGAACACACATACACCATGAACACACACCTGGAGCAGTGGGCAGCTGTTTTTGCTGTGGCACCCGGGGAGCGATTGGGGGTTAGGTGCCTTGCTCAAGGCAACCTCAGTTGTGGGAAATGAGAGTGGAAGAGAGCACTGTTCATACACTCCAGCAAAAAGGTCCAATAATGAGAGAGTGCTACCACTCCTTTAGTAATAAACAGATGAAGTTAAGTGATTTATCAATATGAGAGAGAGGGATAGAAATTTCGAAAGAGAGTGAAGCAGGGGGGTGACCACAGAGTGTAGCAATGCTGACCAATTGAGCAGGTTTGATCCTGTTCAAGTGCTGCTCTTGGTTAATGGCTGTATTGATTGGTCTCCGCGCTGCTCTAATGAGTTGCTGTTTCTGAAGGAGCTGTTGGCCTGAATTGAGTAGTCGCTCCACTTATCTGATGTAAAGCTCCACCCAGACCTTTTATTCACACCAGAACCCAGTGTAAATGACTGACACCCTCAGACCATGACCAACACACCTACACACACTCATCAGGGACAAAGGAAAATGGACATTTTTCACATTTCCAGGGTTCTCAGAAGCGGAAGTCGTCATAGTTGGGTAAACTTGGGAGACAACAGCAAATATAATTTTTGTATTTGCATTTGCTCTAAAAGCAAAGGAAAAAATATGTGATAGCATTTCCATGACTTTCCAACGGAGTGAAAAAATATATTGTGTATTATTTTTTTTTAAAAAAAGAAAATATTCAAAACTTTACTATTTGCAACGTTGATAACTGTGGAAATGTGTCATCACCGTCCATAAGCAGCAATATACATGGCACATAAAAACTTTTAAGAAAAGCTAATTATTTTACCCAATTAATTATTGCATTAATTATTATTAAATTAAACAATGATTTATCAATACTATTAAGTCTTGAATAAATTATATGACTTTGTATACTTAGTAGCACAACTATACATTAACATTTTTTTTTTTTATTAAATAGACAGTTTTATTAATTATCAATTATTGCATTAATTATTAATTTTAACCTATTAGTATTTTACCAATTAGTTTCAATGCTGCTTAATTTCTTTCCTTTTTTTAAAAAAGTTCCTTATAAGTGGGTGTATGAGTGTGTATCGAGCTCACAAAATTTTGGAACAAAAAGTAAGTTGTTGCATGTTTACAAACATAAAACTCACATTAAAGTCACCATGAAATCAAAATGGACAATCCTTATTTTTTGTGGAATACTGCAGTATTTATTATAAATGATTTATCTGTGCAAATCATTATTTTTTTTAATTCATGTACCTTCGTAATTTTTCACCAAAATAATTTAGCCTCCCTCTTGCAGCATATCTTCTCTTCTCTGATAACAATAACCACAACGATTCAATCCAATTCCTGATGAACAAAATCAACCCCCAAACTACATTTTGTCTTGTTCGAGAAGCTGTTTCACCTGGATATATGGCACAATAGCGAAGAAAAGCTAGAAATGCAACTTCCCTTTCATGTAAACTTTGAATATGTAATACTGCAGCAGTTGCTGTCATTAATCACATGGCTATTTAAAAGTGCTGTCCTGTGCAGAAAATTATTTATTGTAGCTCAGTGCACAGACTAAAAGGTTCTAAAAGGTTCACACGGACAGTGCAAAGCAACCGAAGTTTATTTTTTGGATGAGAGTTGGCGATTTAAAGGTGGGATAAGTCGATTTTGAAAAACGCTGTTGGACATTGTTGATATCTGAAAACAACCCAAACAAACCCACCCCTCTCTTCATTGCTCCGCCTCCAAAACTCACACTCCAATCCTAACCACCCTGCTTCAAGTCAGTCTCGAACCCCGCGCTTGCCCAGTCATAAACCTGAATTTCAGTGATATTCTTTTGAGCTCTTTTGTATTGTGTCCCATCTCTCGGTCTGCAGTTTTTTGTTTTTTTTTAAATCTCCCTCTTGCTCGTTCTGTCTCCTCGACCGTCATATGCCCCCTAATGCTGATTGGTTACACGTTTGTTGTTGGTGTCAGCCCGACTAACTTCCAAACAGTGTTTTTCAAAATCTACTTACTCCACCTTTAATGTGACATAAGCAACAAAAACCATGATGAAATTTTTTTTTTATGCAAATCTGTAGTAACATGATGTGGAAATCACCAAAACGAGGGTAAATTTAGGCAGTGTTTCTCTGAAAACTACCCATCCCGTCGAGTATGAACGCCTACTACCAACAGTACAGTGACTTAATGACCTTCAGTGATTTAATTGCTGTCAGTGTGGACACCCTTTAATGTCTCTCTTCCAAAAAACAGAATTTTGTAATGCAAATTCCTGCCAAAAAGCCATGCACAACTATGCTCAGCACCACCCACCCCATAAAACCCTAGGCATGTGCAATCAGAAAATTTCAAAAGTGAAAACAAGAATCTTTCCGAATGATATAAAACATGGCACCGGCAATGTGCCCGTCTGACAAATAAACAGCTCCATGGCTCTGGAGCAGGGCAGCATTCTCCCAAAGCTACTAATACATTCCAGTTCTGGCTGTTTATTATAGTGAGAATGAATACTTTTTAACGACATGCCACATCAGCAAACAGTCAACTCTTCTGGACAGTTCGTGGAGGGCTGAAGAGATCAGAAGATCCCACTTGTGGTATGGCACATGGCAGTAACACACTGGGAGGAGCCATTACAACTGGATAGAAAATATACACAAGCACACTGTATGTACAGTTTAATGTATGTCAGTTTAAATTCCTAATTAGAAAAGGAGGCAACTAATGCAGCAAATCCTCAAACACCCCTCTTAAATTATGCGGTAGACCTGCTAATAAACACTGATGTCTTTTAAGCCAAATATACATTTAAACACTCAATAATCTCTCTTTAAGCAATAAGTAGGAGAGACTGGGGAGTGTTGTTACACAGGGTGGGTTTTCCATCAGTTTAATCAATTAGAAATGAGCTACACTTTTATACATGATCACCACTCGTGTGAGGTGACTGTAGAAGGTTTTATAAGAAGTCTTATATAAAATACAGTCTTTTTATATAAAGGTCAATTATGAGTCTACACACACACACGCACACACAAAGAATTTAGATTAAAACACATTTCCCAATTTCTTCGAAATGTACTCTATGTATTATTGTGAGTTTCATTTTTGAAAAACATATCCTTATCAAGAAGAGCTTCAATTTATTGACTTTAATGTCATGTCACTAAAAATATCTTGAGTTGTTTGGGCCATCAAGCAAAAAGTAATATTTTGTACACCTTAGAAACAGTGAAGTAAAAACATCTTATTTTCAAAAATGTTCTTCAAGACAATTTTTTTTTTTTTTTTTTTTTTTTTTTTTACAAATATTAAGTATCGATTCATAAATATTTTTCATAAGTTTTTGAAGTCACATTTTACAACCAGATCTAATTTTGCCTCTTCATAAAAAATTATTAAAAAATTAAATAAAATAATGTAAAAAAAAAAAAAAAGAAAAAAAAAAAGGCAAATTATCTGATATTTTAAAAGATTAACCCCAGTTTCACAGACAAGGCTTAAAAGGTGCAATAGGTGATTCTCTACAGAAACATTTTTTGTTATGATGGTTGAAAGTCTCCTCATATCCTGATAGCAATCAATATGTTAAGCAATTTAAATGCATTTTTATAAATATATATCATCTGTGGAAGGCATAGGACCATAAAATGTTCGTCCAATCATTGCATTCGGTCCAAACGAAATGACAGCATGTGTTCCCTATCTGTCAATGTGTGTTTATATACCACTGCGCAGCCTGTTCACACAGACATCATACGTCATCAGTGCATTTCTTGTACGCTGTGAAGACAGAGCGAGAATGACAGGCAAACAGCAACAACCTAACTTTGACAACAAGTGGCACTGGCAAAGGATCTACGAAAAGAAAGACAGTCTTAGAAAAGGCTACGAGAAAAAAAAATGTCTGGATCAGAAAAAAGCTAAAACCAGAATTAACATCGGTGTTGCTTTTCCACGCTGGAGACAACTGTGGGAGTCAAAGGGTCTGAAAGATGATGCCATGGTTGCAGTATTTCTTTTGGACAGGTAGCTACAGTACATTGTATGATTCGATTTTGATGTGTTTTGATGGTAACACATAATGTAGCTTATGTATTTGTGTACCTTTATGAATTAGCTCAACGACAGCATCACCCAGCGTCTAATCGGGAACTATTTTTATGTTTTCAAAAGTTATTCACTGTACTGTAAAGTTTTCTCACCGGTGAATAACACATGATGTAATCCAATAATGTTGTCTCTGATCGTCTCACTTCTGGTCTGTGCGCGTTCATGTGTTTTGGGGGAGGCTTGGCTTTGCACGGCGATTTGCAGGAAGGGTGGGATCATATGCTTTCAATGCTAGCAGGCTAAAGTTAGCATTTCCCAGATCACCTACTGCACGTTTAAGCCTAGTCTCACACTAAAATGCATGTTTGAGCTGTCTTAAAGGGATAGTCATAAATTACTGACTTTCATTCATCTTCGGAACACAAATGAAGATCTTTTAGATTAAATCTGAGAGCTTTCTGTCCCTATGTTGCTATGCAACTACCATACTGACACTTCAAAAAGTTCATAAAGAGATTGTAATACTAATCCATATGAATTGAGCGGTTTAGTCCAAATTTTCTTAAGAGACATGATCGCTTTATATGATGAACAGACTGCTTTTAGGCATATATTCACATGTAAACATTCATCAACTCACACATCAGGTGTGATAAACGGAAGCTCAAGCATGTTCACCTGACGTGCGAGAACCAATGAGGTTCATTCTTGCGTGTTACGCAACATGTTTGAGCTTCCGCAAGAGGTTTGTTCTCACGCGTCAAGCAGGTTCTGCTGAACTTCTGTTTATGTTTCTGATCAATGTTTATATGTCAATAAAAGCCTCAATTAAATCCGTTCTTCATATAACACAATTGAGTCTCTTCAGAAAATTTGGACTAAACTATTCAATTCATATGCATTAGCCTTAATTTCCCTTTAAAATGTATTCCAATTATTTTTTTTTATTTAAAACTTTTGTACAGTGTAGATAAAATAAAATGTGTTTACAACACTCCGCTGGTTTCCACCAACTCAGGTTTGTTGTCCCAGGCTTAAGTCTTCTATAAAGAGAAAAATGTGAGTTAGTTTAGTTTAAACTAAGCGACCTGAGGTGCTTGAGTCGCTCTGTCAATCCTCATTTCATTCTGACAGGCTATCGTTCAGCTAGCCAGCACTGACAGCTGGCCAATAAAATGAAATGTACATCAGGAGATGGGCGAGCGACTCGGGGGTCAATCTTCTCAGAGGCACAGCGGATAGAGAAGCGCTGGGGCTAATTTCTTCATTGGCTCTGAGAGGCTTTACATGCGTTCAGGAGGTGAAAAGTAATGCGGGTGTGAGGATGTAAGTGAAGGGGTCCATTACGTCCTGGTTTCTCCATCAGCACGAGCTCGTTTCCACACGCACGCCCCCGAGCGTTCGCCTAATAGCATCTCCTGTGGAATTAGCGTGGATCAATGAGCCCCGCGTGTCCGGTTTCTCTCTGAAGATGCTCTCTTGTGGCAGATGGTCAGCAGTTTATCACTTCAATTAGCTTTCGTGCACAGAAGCACTCGGTCGAGTCAGGTTTTGTCCTCACCATGTCCAGCGTTACCACAAGACCTGCTAAACTGTTTCTCTCCCACCTGCGGCACAGAGCCACATCTTGAATTGCATTTCCACCACCAACCAGATGAATTAAAGCATTAGGCTTTCACTACTGCTTCAAATCAGGAGATTGAAAACGGCCAGGAATTTGAAATATCGCCAGCAGGACGGAGTTTAATAGTTCTGGATGATGGATTGGTTCCGCTAACGGCTGAGGGATTCCTGTTTCACATAAACAGATTATTTCATTAAGGCCTTTAATTGGTAATAGATTGTATTGATCAAGGCTTTTGTTTTTTGGCCAGAGTGCCAACAACTTTCCTGCTTTTCTCATTGGCTGGAGCTGTCAGGATGACACCGTGAGGAGCTTTTTACCTGCATCAGATGATTGGTTCAGCCTTCACATCTCATTTGACTAATGTGACACACCAGCCTGTCAGGCACTGTGCGCTCTCACTCTTCTGGAGAGCTGCCAAGCATTTCTTCCACATTTGCAATTCAAGACTGTCACGAAATTAAATTCGTCCTGTACCTCGGCGTGAAGAGGGATGTGGGAATATTCAGTGCCATCATCACTTTGCAAGGGTTTTTCCAGATTTCATTTCACTCGTCTGTCAGTGAAAGGCCCTGAAAATGTTGTATGTGGGTACTTCTGTGGTTAATGCTTCAACAAAGATGGAGTAACTCTGTTAAAACTTTAGATGAGGTGAGATATTAACTTTTCTGAAGATACTAGGCTGTTGTGGGTAATTTCCAAGGCGTAGATATGCATTTACTCTGCTTGGTTGTTAACACACACAGTAAAAAACTAGGAAATGCTTACCAATAATAGTGAACCTCATTGTACAAACCAACTGAATTAAACTGGAATATTATCTAAGCGCATTATTGGTAAAACATCTAAGTAAGTCTATCTGTATGGAGGACAGCTTTCAAGGTTGCATTCTTTCCTTCTTCTCCCTTCTCTCTGCTATAAGTGATCATGTATTCCAGGGTAGGATCTCCTCTAGTGTCTGAGTGCCAGTGGGTAAATGTGGATCAAACATAGACATCTATCGAGGTCTCTACCTGCGGCACCCGCCAACTGCCACTGTCACAGGCCACCGAGAACACCCGCTACACCTCGTCAAGAAATTTAAAAATACATCCATTCATTTCCACATCAAAGTCGGCACTGTCGTCTGTCCTCACTAGTAGAGCTTGGCAGGTTGAACTTGCCTCTTGGCAAGGTACTCAGGGTTCATTTTTCCAGTAAGCTTTCACTCAAGGACAGGTAAACTCTGCTCTTGTTTGTTTGAAAGATTATTTTGGACTGAGGTTTTTAGATGTATGATGGTACAACTTTGTAAATAGAGTTTCCTGACCTTTCAAACTTTCCTGATTATATATTTGGTGTTGCAGTTTAATTAGTAGTGTTCGCTAAGGCAATTATCACTAATAATGTTGCGTATAATTATGGTTAAGGATCTGAATAAACTGAATTAACCCTAAATATTAAGCTTTGGGCCGCAACTCATCCCACACTTGTTCTACAGACAATTTTCTTAACCTCAAAGCACACACCTTGGTGTGGAAAAGTGTATTACATTATATTATATTATTATATAGACACACATACATGTAACACTTTATAATAAGGTTTCATTTGCTAACATTAGTTAACTGCATTAGTTAACATGAACTAAGAATGAACAATACTTCTACAGCATTTATTAATCTAAGTTAAAGTTAATTTCAGCATTTACTAATATTTTATTAAAACCAAAAGTTGTATTTGTTAACATTAGTTAATATACTGTGACCTAACATTAACAAACATTGAACAGTTGTATTTTTATTAACTAATGTTAAAAAAGATTAATAAATAACAAATGTATAGCTCATTGTTAGTTAATGTTAGGTAATACATTAATACATTAACCAATGTATATTATATATATTGTACATTAACAAATATATATATATATATATATATATATATATATATATCACACGAATGATTCATTCAGAAATGAAGTAAATGGCTCTCTTTGAATCATTGGTTCACCCAATTGATTCACTCAAAACACAGATTCATTCAGAAAAGAAACACCTCTGTGTGCTGCTCGGAGATGCACAATAGTTCTGCTCTGGCTTTATAGGTAATATTTTTGTTGGCAAAATTGAGCAAAAGCAGACTATATTGTGTGTGTTAAATATAGCATGCGTTTAATGCTTTAATAATTTTAACATGTTATTTCTCTCTGTCTCTGTCTCTCTCTCTCTCTCTCTATATATATATATATTTTTTTTTTTTTTTTTTTTTTTAATTTACAGTATTGTAAATGTCAGTCTATCTATCGTTTTGCATCTCTAGGGCTTTTTAAACTTTTTTCAAAACTTTCAAACAAGCCAGTTATATGAATTTATTTGAATTTCAATTCATTTAATCAATTGCCTTACATTCAAATTCAATTCTACATCCTGTGCTACCTCAATTCAAATTCAAAAATCAAATTCTGAATAGAGAACGAACCTAACAGCAACACCCTGTTAACCACCAGGAATGATCATGTAGTACGGCTCATGTAAACAACTGGAATAGGAGAGACCTGTCGAACTTCCAGAGGTTGAGAATGTGCATCATAGTGGCAACTTTTGCACACGCAATCACCATGTGCATTTTTTTTTTTTTCCCAGAAAATGTTGCAATTCCAGTCACTGATTGTTCGTCCCTCATTGTTAACATCAGTACTGACAGCTCGCTGCACTAAAAATCCAAATCTGGACAGCAGTGATCATGTATTAATTCCCAGGGCCTCTAGGGTTGTTGATCCCTGAGGCACTAGACTGTCATGATCCATCATTACCAAACTCACTGACGGCCTGCTCCGACCCATAGCACCCAATAGCAAAAGGCTAAAGGTTAGCATGTAGCTAACATACACAAACACAAATCTGTCATGCAGCAGACAAAACATTTAGCTGGACTGCACAAATTTTTTAAAACAGTAGTACGGCTCATGTAAACAACTGGAATAGGAGAGACCTGTCGAACTTCCAGAGGTTGAGAGAGTGTATGTGGAAGTGTGTTCCACAAAGCGTTAAAACATGAGCTCCCCCGCCATGTGGCAGCAGGGACTGTGATTAGCCATGTGCAGAGAGACGCTGATGGCAGAATGGGGTGGTGCAGGCATGACTGACGCACCCTCTGCATGTGACGGACTGTCAGCAAAAAGGTGGTGCTTGTTGTGCCGGGTCGGCCTGCGTCAGGACGGACCCCGCCAGTTGAGACTGACTGATGTGGCGGGGGGTGACGAAGCATTGGTGGCTGCCAGGTTTGGTGGGTATCCAAGAGTGGCACACCTATCAAGGCAGGTAGGGGGTGGCCACATCCAACAGTCCTGAGGTTCAACTGCCTATCAAGGCGAAGCAGGTGTACATGTTACAGTGGCTGACTGAGATTGGCCAACGATCTCAGCGTGGAGGGGCTGAAGGGAGTGTGCGTATGTCGGAAGGGAAGGAAGTCTGTCAGAACGCAGCGTGGCTCACTCACCCTCTCTCCAGCTGTCACCTCAAATCTGGATCTGTCATTCCTGTTTACACACTTGACACCTTATTACTGGGCAGCAATCGAAACCCATGAGTCCAGCTCCGCTGGTTTAAAATCGCTCGTTCCTCCTTCATCTCGGAGTTATCGACTAAACATTCAGACTGATGCTCTACTACATTTACTCGATCGTCTAGTTGCCAAATCAAAAAGAGGCACACATACTGTATAACCAAATGAACCTCAGAAGGAAAAGAAAGTTTAAAAAGATTCAGTTGTAATGTACCTGAGACCTCAATTCCCAGCTTGTATCACTTACAGTCAAATATGACTAAAGATGCTTAGAAAAAGAGTCATTTTTCTGAGAAACATATGCAGCCATTGTTAATACAGACCTTGTGTCATAATGCTTGATACTGCCACAAAGATGAACGTTACATAAATAATGAATCACACAAAATTACTCTCCATGTCTTATGCAAAGACTTTTCACACTTGTCTCACAAGTAAAACAATTGCTCTGTTCCACCATCTAGCATGCTGCCTTGCTCTACTGCTGCTATCTTCTAAAGGCCCATATATACAGCACATTGAAAAAAAAAAAAAAAAAAAAATATGGTGCAGGATTTACTTTGAAACATATTTGTAACACATTGAATTAAACATGAAATTCTGAAGTAGGAAAACCGAAATAGTTTTTCCTTGTAAAAGTGTACTCTATTAATCTTTGCTTTATTTACAAATTCGATTTTTTGTTTTGTTTAGATCAGTAAAAAACAAAAAAACAAAAAAAAAAAAACTTTTTTGTACATTACAGTACATTTTTTACTTCATTTCAGACTCAAGATTATACTCCACTGATCGTGAGCACGGATGGACACATCTAGTGGATGTTTCAATCACTTGGACGTGCTGTTGTCCAGAATAGGGCTGGGCAATATAAAAAGTAAGAAATAAGAAATACTACAATAATTGAATAATCAAAATGTATAAAAACTACATTGTCTTCACTGTATGAATTAAATTTTTTTGAAGCTACAAAAGTTATTTCGTGACACTATGCAGACTCTGCTGTGTGTGTTCATGTGTTTTAAAGCAGGCGTGGCTTTGGAGAAGCTCTGAAGGGAGGGTGGAATCTCATGCTTTTAAAGCTAGCTTGCTATTGCTAGCCTCTCCGAAATTGCCTAACCATTAGGCTGCTGTCACTTTAAGACCTATATATTGATACATTTCTGATTTTAACGTTCACTTAAGACATAACAGACTTACTATGTCAATATTCACTAAGAAAATCAATTTTGAAATCTTTTTGCGTGTTTTTGGCCATTTAAAAACAATAAGCCGTGAAAAAGAACTCAATTCAGTTCTCAAATGCTGTGTGACCAACGGCTTTATGTGTACCCACTTCGGGTGTGAGCGCACAGAAACCGTCTCTCAGACTGAATTGAATTCTTGAATTCAGAATTGGATTCTTTTTGTGTATTCTCTTATTGTGTATTTTTATATTATTTGTAGCCTATATTAGAAACAATGATTCAAAATCTCTACCGACTGACAAATTTCTACGGTATATCGCCCACCCATAGTACATGCACTAGTCATCGCAGACACATATGTATCAACAATTCGAAGAATTACTTTTGAGCAAGACTTTTCACTACTGAATGAAATATATTTATTTTCTCAACTCATCCGCCATTTTTAACAGAGCTCATCACAATGCATTCTGGGATTTCCTTCTTCAACAAAGGATACATGCGATGCTGCCAAAACAAGTTATTTTGGAAGGTGGCATTAACGATGGGCTTTTGGAACAGCCTTCGTGTCAATTGCACATCTATGATGCTGTCTAGTAGACAGCAAGGCACTGTAATGGAACTAATGTGCATAACAGCAACGTCATTATCATTAAATTTAAATATTTATGAGCAGATGTGGTGTATAACATCAAGCTTTACACCTCTGATTTAGTTTTTAATCTAATTTGATACTAAAGCCTGCATGTGAGTGTGTTGAGACATTCAGAGAGAGAGCGTTGATCACTCTGGGGTATTTGTGGACAAAACGTGCAAGCCCATGACAGGAAGCACCTTGTGGGCAGATTTGACTGACAGTACAGGTCACCCTACGTCTGGATCAATCAGAGTTGCTGAGTAGAGAGGGAGGAGTAGGGCCCAGGGGGGAGAAAGTGGGGTGCTTTTCTCCCCAATCTTAGAGTCTGTCTGTCGGACCACCAGCCCTGGACGAGCCTGCTGCCTGCTGCTCGTCAGCTTGTGGGCAACACATGGTCGAGTCAGCAGCCATTAATGCCAGTCAGCTCGCATTAGCACCTCTCTCCGCCTTAGACGGCTGCAAATATGCGACAGAGCGAAGATTTTATGCCACACTCTAGGTCCAGAATTAACGTTTTGCCACACCTACTAATGGCGGATGAATTGGGTAAATGTAATATTTTCTACTGGCTATGAATAATATTGTCCTTATAAGAACAGGATTATTTTAGTTGTTATTCCCCCTGCATATTAAATGACAAACTGCAAGGTGATTGTGTAACTTTCAGCATCATTTTCAGCTAGTCTCTGTCTCTCAGTAAAACTGCACCTGTCACAAAAACGTAAAGACGTTCCGTCGTGATTTAGCTCTTAGTTTTATTGGTTTTGGTGGCTAAATGTGAAGAATATTTCACATATGTGTCACCACAAGGATTTTTGGAGAAAACAACTTTAGGCAGCTTAGAAAAACTTACACTGAGGTAAAAGTTAGAAGACATGCAAGTTGTGTCACGTTTTCTTCGGTAGATGGTTTGTTCATCATCAGTTTGATTGCTCACCTTCGTCAGCAAGGGTCAGACTATCATACTTACAATTTAGGCCACATATATTGTAGTTCACTGTAAGTTGACGAGAAAGTAAATATTTACTTGCATCTGGCACTTGGTAACAGTGTTATTTTAGTATTGATATACTGTTATAGTTTTTGTTAAAGATGCTTTCCGTAAGTTTTGCCTCTATGTCGTCATCTCTGTTTGAAACCTGCAATTGCAGTTATATGCGGAATTATTATCGTTACGTGTGCTGTGCATCGGCACGACACCTCAGCACGAATTAATCTAATGTTTGGTGTCAGTCACCGTAACGGTCTGGATACTGTACTTCGGAAACACAGATTCTACGTCTTAGAAGTATGACCAAAATAAGAATTTTCACAGGAAAATGTCATCTGAACAAGTAAGTAACATGTCTGCCACTTTTAGTCTGACCAACTGAGGAAAAAAGCATTCAATAAATCGCGCTACCAATGGTGATAAATCTAACGATCGCTTAGCTCAGATCATGCCAAACCATGCAAATTATTATTACTGTTATACTTTGTTCTCAAATTGTTAATGTTAACAACATCAGCATTGCGTGACTATGTGTGTTTAGTGTGTATTAGCGTTACCTGTAGATTTCAATTTCTGTAGCCACTCCACAGTCCGACATCTTTTGCTTTTGACTATGGGTTAATCTCCAGTTGTCACTGATGATTGCCATTTGGATCTTTCTGGATTACAATCCGCCATCAAAATGATAAGTTTAATTATTTCAGCTGCTGTGAGAAAAGGCTATAAATGATCCGCTACAAGCAGCATACTCACATGATATAGCTACTAGCTGGGACTCATTCCTTTCTGTTTACAGACGTGTAAATGACGCAAAGACGAACGGATGCATGCTCGAATTTCCAGTACCGCTCTTATTATAAAACAATATTACAAGCTTACCGTTGTGAATCAAGCTAAGGTAAGGAGATTTTGGATAATTTTTAACCAAAAAAAGTTATGGACTGCAGCTTTAATAGCTTTAATATTTTAATAATTTTCTGTTTTCATTTTAATTTTAGGTAAACTTTTAGTCATTTTGTTGTGTGTTTTTGTCATTTTGTTAAAACTATTTTATTTCTATATAGTTTTTATTAAGTTTTAGTTTTAATTTAGACAGATAAGTTAAAACAAAATGAATCCAAGACAGGGTATCAAAAGAGACATATATTTAACAATCTTTGAGATGCTGTCTGTCTTAAGCACATCAAAAGAGACCCTGTGTTCAAAAGCCAATCACGTGAATGCAGTGAATCAAAAGGGAGCATTGTGATAACCAGTATGAAAATAAAAAAAAAAAAAAAAAAAAAAAAACAGCACATGAAACACACTGGGCCTCGACTGCTTTTTTCCGTAGGGCTGAGAGACATGGCGGATGAGTGATAAAACAACAACAGCGAAACGTGAGTGCCAAAATCCTGTGAGCGATGTCCTCACCCTGACATGTATTGGACAAGATCAGAGAAGGGGGGGAGGGGGGGGGACTCTCCTGCATTTCTTGTTCATCAATTTCCATTTCATTAAAAAGGCTTATGAAAATATGCTCTAATCTTCCAAGAACACACAAAAAGCTCTGAGGTTCGCAGCCCCGTTTTTGTTTTTAAGCAGGTCTTGGGTGGATAGCTTTTTGTCAAGTTTCTAAAGAGCCCCGGAGCCCTTGTGTGTGGTAATGGATGCTGTTCCACAGGTAAAGAGTTTCCATTAAGCATCAAAAATAATTTAATAAAATCGTTGCCTTTCACGCAGGTGGTAATAAGACGGGATGTGTTCTACTTCAATATCTGCTCGTCTCTGATGCCTCAGAGCCCTGCCTGCAGACTCACACCGCTCACCCGTGGCCAATTAGTGGAACATCAGGTGTCCATGGAGGCCCGGTCCCATCCAGGTTCAGTTTCCCCTGGAGTCGCACGTGAGGTCTCAACATGGCACAGGCCGGCTGTTCAAACATCTCAGCTCTTCAGAGCTTCACTCCCACAATGCACCGCATGACCATCACCCTGTACGCTAGCGATGTTGCCCAGGGGTCTCATAAAGAGAGATGTTTGAGAAAGAAAAGATCCCTGTTGGAAACAACATTCTGCCACCTCTCTGAAAGTCAGTTACAATAACACAAATGGATACATTACAATAATTAGAGCCGTCTTATCTCTACTGTCTCTAGAGGCGACGCAAGTGTGTATTTGCTGTAGGTGTTTTGTTGTGTGTTTACGCATGTGCGTCTATGGGACGTGGGTGTATTTAAATTAAACTACAAAGCCAAATCAAATCAATCTGCACGGTTCATGAGATATATACAAAAATAACATGCACTCAAATTAAAGTCAATATCAAATGGCCGTAATGGAGGGTAATTTTAGTTGGAGATAGAATGCAAGGAGCCCAGAATAATGAACCAAACATAAACAGCTAAAATTACCTGAGCAACAATTTGGCCACCCAGCCTCAAACCACTGCTCTCTGATGACTCGTGCAGATTCACTCCCGTGGAAAATAAATAATACATTTTCCCATTATTGTAATATGTTTACATGGAGTAAACATTAGGAAACGGCACTGACTATAACATTAATTACCGCTGGTCATGATGTAATGAAAAGATGTGCACTCGGGGCAAAAGCATGCTGGCCAAAAATCTGCTGTCCTCTACTCCTTAAACAAAAGAAAATTGGCCTATCAAACAGATTCTTAATTATTTCTTGGCTATTTATTTTGTGCATTACATAATATAAACTAACCATCCTTTGAAACATCACAAATAGATGGAGAATTTTAATTTGACACAAAACTTGAGGGACAAATACAGTATTTTAACACAAAATCCTGCATTCACTAACCACCCGCAGTCTAGCTAAAGTAGGCGTTATATGCACTGAAATTGCATATACAGTAGTGCCGTATGCATATTGTCCGATGTTGTTTTGGACCCCACTGACTTTCACTGAATGGACAGAATTTTCATTTTTGGGTGAACAATGCCTTTAAGAAATTTAAATCATTCTTGAACCCCACCTATGCCAGGCCTGGGTGCGTCTGGTCTTGAAAGCTCAAACTGCATTTGATTATCAGGCTGAGAGTTTGCAGGCGTGTTTCACACAACAGAACGGCGGCCTTCTTGGAACCAGTGCTGTGTCCCTGTGCCACCTGTATCTGCACACACATCATCCTTCCTTTGCTGGAACTCATTCCAACAGGACACACATGGGATGTGGGACACTGGCACTCAGACAGCAATTTGCTGCCCTGTTCCCCATCCATCCAGTCTGTTGATATATTAGTCACAATACTGTTGATCAACCATTCTCTATTCTGTTCTGTTAGATTCTGGTCTGCTCGACTGTAACATAATCTATTCTATTCAGTTATATTGAGACTGATCTACTATTTTCTGATTTATTAAATTATATTGGTTATATTATCTTCTAGTCTTATCTATTCCATTCTATTCTATTCTGGACTGAACTTTTTTTGTTGTTTTCAGTTCTACATCTATTGTATCTATTGTACATGATCTATTGTATTCTACTGCAAAAATTAACTATGTTCTATTCAGTCAGTTCTTAGCTGTTTCCTTCTTTTAAATTCAGTTCTACTCTAGAACTGTTCTACTCTAGAATAATATATTCTATTCTGTTCTAGACTGATCTATTATATTATACTTTCTTCTAGCCTTATCTGCTACATTCTATTCTGTTCTGTTCTATTCAGTTCTGCTAGACTAAATCTATTATATTCAGTTCTGCACTGATCTATTGTATCCTTCGGCAAAATTTAACTGTTCTATTCGATTCAGTTCTACTCTAGAATAATAGATTCTATTCTATTCTAGACTGACCTATTATATTATACTTTCTCATAGCCTTATCTGTTCAATTCTATTTTGTATGTTCTATTTAGTTCTGCTTTAGACTATTTTATTCAGTTCTACACTGATGTATTCTATTATACAAAAAATGATCTAGCCTATTGTTCCATTCAGTTCTGTTCTAGACTGATACATTCTATTTTATTTATATATTCTAGAATGATATATTCTATTCAGCTATATTATGACCTATTATATGCAGTTCAGCTATATTCCCATCTATTAAACTCAAGTTAGGCTTTATTCTGTTTAGTTCAGTTCTAGACTGATATGTTCTACTTTATTCTGTTATGTTCTAGACTGATCCGATTGTATAATCCTGCAAAATGATCTACTCTTTTCAGTTCCGAATGGTCTATTCTCTTCTGCTGTAATATGATCTATTTTATACAGTTCAGCTCTAGACTTATATTTTCTATTTTATTATTTTATGTCCGAGACTAGTCCAATTCTATCATTCTGCACAATGATCTATTTTACTCAGTCCAGTTCTGATCTTTTTCTTTCTATTCACTTCAGTTCTGTTCTATTCTAGACTAATATATTCTAGACCAGTTGTTCGCAAACTGGGGTACGTAAGGTGACAGAGGGGGTACGCGAACAAAATGCCGAATTTTGCCATTCATTTAATTCTTCCCCACCTTAAAATAACATTAAAACCGATCACGTATTTCTAACAGGCACAATGCCGTAACTACATGACATCCAATCAAAATACCACATCTTTTGCGGTCAAATTTAAAAGCGTCCATTTCCACATAAGCAGAGTTGCATATAGGTTGCGTGCAGTGTCTGCTGTCTTAGCAAATCGCTCTACATTACTGCCGTTCTCGACAATGTACCTGCAGATTTAGCACTTACTAGCATGAAGAACAAATAGCCTGGCACAAAAGGGGCATAAAGATCAATTTAAGATTCAACTCTTGATACAAAACATAGACTACCTTTTTCTTGTTTTTAATGTTGATAATATTATACGAGCAAGAATGCAAATCCAAATATCCACACTACAGTTCAACAAACAAAAGGGTAATATTAAGTGATGTTCTTCACAGTATTGTCAGTATTTGCTCTATTTTTCAACGAAAGCAACAGCAGAATTACAACACAGCGGTAATTCGTGAACGAATCTGCAGCTTTGAACGAATTGTTCGTGAAAGTCAATATTGATTCAATGATTAATTCATAAATACAGCCACTTGCTTCGTTGAACGAATGACTCGATGACTCACGCATTAAGACAGTGATTTACCGCCATATACTGGCGGTTTTAGTATTTAAAATAATCACTTTTCACGTTTTTAGCATTGCATATTTTTCTATTGAACATTTTTTTTTATTTAAAACATTATTAATGTTGTAAAGGTATTCAGAAAAGATAAAAAAAAAAATGGAAAATTTACAATCTAAGTGGAAGAGAGGGGGTACGCAGAAGGATAGTAAATGCCTCAGGAGGTACTCCACTCTAAAAAGTTTGGGAACCACTGTTCTAGACTAATATATTATAGACTGTTCTAGTCTGTTTATTAAAATTATATGTATAATTTTAATTTTTTCAATGTATTGTTATATTTTATTGCATTCTAGACTCAAATATTCTATTTCATTCAGTTCTTCTAGACTGATCTATTTTATTAAGTTCTGATCCATTCTCGCCTATTCAATTCAGTTCAACTCTATTCTGTTTAGTTCTGTTCTAGACTATTATACTATTATTGTAATTTTATTTTTTCTATTTGTTCCTATTTGTTTTTTTCCTCGTTTTTGATTCATTGATGTTGATTCGATTTGATTCTATTCTATAATACATTATTTTATGTTAAGTAAATAATGTATCAGCTTCTCACCACTGACAAAAATTATGTATCAGAGAAATTATCTCAGTCCCATCACCGTCGCATACTGTTCACCCTGAATAATTGGTAAGACTTACTGTAGTTGTGAACATTTATGCTATTCAAATCCCCATTCACAGAAAGCTCACGTCTGCATGTGCGGTTGCACTGCATCTATAATTGTATCATACAAAGGACACTTATAGCGTTTATTTACTCTTTATCTTGTGTAGACCTTTATGATGAATTACACTAACAGAGCTCTGTACACCATGGCGTATCTCATCTACAGGACACGGTTAGAATTACACACAGGAAGTTCTCCTGCAGTTGGAGAGAATCTGTGGTTCCCTGAGACAAAATTAGGCCACTATGTTTGCCTGATCCTCGTTCTCCTCCATACAAGAGGACGAAGAAGCAAACATGAAGAAAAAAAGGAAAAAAAGCCTGGAGCCCTGAGCAATCATGGAAGAGTAAAAACATACAGCCGTCCCATACACACACACACACACACACACACACACACATTTCATGAGGATGACAGGCTCCTTTGCTCAGTTCTGTTTGTGAGTTCTCTCTCGCCACGTTTCTCCATGAGCAGCAGATGAAAGAGCAGGATGCTCCAGTGTGAGCATCCCACGGGCCCCTGAAAACGTCAATACACTCTTCTGCAACACATCTAAAGCAAGATACACACACACGCTTACACACATAAACAACGGGGAGAGATCTCCAGCAACCACATACCACAAACATGAGATATATTCATACATTTTATCAATAAACATCTGATCCTGACAAGTACGAAATTCCAACAGGGAGAACATTCTAGTACAGTTTCTTGGTTAATTTGCTGCAGATTTTTTTTTTTTTTTTTTGTATATGTGAGCATGTGTGCCAAAAGAATCAAAACAGCCATCTGTTAATACAGGATGACTGTAACAACACAAATCCAGATAAATAAGGGTTAAAAGTCAAAATAAACACCTTTGCTCATATTTTTCTACTGTCTTTTAGAGTTGCACAGTATACCGGACACTAAAAAAGTGGTACCAAACATTTAAAGCAATACAAAATTATCATTTAATACTAGGGATAAAGGATGTATAGAATGTTAAACAAATTAAATATTTAAGCCTATATGCCTAGCTGTGCCCAAGCTGCAAAACAAAACGCAGAGTGGATTGAGTGCGCAGTGGCACATACACGTGAGCTTGTCGATCGCATCCCTTTTTCACAGACATCGCTGGAAAGTTTGTAGTTCGGCCAGATATGGCAATAGCAAAGAAAGTAAAACAAGGAGCATATTAGGCTACTAACATTAATGAGAGAGAGAGAGAGAGAGAGAGAGCGAGAGAGAGAGAGAGAGAGAGAGCAAGAGAGAGAACTTCTGTTGCATGCTCTTGATTGCTGATAATTCATTCAGCACACATGCGTTATTTGGATCGTATGTGCAAGTAAAAACATGAACTGTTACATTATTTATGTATAACAAGTGGTTCCCTGCATTATTACAGGAAAGGCAGTACAGTAATCACATGATGTTTTCAAGAAGTTTTTTGTGCACAAACATCCGAAGCGCGGCCAGAAAGCTGCCTCTCAGACAGTGCGCGAATAGCCTATTAAATCAACCTGGTCTCATGGAAAGACGTACCTGTAGGAACGTTTTCGCGAGTCGCAAAAATACGTACCAATACGTACATATCACTGCAGTTTCCAACAGAAATGAACACTAGAGGCAGTAAAACAACAAGTGCTTTTAATCATTTTCATACACAGTTACGATTACAGGGTCAGATTATGGATTAATAAAGACTTTTTACGTCTCCTTGCACAATATTATGTTATGACTTCAAAACGCTTTTTACCAAAGTGCACGATTTGTAAACAGAATATATTTTGGACTTTGCATCGGTTAACCAGCTCTATATGTTTCGCTTTTCTGACATAACAAGCTTGCTCAGTAGCTCAGCTGATACAGAGTTGGACTTAGAACGAGGAAGCCTTGGGTACGAATCCGGGGAAAAATAAGTCACGGTAAAAGAGCTCAAAGATGAGAGATCAAAACAAGTTAAAACGGCACAATTACGGATGCTTTTTATGTCACATTTGCTTTTGTTAACACTTTCGGGTAGGTTTAGGTGTAGTGTTGGTGGTACGTTATTTTAAAAAAAATAATGGAGCACTACACTTTTAGTGCCACTCACTGGAAAAAAATTCAAATCAGAACTGCAGTGATTCGTATAAAACCCAATGTCATAAAAACATACCATATTCACGTTTATCTGTTCTGGCAAAAAAATAAACATACTTTAAGCGCCACTCAGTGGACATTTTACATTGAAACTGCAGTGATATGTACGTATTGGTACATATTTTGCGACTCTGGAAAACATTCCCACAGGTACGTTTTTCTAATGAGACCAGGCTCTATTAAATTGAGTTCTCTTTCATGTCTTCTTGGGCTTGAACGGACAAATTCACACAAAATGATGTCAAAATGCATTAATCAAAATATGATTCCTTTATTCAATTTCTGTACCTGAAAATTGTGATATTTCACTGGTATCTGAACCACTGGCCCATCCGGGCCAGTAGAAAAAAATCCTTATCGTTGAGCCCTGCTGGAGCAGCTATACATTTTCATCGTGCTATTAAATTAAGGATAAAATATGATAGAGCAATAATATGAACAGTAAAAGTAACAGTAGCTTCTACAATACATTTTAACAGGCATAATTAGGCATGAAAATAACTGAAGGAAATATCTATTTGCTAAGCCAACTGATTTGATTCATATTCTTTTGTTTTCTCTGCCCAATATTTTTAAAAATTAAAAATGCAATGAAAATACGGGTATCAGTACTCAGTATTGAGTACTAAAAATGAAAGTATCAGTATCGGACTCATTCTGGAAAAAGTGGTATCAGTGCATCCCTATTTGGTACTAAATCTGGATTGCAATATGCAACATCGCCGACATGTAGGGTGTAACTACTACTACTACTAATAATAATAATAACATTTTTATTTATTTATTATATAAATGTTATTTATTAAAATTCTATAATAATATAATATAATATAATATCCAATTCAATTCTTCTTTTATTGTCATTGTAAAAAAAACATTTAAATTATAGACTTCCAATGTATACAGTAAAAAAAAAAAAAAAAAAAATTAAATGCATATTACAAACAACAAACAAAGACCATATTGCACAGGAAAGAAATAAAGTGCTTATATGTTATTGTCATTGAATGCATGGTCTTGAATGTCAAGAATGTATTGTAGTTTGGCAGTGTTTTTTCATTTCAAAGTTCAGTAGGGTAACAGCTTTTGGATAAAAACTGTTCATGAATCTTGTGGTGCGCGTTTTAATAGACCTGTAGCGTTTTCCAGATGGTAGCAGTTCAAACAGATGATGGGCAGGGTGATGTGAATCCTTTAGAATGTTGTGTTTTCTGCAGGCAACGTGTGATGAATATGTCTTCCAGGGCAGGTAACTGTTGGTTATTATAATATAATATATAATATATATTGGTTAATATAATATAATGTGGATTTTCTCTTTTCTACTTTCAAAAGAATGCAATGAATTTAATTTGGGCAAGTCACAAGGACTATGGCCGAAACATACCAAAGATATTTTTTTTTCTTCTTTTTTGTAGCCTAAAGTATCGACAGTGAGGTATCAGAGGCTGGTATCATACCAAAGGCAAAATGTTGGTATTGCTCCATCCCAACTGTCTATTGGCTCTAGATTTGATGATTGAGTCTCAGTCTGTGTTGACGTTTATACTCAGGGCTGAAGCTCAGGGTTGGTAATGTAGAGCAAGGCAGATCTAGTGATCTGGTGCTACTGGGGTAATGAGCTTGGCTAATGAGACGACACTGTCTGCTTAGCTCTCTCTGAAGAGAACTCCCATCTGCCCACTGGAGACTCAGGCTCCCACAGCCCTTGTATCTGGCATTTCCTCAAGTGGATGGTGACACATTGCCTCCTGCCATCTGCCCTGTGTGCCACGATCTCCCTTCTCCTCACCTTCACACCAATGTGTGTCTGTGTGTGCGATTTCTTCATGTGTACAGTATGTTATAATAGCCCAGTGCCACAAGACAAAAGCTTGTCAACCTCCTCACATTTAAAAACTACGTTCAGAGCAAAACCCTGCTAATTATACCTGCAGTCCAGTTTAGCCAGAGGCTATCTTTGCAGGTATAGCTCTGTGCAGTTAGTATTTAAATTATTTACCTGTCATTGATTTGAATTGCATTGTGGGAACTGCATTGTGCAGTTATCTCATTTGCATAATTCCTTTAGTGAATTGGCTGCTAAAACAACAACAAAAACAACAAAAAAACAACACTGATAGCAGACTGCTTCAATTACACGATCATTTTCAAGATCATGTAACTACAATCCCAAAATTCCATTCACATGAATTCATGCACATAGATAAATTATTAGTGTTCATGATTAAGAAAAGAAAAATCTTTTAAAAATCTAGTTTAAAATACTTTTGACAAGGTCATTTAAATGTACTCTTTGCTATTAATATTATTTATTTATTTTAATTTATTAATTATTACTATTCTATAATAAATATAAATTTCATTCCAAAGTTTTGTTGTACTAAAAATTATATATTATATTATATTATATTATATTATATTATATTATATTATATTATATTATATTATATGGGGTTTCTCTGGTGTACTTCTATTATTTGTAGCCTAAATTATTGAATTAGTATCAACGGTATCAACTAAAGGTACTCTTTGCATTCATGTTGTTTTTAAAAACATTTACACCATTTTAAATTAAATGAACCCAAGATTAAATTAAAGGAACCTAAAACATGTCATATGGTGTAACCATGAATTAAAAATATAATTTTATAATTTAATAATATAATTTTCTTGAATATATGTGGCCACAAAAAAAAGTGTAAAAAAATTGTTCAAAGTATCTTTTTTATTAATTATTAATTCATGAATATCATTAAGGCTTTGGGGAGTCACACAACATGACATTTTACAACCTGAAGTAACCTTGCCTTGTCAAAAAAAAAAAAAAAGAAAATATCTGATATTTTAAGCGCTTTATTGACCTTGACGCACTGTGATGAGGGGTTTTTCCTGATATATATATATATATATATATATATATATATATATCTCATTTTTTTTTTTTTTTTTTTTTTTCCTAATTCTGCACATTGGTTGCCAAAAAAAAAAAAAAAAAACGCTTTGAGAGCTGTTTCTGAGACCCTGCTGATCCAAGGGGAGACCCACACACTCAAGGCTGCATGTGTAATTAAGTTTATCTAGACGATTCTATCCACAGCATCCAGGTTCTCGCTCAAGGCCACTGTGACATTCAGGTCTTTCATTGTAAAAACAAGTGGATCTTATCTGATTTTGAGGGACTCTAAGACGGCAAGCGAGAGAATATATAAAATATATTACTTGCTGCTGAAAGAGGCTTTTCTTCACATGAATCAAGCCTTAGTGTTGCACTGGAGACCATATGAAGAAAGGGCCGCCAGGCTGACCCTAGCAGCCTGCATGATTTACAAGCTTCCAGTGGACAAGAGGTCCTTCAGGGGTCCTGAAAGGGCCAGGACCTGCCTTTTGTGTGCCTGACAATTAATTATCCCACTGCTAATAATGCACTCTTACCTGCTGGGAAAGTGCCCAGGGCATGCAGCAGGGCCTGAAAGAGGTCAGCAACATTTCAGACACCAAACAAGTGTCATGACAACCATCTTATACTACAAATATTACAAAATGAGAACCCCTGCACCTCCAAACGAAGTTAGAATCTAGTTCGAAACCAGCTATGAAACAGACTTGTATTATGTCAACTGAAACAATATGATTTTTTGCATTTTGTGATATAATTTACGATTAGTTTGTCCGATCTTACACTCAGGACCCAAACCTGAGAAATTACTGCTTAGCGGCAATGCTAGAAAAAAAAAAAAAAAAAAAAATTTAACTGGTGTGGCTGGCTAACTTTAGCATCAGGCTCTAGGTTAAATTTAAACCCTTTGCATTTTTTGTACCCAGACACTCTCTCACCAAAGCTTCAGGTTTCATGAAGCACGCATTCTGCACAGCGCATACCACAATTGCTGGAAATTACATGCCTGTTTGATTTGGATGATTTGGAAGCTCTGAGGGGATGGTGGAGTTGGTGGGTATGGGTGAGGAGGTGCTGTCGAGGGGGGAATTGGAGCCATAAACCACAGCCAGATTTTCCCAATTACAAGTCTCCATCAAAGACGTTGTTGTGTGCCAGCATAGCCCAAGCTAAATGGATGATTTACACTTTTCCCTGTCACTTTACATCGGTTCACAATTAGGCCTTGTCTGGGCCCATGTTTTTTTTGAGTTGTACAAACACACACATCAATTCAAAACCATTTTTATTCTGTTTTCTTTTATTTTTCTCAACTCATACCAAAAACAGGCCCTTGAGAGCTGTTTTCTGACCTGTAGTGCATCGAGAAACAAACATGTTTCCAACAAAAGAGGTTTACTGCATCATTGCCAATTTCTTCAATTTGCCTATTGTAAATCCAATAGAACAACTTAATAAACATTCACCTTCAGCACTAAGAGCCTTCCAGCTCCAAGAAGACCAGCACAACTTGGACTCATGCAGTCCACTTCTACAGAAAGCATGAACTGGTGTTTCTTTAGCTACAGACACTTTTATGTCCTAGAGGTTGATTTATATTCCTAACTTTTTTTTAATTATTTTTAATATGACTTTACTTTTTTGTTGTTTTTTTGGCTATGTGAAAATCACATAACTTTCTTGAAAAATGTTTAACATGCTACTTCATTTATCATATTATTATTCAAAAAGTCTAAAATTATTGTGTAATTGCATGCATTTTCTATTTAGGATAAATAAAAATAAAATGAAAAAAAAAAAAAAACTAGCTGTGAAATTTGCCTTAGCAAGATGGCCATTTTATTAAAAAATGTGAATGTGAAATATGAATGGAATAGCATCGCAATATGATTTATACTCTCAAAACTCAATAGGAACGAAGTGATATGTATTTATTACATTTTTGGAAGTTTTCCCAAGAAGAGTAAATGGTAAATGTTTGGACGGCATCTTGTCAGGCAGTTTGACGATTGCAAAAGCAGAGAAGATTTTAATTAGACAAAAAAATAAGCAGAACTGCCTAAAAAAACATAGTCAAAGGAACACGACAGGGGTCTGACACTCCTCCATATGCAACCTGATGTGTGATAAAATAACTGTGCTTATTTCACTTTGCAAGTAACAAAGCCTGAAGTGAACATGAACCCCTTCCAGCCCTCTGCCCCTAATAATGCCTGACACAGCCACACAAACTAGTCTCTCATTAAGTAGTGCAGTATTTCTGCACAGTCGAATTAGTGGCCCTGCACCTCTGCTGTCAGTCTTTGTTTAATGATGTTTTGTGTTCATGTTACACACAGACGGTGGGAGATATGCAACTGAGAGAGTTCTCGTTAAAGAAGCGAGCAACTCAATTAGCGCTGTCAGAGAGCGCAGCCCAGTAACCGCAACTCAGGAGAACCCATGACCCTAACTCGACTCTGAGCCAATCCGAGCCCCCACAAGGCTTCTGCTCCCCAAAAATTAGTCTAAGCTATGTCGTCGCTAACTTATCGCAGCTATGCATCTGTGCCTTAGCGGCCACCTCCATTACCAAGATTCCCAGACATCTGCCAAGGGGGAGAAGGGCACCGCATGAGCCCCGCAAGCTGTTTAACCCGCCCTTCAGCCGTAACCAATTGATTGCAAGAAGCAGGCCCGGACGTCGCCTCATCTTCCATGTGTGGGTGGGGTAAAGAAAGGGGGAGGGCAAATGCTTTTGAGGATCCCAGCATGCAGCCAGGACGGCCCTGTCTCAAACCCCCACCCACTCTCATTGAGGTTCGCTTCTGGACCGCTTTCTTTTCCGTTCCCCCAACAGTCCCACCTCCCTTTCCCAATCCATTTGTTTGCGTAAATAAATGAAGGGCCAACAAGCGGGACAATCCAGTTCACATTCTCTCCTATTTTTCATGTGCGCTGGTGAATGTGAGGCAGGTCTGAATGGGGCAGAAGCCTATAAAAAAGATTTTCACAGAATGCCATGCATCGAGTCTAGAGGTTTGACTCCTTAGAGAGGTGCTCACCCATTGAGTTCTTCAAAAAAAACAGCCCACATACAGACAGCATCTGTCAATTCTGAAGCGGGGAAAATCGATCCAAGCAACAGAAAGGAGCAGGTTAAGAAAATGTCGCTTAGTTCTGATTTAGGCGCAGACGCAAACATATCTTTTTTGGAAATACCTCTTTATCTTTTTTTTTTTTTCTGGGAAAGAATTTGTGGAGCTTGGCTGTGAAACAGCTTGAGAAATTCATCTCCCATTATTGGTCATGACATTTAATTACTTAAGATTTCACATGGGCCCTCTTCACTCCAACATCCTGAATGTGATGGGCCATCGACGCATGTTCACCGCAAGAATATTTCACCAACCATCACACCAAGGCCAAGGTTTCACTTCAACAGTAAAAAATAGTCTCAAGGGTTTCAATTACGAAAAATAAAGTCATAGTCACAATTGGGAGGCTTTGAGTCACAAATACAAAAAATAAAATGAGCATGGCTGTACAGTGCGACATATATGTTACATGTGCTACAAAAAAAATTAGTCTGTGCGATGAATAAACCTTACCACAGTAGCACGCGTGTGAAACAATTTTGCATGTGCTTGAGACAGAGCCGGTTGTTTGTGTGAAGTGAGAGTTTGTTGTGTGCTTTTTTTAATCTAGGGCTGCACGATTAACTGAAATTAAACCGAAATTGTGATTTATGAAATTGCAAAGTTAATTAAAAAAAGTTTAGTACATGTGTAGTGTGTTTCATGGTGAAGCGCAACACTGAGATCAGAGTGGATTGATCGGTTTGCAGTAAATGCTGCTCCATCTCTGCAAGTGCTGTGAGTTTGAGTCACTTATAACGTGCATTTGAAAAAGCAACACGCGGCAAACATCTTTAGCTGAAGCGTTTACAAACTTGATGTCCAACAAGAGAGAACATTCAATGACGTTTTTATTCCAAACTCACTTTATAACATCAGTCAAATTTTTGAAATAACTTCCTTTTGTGATTTGACGTTACTTCATATCACAGTATGAGACATAAATTATATTATTTTATAGTAAACAGTGATGAAGGCTATGTCAATTAGCATTGCATTTTTAATACACTTTATTGTAATGAAAAAAACAGAGATAAACCATATATTGTCCCAATCGTACATTTATTGTCTCATGTTTCATCAGTCAAAATGCTCTATCTGCGTTTTATTCTGCTACAGCAATAGCTGGATGCCTTTGTTCATATAAGGGATTTCATTGAACGTCATAAGTTTTATGACTTCTATGAGTCTTACTTTTGGACTTTCTGCGCGAGGGCGCCCTAAGAATATGAATGAAACAGACATTACACTACGTGTATGTACTCACTAATGCTCACACCACCCTATTTTGTGTAAAAATAGGAAAAGTAATACTTCTCTTTGAAGAAATTTGAAGTAAACATATTCAAATCTAATCGATACGTTTTTCTCCAGTGTAAAGGTGTACAGGAGTTTTTCTTTCTCTCTCTCTCTCTCACTGGATGCATAAGATTTCCTGATTAAAATTGAGAGATTTTTATCATAATAATTTAAAATTTTATAATAAAACTTTAGTTTCTAATGATTTATAGGAAAATTAAATGGTATTTTCAAGTGTAATTTCTTTCAAAATAAAGCTTTTTTTTTTTGTTTGTTTGAAAACATTTCTTGTTAAAGTTTATATTTGTGTGCCATGTATGGAACATTAATGTCCTTTGTTAGTCACATGCCTGTTTAAGTGATTAACTACACTACTTGTGTTTGTTTGCAGAAATAGTAACAGGCGTTTCATACTTGTGCTACAATTGTGGCCTGTGCTACAAAACCTTCAACCTCTTTAGTACCAGTGCTATGTGCAAAAAAAGTTAGCGTACAGCCCTGACTATGAGATTTAAAATTACACCTTTTTATTTATTTATTTTTTTTAACTCTAGAAACTGGCTTCCATACAAAACTGTCTTCAGATGTTTAACCCCGTTTGTTTAGCACAATTAGAAAGCAGGGAAGTCTGAGCTGCTGATGGCCATGAATTTTTTTATTGTTTCACGCATTTGAGAAATTTTATTAGGGTGTGAGGAGCAGCAATTGGAAAGAAATAAAATCGCTAGTCTTTACCCCAAGTAGTTCTGCAACAGGGAAAAAAAACAACAGTAAAACTAAACAACTTAAGCTTTCTTAAATCACACAAAGGGAGAAATGGGTGGAAAGCTTGCAGAACATGCTGAAGAGAGACAGGAACAGACCAAGAGACAGATACCCTGCCAACGTCTGATCAAACGAGACAGTCAGTAAAGACTTGTCTATCAGTTCAGCTCAGCGGGTAATAAAAGTCACAGGTCAATGCCATTGATTTGTAGCCCTTCAGACGCTGAAATTCAATGCCTATAACACCTCTCAAGTGAATGACATAGGAGTGTATTTACCAGACACCCAAACACAGAAGACAAGGCTCTTGTTTTAGCCTATTCACAGTAGTAAAAAGACACCTAATGATGCACCAGTTGATCTATAAATAATGTGACCAGACAAACCTTAAAAAAAAACAAACAAAAAAAAAAAAAACATGTCAATGCAGTGTTTATTTTCTAATGCTTTTTTTTTTTTTTTTTTTTTTTTTTTATTAGATCCATGCTATAATTATTAAAATGATGCATGTTATTATTTTCTTTTTTTAAATTCAGAGATAACAATTGACATTTCAATGATATATTGAAATAGAAATAACCTGGTATTCATTTCAGAAATCTGGTCACCTCAGCTAAAAGCTTTTACATAGGACACATTGTAATTTTCCAATAATCCCTTAAGAAAAACTTGGCCACAAATCAAAAATCTTTAAGATAAAGATGATATCTGATTTTTTTTTTTTTTTTTTTTTTTTTAACAAATACAGTTGGGATTTCATTGATGTAGCAGCTCTTAAAAGCCCTGGATAACAGCCTGATCTGAAAATAAGCCTCCATCATTTTGCCAGTGGACTGGATGATTTTCCACTGTCTCAATGAACTCCATCAACGCTTATATTTGCTCTCTCTCGGTCACTCATTTGGAATGCATGAATATTATATCCTGAAACACACACCGTAGCGCAAACGCTCTTAATGTTCTAAAGAGCACGTTCCCTTTGCTATGAGCAGCTAAGATTAGCTGATCTGTATGTTCACTCTCAGGCAAAAGATCAACAAACTACGAAGTGCCACCCCAGAGATTCATCTGTACTCCACGTGATCCCTCCATATATCGACCCCCATTGTTCAAACTAAACCTTTCCCATGTCATAAGTTCGCCATTGAGTACTGCAGGACACTAGCGATAGCATGATGCAACATGGTCAGGTTAACCTGTTCCCAGCCCTGTCTGTTCTGAGTGTTTATGGGGGAACTTCACAGTGGGTAGCCATTATAATAGGAAAAGAAAAGGAAAAGAAAACTAAAAGAGTGGAAAAAAAGTTGCATATTTGTGCCAGAGTTCCACGGATAATTCAATCTCATCTGGGTTTTAGAAGCAGAAACATGAGGAATGGAGAGAAATGCCTTTACAGATTCACAATACTGAACACATGCCGTGAACTTTATTGCATTTCAGGCTCTGGGATGGAACTATTTAACAGCATTGGGCTCTGGAAATAACATGGTTATGTTTTATTTTTCTATCTGTAGGTCATCCTGGTTCTTATAACCAGGAAGAACAAAGGACGGCTGTGGCAACTGCACAAGGAAACATTAACCTTTCAAGGAAAGGATTTTTAATACTCAAGTTCTGCTGAGTAAACAGTATTTCCGTGACCACTTTTCTATTTACTTCAGCGAGGAGCTTGGCCTCAAAACCATAGAAAATTCAAATAAAAAGTCCATGTTCAGTGTGAGAGCCATTGTGTAACACCATCTCCCTTCTTTTCTTTTTTTTATGTACTTTTTTTTTCACCATATTGTGAATGTGTGTAGTGGTCAGGTTACTTTTGAAGTGTCCTAAGGTACAGTACTATGAGGAGGGAGGAGGGGGGGCAGAGGGAGGGAAGATTTGTTCTGCTTGGGTGCGTGTCTGCTGTATTCACATAACCCCTGAGGTGGCTGCCTGTCAGTCCTGGATATGGAAGGAAAATCAAAGAGGCTGGACAACAATAAACTCTCTCTGAGATTCTTTATTGTAAAAAGGGTAAGGATTTTCCCCAAGTGGCATTTGCATACTATAGCAGACACCTGGAGTTGGGAGAAATGTTTCAAAAATAAGAGGTGACTAAAAGTCTACATTTCTACAACATTTTCTTTTTCTCTTTTTATTTGAAATTTAAAAAAAAAAAAATTCTCCACTGCTCCGGGTGTGTGCTTGTGTTCACTACTCACTGCTTCTAATGCATGTGCACTAACTTGGATGGGTTAAATGCAGAGGACAAATTCTGAGTATGGGTTTCCATAGTTCACTTCACTTTGCCCTAAAACAGGACTAAATCTAGTAAATATTTATATAATTATGTCAAATATTTGTATTATAGTATAATTGTAAAGTATACAATATTTCACATAATATGCAGTAAAATATATAATATATAGTATGGTATGTAGTATAAATGTTATACTGGAACAATCGGTTTTAAAGTTGTCTTTAAAACCTTTAAGTCTGGAGATTAACAGTATATGATTTTCACTTCCCATTTATCTGTGCTCTCTGAAAGTCGGTTATTTAGCTGAATTTTGTAATTTTAAAAAATTATAAGGAGCATAAAGACGCTAAATACAACAGATGAATAAAAAAGACCCTGATAAAAAAGAAAAACAAATGTGGATTTCTTCTATTCTTTGACTTTGTTCTTTTCCCTTTCTTCTCTTCCATACAGAAGGAAAATGAACTTCTTCCCATTACATGTAATTCAGATAGTGAATGGCATTGTACCACTGAACCACTGAAGTGATTTTCAAAAAAGGTTTTTAGTGAGCCAATGAAAAAGCTGCAAACTCTAAGCATGGCCAATCAGAGAAGGATTTGTGCATCCTTGTATCTGGGCGTCTGCGCTGCTGCTCTTGGCCGTTCTGGGGTTTTGCTCACACTGGGCCAGTACGTGCCCTTATCGCTAGCCTGCCACGGCAGGGATTACATGCTACAGACTGCTGGAAGCACGGCCCTAGCCATTTTAATCCAATCACTCATTAAAATTTCATGCAAATCCCACAGACAAACAGTGTCATGGCCAGTGATTGGGACGATTAACCCACCTACGGAGAGAGTGGCTGAAGGATGCCCTGAAGAGGGGATGAAAGGCGATCTGTGATGAGCCAATGACGGATCAGGCGGTTCCACAGTCAGTGTTTCACCATCCTTTAAGATGTTCACAAACACGTTCACAGGACTCAGCGTGGATCCCTTGTGCTGCTTCAGGTGATCAGCACTTCACTACGTCCTCACTATCCACACATCCTCAGAGTAACACTGACAGAGTGATCCACATGGACACATTCGCACTCTGTTCCAAAACCCATTGAGCTTCTTTTGCAGGCAGCATTTATGGGCATTTATCTAAGGCTGTTCCAAAACCTGATTTTGGCAAAAAGAATTGCATACATCCCCTTAGTAAAGGCAATCCCAGAATGCACTGCAAGGAGTTCAGTGGAAAAAAAAAAGAGAATGTCAATAATATAATTGATTAACAACAGAAAAGTATTGATAAAATAGTTTCATATTTAAATATTTAATTGTTTTGGGGTTGGAAAGATTTGTTTAATGTTTCTGAAAGTCTCTTATGCTCAACAAGGATGCATTTTTGAAGCAGTCATACGGTAAAAACAGTAATATTGCAACATTAAAATTTAAAATAACTGTTTTCGATTTTAATATATTTTAAAATGTAATTTATTCTTGTGATGGCAAAGCTGCATTTTCAGCAGCATTACTCCAGTCTTTAGTGTCACATGATCCTTCAGAAATCATGCTGATTTGGTTCTCCATAAACATTTCTTATTATTACTAATATTGAAAACAGTTGTGCTGCTTAATATTTTGGTAGAAGCGGTGACACAAATATATTAAAATGTATTAGAAATCTAATATCATAAAAGATTTTACAGTCACTTTTTGACTAATTTAATGCATCCTTGCTAAATAAAAGTATTAATTTCTTTAAAAAATTCACAAAATATTATTTAAATTTAAGATGAACTGCTCTAATTTTAGGGAATTTAATCTATACACTCACACAAACACAGACAAAGCAATTGTTTTTATGATGTAGGGAACTGCTTTTATTGAATATGTACTAAGTTGATATTTTTGAAATGGAAATATTTGCATGATCGTCTAACATTTACAGATGGAAAATAATACCTGTGAAATGTAAGTTCTCCACTGAGGAAAACACCACATCTCAAATGCATTAAACAGTCTCTAAAAAAAGTAAAACTAAAAAGTATCTGTCAGAGTGTATGATGGGGCAAGCTACTTTAAACTACATGCGTTATTTATATCTTATATGCCTTTTTTGAAGCCCTTAATATAAAGCATGTTTCATGTTTAGGACAAATTGGATTATGCACTTCCCAGCAGCAGTTCAATCTGCGTCTTCCACTATTTTTCAGATGCACTCATAATATCAAACTACTGCATACCGATACAAATAGAATTGCCTCATCCTATATTGTTTATGAAAAAATATATCGATGTATCATACTAACTCGATATACCGCCCAGCCCTACCTCAAACAGTTTACATTTTTAGATTTTCATTAAAAAAATATTTTGCAAATGTATTACAAAGGTTCCCTGGTAAAACCTGACCCCCCAACACACACATAGTACAGGTATTCAGCCCTCACATTATGTTTGAACCATGCACAAATCCTTGAAACTAAAGTACTGTCTCAGGTGTCCTCCGCTTTGTAGCTGTCAACAGTCTTTTTCAATGAGTGGATTTACCACAAAACCAGCTCAAAGGAGCCCACATCAGCTGATGAATCTGGTTAAACAATTAACTAAGCTCAGACTGAGCTCTAAACAGAAGTGAGAGAATGTGAGATTCCTACTACCTCTCCAACAGCTGGGTGCCTCTTAAAAACAGCTATGAATGGCCTTCAGCAGACTTTTGTTGTGTATGTGTGTGTTTGAGCAGAGGAAACCATGGTATCAGCAAAGGCATCTGTTGATGGCTGCTGGTTCCAGATGAGTGGGCACAAAGCTTAAACTTTGACCCCTGAGATGACAGAGGGGCAGCTGGTAGAGAGGGTCCTCACGTCCCAATCCCTGGACAGTAGGGTGGGGAGACAGCTATGTCTCCTAAACAGGGACGTGCCCCTTTAACCTCACTGGCCCAAAATCCCTTACATAAAAAAATAAATGAATAAATACATTTTAATTGATTTAAATATACATTTAAATATATATATTTAAATATATATATATATATATATATATATATATATATATATATATATATTTAATGTATAAATTATAAATAAAAACTAAATTATAAAATTTAGATATTTAGATAAAGATTTAGACATTTTAAATGAAAAAAATTATGCATACTGTCAGTATTTAAAATAAAATAAAATAAAAATAAGACAAAAAAGAAACAAAACCAGACAAAACAAAGAAAATAATACAAAACCAGACAAAACAAGGAAAACAAAACATCACAAAAAAACAAAAAAAAAAAAATTCCCTGTAAATTTCAAACTCCCTGTACAATGAAAGAAATACAAATAATCACTAATTTGTGTCCAAGAGACTAATATAAAACATATTGGTTTGGAAAGTGGCTCTTTTAAGCCACTGTCCATCAAAAGAATGTTTCTTCTCCTACAGCCAAGAACCAATAGAGGCAGCAGACGTTTGTAGAAAACAGCCGCAAAGCTCTCTCAGAGCGGACCTTTCTGCAGAGAAAAGTCTAATAAGCCACACTCCTCTGTCAAAAAGACAAACTGAGGACTTTGGCTTGGAGAAATCTAATCCTCTGGCAGGAGAGCAACCTGTTCAGAGGAGGTAAGGGAAGTGTGCGGACCACCTCAGAGGGATCTTCGGTCTACTTTTCTATGCTGCACCCAAAAACAGTTTTCCTCAAATGAAAAGGTTCAAAAACTCCTGACTGAGATGACTTGTGATCTACTTGTGTAGTTGTCCATTCTTTAGCAGAACAGAACAGCACTGACTTTCTGAGCACTCCATCACAGAGATGTGCAAAACTAAGAGATGTTTTTTACAATCAACTAGTCGGTGTATACCCTGAACAACTAATCAACTAATCAAAAATCAAAGTCCTGTATTAATTAGGCCAGTTTCAGACCATTTAAAATGTTCAAAAACAGTGTGAAATGCAATGGTCAAGGTCCATTTAGATGGGGTCTTTATATTGTATACAATATTTAAGCACTGCTGCTAAAACAACAATAAATTCATTTTAATGAAAAAACATATACAAACTATTCAAACTCACAAACTGACTAGTTGGGTGTTTGACAGCTAGTCACCTAGTCAACTAACATTCCCATTATAAAACTTGCTTTATCTGCTACAAATAAGCTATGTTGCTCATGAAAAGGACTGAAAGAAAGAAAACAGATTCATGTCCTTCACAAAGAAACTGTTTATTAAATCGCTGGAGACGCTCTTGTATTTTGTTCGTTATGAGTAGCTACACAGAAACAATACAATGTCTTTGCACATTCTCATATTACATAAATGAGAGCAGCGACTACATTCTTGTCCAAATTGTGTTTGTACATGTGACCGTGGATCTAAACAGCTTTGCAATGTCAACAGTGATTTAGCATCACTCGAAGTAAAACAACTCCGCTCTCGATTTATGAGGAGCGAAGTGAAAATCATATTCCCGGACAGACTAAACTGAATCAATTTTAATTGAATCATGGAATATCGCTGTCGAGAGCCTCTTACTAAACTTATATTATCGGGAGAACCTACTCGCTTCCCAGCCGGGGAAGGCAATTATTTAACAAGAATGACACAGCGAATGCTAAATGAGAAGTGCTGGTAGAGCTAGAAAATTCCAGCTCTGACCCCCAGAATGATTTCTTCTCTCATGACACAAGGCCATTAGAGATTGTTTTACGCTGGGCGCTTTAACAAAAATTCATCATTAGGCCAATAAAGAGCCATTAGATTGGAAAAGATCTTATGCTGTCAAATCTGCTAGAAAATATCTCTTAGAGATCATTTGGGCCTTTTTTTCTCATTCTTGAGCGATACCGAGCAGAACTGTACATGACAAGAGCAAAGCTGCGCAAATAAGGGAGCAACGAGAGAGCGAGGAAAGCCATTCATCTTCATTTAGTGCACAGAAGAGAATTTTTAGGCCAAAAATTACTCTTAAATCATGAGGTCACTGTTATGTGTAGTCGAAAATCTGGACCATGGAGCTTTCAAGACCCGCCGTGTTCTCATGCTTCTAATTTAACGAATATACGAGCACATACTTACAAATATAGAGCCGTGGACAGTTAAACGGATACTATAGACTTTTCATTGGAAAGACAGGAGCATCATCTCTGCTTTCAGACAAATCATGATTTCATCGTGCACCGTTCATAAATAAACAGCACATTTCAGACCCAATCCGTCCGTAAACACACACACACACACACACACACACACACACACACACACAAACACACACGCACTCACTCATCTGCATGACTGCACACGCTCAAACATTCATATTCAGCTCAGCGACTCAGCTTATCCACTAACCCACAAACCCCCGGTCCATGTTATAGACCTCATGAGTGTTCTTCAAAAGGACGAGCAGGCTGGAAACGTGGGGTTTCCGCTCCAGGTTAACTACACTGCCTAAAGATCTGTGGTGTGGTTCAAAAAGCACACTGTCTCTTGCTTCTATTGATGCAACACTAAAACAGTTCACATTCAACAGTTATGTGCATTGTCTCAGTCCATCTAGGTCTAAAAAAGTATCCCACAATTCTCAGGAAAACCATTGCTGAGCAGGACAGGACCCTCTCCTGCATTACACATAATGTGGCTTCTGATAAAAGGACTGAAGTCTGGAGTGGCGCATCCTGTGGGGATTCACCAACTCTCTGCTGAGGAGATCTCACAGTCAAAGGCTCTGGCTTTAGGGTGGGTTTCAGGGATATATTACACGACCAGTCAAAAGTTTGGAAACATTACTAATTTTAATGTTTTTGAAAGAAGTCCGCCCCCTTATCAAGCCCGCATTTATTTGATCAAAAATACAGAAAAAGCATTAATATTGTGAAATATTATTACAATTTAAAATAATGGTTTTCTATTTTAATATACTTTAAAATATAATTTATTTCTGTGATGCAAAGCATCAGCCATTACTCCAGTCTTCAGTGTCACATGATCCTTCAGAAATCATTCTAATATGCTGATTTGATACTCAGTAATTAGAGTTGTGCTGCTCAATATTTTTTTGGAACCTGTTATACTTTTTTTCAGATACTTATTTCAAATCTTTTCTAAGAATATAAGTCTTTACTATAACTTTTTTACCAATTTAACACATCCTTCTTATTAATTTCTTTAAACAAAAAAAACAAAGAAAAAAAAAAAAAACAATTATTGACCCCAAACTTTTGAACGGTAGTATATAGGCTAGTGTTTCAAAAGATTTCTATTTTAAGTAAATGCTGTTCTTTTTTTACTTTTTATTCAAAGAATCCTAAAAAAATTATCACAGGTTATAAAAAAATATTAACAACTGTTTCCCACACTGATAATAAATCAGCAAGGATCATGTGACACTGAAGACTGGAGTAATGGCTGATGAAAATTCAGCTTTGCATTACAGAAATAATTTTATTTTTTAAAGTATATTAAAATAGAAAAACATTATTTAAAATTGTAATAATATTTCACAACATTACTGCTTTTTCTGTATTTTTGTTCAAATAAATGCAGGCTTGATAATACATTAAAAAACATTAAAAATAGTAATGTTTCCAAACTTTTGACTGGTCCATATATATGAAAAATGTGGTATCAGTTAATTTCAGCTGACTTTAGAGGAAGGAATATAAATGGAATATATATATATATATATATATATATTATATATATAAACACTTTCAATACTTATTTTCCGCAGAATAGATACACGATACCAGCTGCTCTTTCTCGCTCTCTTATCTCTCTGATAGTGAGTTGACACAAAAACCCGCCTCCCCTCACTCACTCGTTTCATTTGCTCTGGATGAATATTGTTGGTGTTACAGGGCTTGAATTTCAGCGTGGGATTGCGCGTATTGCACATAATTTTGTTTAGTTTAGTTTCAGATTTTGTGCTCACACCCACGGTGCGCACAAAGCCGCCTCTCAATAGTAAATTGAGTTCTTTTTCGCTGCTTATTGCACTTAAACAGTCAAATACACACAAAATAATGTCAAAATGCAGGTCTTGGCCAGTATTAACGTAAGCAGTCAGTTATGTTTTAAGTGAATGTAAACAGTTTAGAAAGAAAAAGCATGTGTAACAGTATAAAGAATCTGTGCGTCAGGTCTTAAAGTGACAGCAGCCAATGTAATATTCCTTCAAGTCAGCTGAACTTAACTGATACCAAATATTTTTAAAGTCATCATTAAACATTAAATCAAAATGAGCCCTATGTAGTTGGGGGAAAAAAAAAAAAAAAAAAAGGTTTTATTTATTTATTTTTTTTATTATTATTTTTTATTTTATCACAATTTTATTAATTTACTGATTTTTAACCCCGGCCTCCCCTCAAACAACCAGTCAAATAGAGACCTAATGGATAATATGTCGTTCTTATTGCATATTCTGTTTCACTTGGAAATACATTCACTTGGTATTAAAGTGGGTTGCAAAGGTTTGAACATTTGGATCTGATGATGAGATGGGGTATTTTTTAATAGTAATGAAAGAATGAACTTGTTAGAATAGGGCCAAATTTAAGTAGAATATCTTACCTTTTCCATGGGAGCAGCAATTCAGGATGAGGCAAACCAGAAAGAGAGAGAAAAAAAGAACTGGAATTAGAAACATTTCAAGGATGTCTTGCATAAATTTAAATTTGAGTTAAATATCTTTTTAATTCACTTGAAATTCTCATCAAAATAAACATTTCATTTACTAAAGCATTTTCAAAACATTCAGAACAACAACCAAATGGGTAAGAGTGTATGTACACAAATGTGCATGTTTCTAATGACATTCCAATCATGGGACAAGGGTGGTTGGGAAGTATTGTTTTGAAGAAGAAAGAAAGTGAATTGGATCAAATTTCACTTTCCATTGCAACTGTAATAAGTACAAACTAATCACAAACATGTAAATGTTGTTATGAGATCTGTTCTTTTTTAATTGTCTTGTTCAGAAGCTGTTTGCAAATGCAAATGTCTTGATGTCTGGGAATGTTCTGGGTTCAAAAGTTACACACAATCAACAGTGTTTGTTGATTAATGTTGATTACCACAGAAAACAATTGTGACTCATCCCTTAGTTATTAAAAATAACAATTTGAAAAGAGCAAGGAGCTGGAAGTAACTGGCACTAGAATACAGAAGGTTTAAATGCCAAACTGTAAAACTTATTTTAATTTTGATTTAAATTTTTATTTCATTCAGTGAAAGTGACGTGCAGGCCAAGTATGGTAACCCATACTCGGAATTTGTCCTCTGCATTATTTCTTAGAAAAGCTATTTGAATAAAACTGCTTTATTGTGTATTAAAAATGTTTGCCCACCGTTGCATTGTCGTGTGTGACCAACATGCAGAAAAAAAAACATCAAACAGGAAATGATATCATAGAGAGGACCCCTACAGACCTTCATGACTGTGTTTATTTCAACATTTCGGCAGACAAGCAGCCTTTGTCAAGGCACCATTGGTTTGAGTAACTGTTGATTCTATTTATTTTGTTCTTCATTTTGTAAGAAGTTGTACCTGGACAAAGGCTGCTTGAAACGTCGGACATAATAAAAATACTTAAGTGAGTATGCAGTTATACTCTTTACTAAGATGTGTACACTAACATTTATTCAAAATATATTTGATGGCTATACCACATGACAATTTTAGAGCCATTGTTCATGGATTTGGATAAGAGTATCTGCTAAATGCCTAAATGTAAATTTCAACCTTTAAATTTTACTTTTTGTACATGTGTTATAAATTAGATTTTTTTAGACTTTTCCTTTTCTTTATCATGGATACTCTTACATGCCATTGACCCTTATAACTGCACATGTAAACGTACTTACTGTACTTCAACTAACAGTTTAGTTGTAATTATTTCCTGAGGTCATCTGCATTACGCCACAGATGCTGTCGATACAGCTTAACTCGTACTGAACCCAGGACATTCCTTGAGGATGCTGCCTAGACCACCTACTTCTTTTCTAGGTTTCCCTTTCTCTAAAAAACAACACACTTGCTGTTCTTCTAATGAGGTTTGGACACACAGTGTATCTTTCCTTAATGGGAAAGAAAAGGCCACAGGGAGGGAAGACCTGAATATTCAGTCACACACACATACGACAGAGCCTCTTGCTCTCTGCTAACCAATAAAACACTAATTGGTCACAGAACCCGTCTCCATCTAGACAAAGAAGCAGGATTCCCCCCAGATTGAAAGAGTTTAGTTCTCATAGAGTCTCCATTCTTCCTCGCAGGAAGCCCCGTAACTTCAAGAGCAGCTCAGCAGGGGTGCGAAGCTTCACAAGAATCAGGAGTTTGTTTTAGAGACGTGATGGGGGAATATAGGTCTTGGGTTAACGATGACATGGAGCTCCACTTATCCAAGTGTTTTCTGCTTTTGTCGAGAACAAGTGCAGGTGCTCTCTCTGCAAAACATTTGATCCTAAAAGGAGTTATTGAGGAGAGAACAGCACAGCAATATCAGATCCTTCATCTTTCGGGAATTCTTCTTTTCCCGTTCCTTAAAAATGCTTTAGAGTAATTCAACTGAGCACATGAAAGCATTTAAGGCTCCTTTTTGGATCCGACTGGATGTGTGATATATTATACAGAGATGATTTTAAGAGAAGGATCATGCACAGATGAAATGGCCTTCAACTTTTTTGCATAGTGAGTGACAAGGAACCCAACGCATATCTGGTTCATTTTTCAAACGAATTGCTCGGAATCTGGGAAACGGCACATTTACTGGCTTCGCATCAGAGATTTTATACATTCAATTACTTGTACATACTCTTGCATTTTGCTATAAATTATAGTCATTTTAATAACAACACATCAGCCAACGTGTACAACATAATGACAATAACTACTTCCATTAAACATTGGAATGGCAAATCAAGGAGGATATTAAACACAGATGTGGATACGGGCTTGAAAAAGTCAACGAATGAAACGACAGAACTCCCCCTTCCCATCTACGCTGAGTCTAAAGCAAAAAAAATGACCAGTTACACATGCAATTTAGATAAGATATTATTGCAAGGAATCACGGAAAGTTTGTGTAGGTTCAAATAACATAATGTTGCTCTGAAACAGAGCAATGAAAAATTACTTCGAAACCAGGCTCCTATGAAATATCAATCCGGGCTGTAGTCACAGCTGTCTCATATCTTTTATCTTCCATGCGTGCAAAATTTCACTCATCTATATTCTCTCTCGGTCTGTCTTGCCCTCCTTTATGTGCGTTTAAGCATTAGTGCCATCGTACACCATGTGACCCTGGTGTTTTCCTGTGAGGGCAGCGGGAAAGGAGAACAAAAGACTCTGAGCTTCCTGCCTGCTCATTTTTCCACAGTCAGAGAGACTGTAGGCCAAATGCCCGTGTCATGAATTTACTGTAGCGTGGGCGCAGAGCCCAGTTTAGCACTGTGGAAACAGGGAATGGGCCCCTCTTTCTGGATAAAGCCTGGATAATGCAGGAGTACCAGGAATCTGCTTCTTGCCACATACTTTTGGAGGAACCCTAGATTGTACAATCTAAGCTTGTTTAATGACTCGAATGGATTGCTCATTTATATATTCTATAATCATTCTATAATCATATATTTTATAATCATTTCTCACTCTCATTTCGTTCCAAATTTGTGTGACTTCCTTTCACCCATAGAAGACAAAAGGAGATGTTTTGAATAATGTGCTAGTTGCTCTTTTTTATGCAGTTACAATAAATGTGGACTAGAGCTTTCATGATTGTGGATGATGAGCTTTCATGAAAAAAAAAACAAAAAAAAAAAAACGGTGGTATATTATATTCCAAATGTTCTGAAGTCATACAGTAGCTTAGTGTGATGAACAGACCAAAATTTAAGTCATTTTTCTTTAGATTATCTTCCCCCACTAGTGAGATTTTAACTTTTTTCAAAGACTTGGTTGAAGCAGAGCCAGGGCAAATGTTAGTTTAAATTAATAGTAACTTCAATTTCACTTTGTTTCTCACACAAAGCTATTGTATGGCTTCAGATAACTTGAAAAATATTACATGCCTTGTATCAGCCAATTTAAAAAATACATTTATGATGCTTTTTTGTTCTTTCTGAAGTTTTGAAGCTAAAGGTTCTAAATGATTAAATGACAGAATTTTCATATTTCAGTAAACTACCCCTTCATTACCTGCAAACTGAAAAACAGGCATCATTGCTGTGAGATCCTCTGGTCTACAGCTCTTAAGAGACTAATTTTCTGTGAAATACTGAGTCTTTCTAATGTAGGTGAACAATAGCTGAAGGATAAGAGAACTAACCCCTCTCATCCCCCTCTTGCGTCTCTCGCTCCCTTTTTGCCAAAACACATCTCAAAGGCTAATCAGATTTGGGAAAAAATGAAAAGGTTTCCAAAGGACAAGCCCCATAATCCTGAACCCCACCCGTCACCCTCTCCCTCCCCTTGTCTGTATTGTCTGTAAAAAAAAAAAAAAAAAAAAAAAAAAAAAACAGCAAGACTTGTGCTGCACTCCTTCCAACCTCCAATGACCTCACCACTGCTGGCTTTGTCAGGTTACCACAGGCAACGTTGGCCTTACTCATGAGTAGCAGTTGGCTGCATGGAGAGGCGACCCTCCTTTTGACAGGAACATGCCCCCAATCCCCCTCCAGAAACCCTGTAAATACCACCCTACAGGGCTGGGCCAATCACTCAGGGTCACTAACAGAAGAATTCTGAACACTGAGACAAAAAAAAAAAAAATTCAGCTAAATTTCAGCTAAAAAAAAAAATCAGGACATGTTCCAGCAGGAGAACTCACTGCGGTTTTCTACAGTAATCACATTAAACATGGACAATCTTCTGCCTGATGCTAGGAGTCCACAGTATCATCGTGATAACAGCATCACTGGAACAGCGAAGTACAAAAAACACTCTTCCCAAGTCACGTCGTACCAAACCTGTATTCTTTTCTTTCTTCTGCAGAACACACACACAAAAAAAGAAAATTTAGGGGGGTGGTGGGAGCGGTTACACTTTATTTGATGATGATGTAGTTGCATTGTACTTACTCAAATAAGTACTGACTAATATTAATTAACTACATGTACTCACAATAGAGTTATGGTTAGGGTTTGGTTATAATTTACTGTTATTACTATATTACTTACTATAGTAAGTACATGTAGTAACATGCAACTACGTCACCTTAAATTAGTGTTACCAAAAAACATACAGGTTTGGAATGAAATCGATTACAATTTTCATTTTCTATCCCTGACAGGTAAACCATTTCATGTTAAATACTTTCTCCTATCTCAGCTTAATATGCAGAATCAAAAATAAGTAAGCCATTGGTAGGGTGACTCACTGAAAACACTGATGTTTTCAAAACATTGCCCTGTTTGTTTGAGAATCCCGACCAGCAACAGTGACTCAACCAATGGTGTAGTTTGGGGTGGGGCTAACTTTTGACCCAACCAATGGAAATCAGTCAAATGTTTGAAAACATTCATCAATTTCGTTACACACTTCAGAAAGAGTTTGCCAAAAAAAAAAAAAAAAAAAAAAAAAAAGCACAGGAAGAAATTAAAAGGAAAAAAAGAGAGAGGTCAGTTATTCATGGAAATCTCTGCTAGCTTTTGTTGCAATCCAGTCATTTAACAATGGTGAAAAAGTATCAATCATGAGAAGTATTAATCAACAGGGGTGCCTGCACTATGTGAATAAGAAATGAAACAAAGAATCTGTGTCAGCAGTTACATCTTTGGGACCTGAGGTGAATTTTACTAGCTTTCCACTGTCTTTCCGAGAACATTTCATAACTTTCTTCATTTGTTCTCATGATTAATGACTAATGCATTGAAAGAGCATTAAAAATATGTGGATTTCCGCGACACTGGTGAGAGAATAAAAGATACCTACGCATCTGACATGGCCCCAAAAAGGAAATCTGGAAAATCTGCTTTTGTGCATTTGCAAAATACACACAAGCCTAAAAATGACTCTGCTCAATAAAACACTAATTAAAAAAACAAGCAAACATGAGTAAGTGCATTGCAAACTGTATAGCCTTAAAGGGTTAGTTCACCCCAAAATGAAAATTCTGTCGTTAATTACTCACCATCATGTCGTTCCAAACCTGTAAGACTTTCGTTCATCTTCAAAACACAAATGAAGATCTTTTTGATGACAGAATGCTGTCAGATTTCCTTCCATTGACTGCCTTTGTAACTACCACTTTGATGCTTCAAAAAAACTTCATAAAGAGATCGGAAAACTAATCCATATGAATAGAGCGGTTTAGTCCAAATTTTCTGAAGAGAATCGATCGCTTGTTATGATGAACAGATTTAATTTAGGCTTTTACTTGCATGTAAACATTGATCAGCGAACATAAGCAGAAGCTCAACCTAACCTGAATAACTCACAAGAACAAACTTCTTCCGGAAGCTCAAACGTGCTGCGTAACCAGAGGTTCATTCTCATGTGTTACGCAGCACATTTGAGCTTCCGGAAGAGGTTTGTTCTCGCACGTGAAGCAGGTTTGGTTGAGCTTCTGCTTATGTACGCAGATCAATGTTTACATGCGAAATTGGCTTGACCCACAAAAAAAGCTATTGTATGATTTCATAAGACTTAAAGTGCCCCTAATATGCTTTTTCGAATATTACCTTTCATCCAATGTATAATGTAGCTGTCTGTGAATGTAAACGATCTGCAAAGTTGTGAAGCCGAAAGAGCACAATAAATAAAGTTACTGTCTCTCAAAAGAAAGAATCGACTCTGAACAACCTAAACGAGTCATTAGGAATCCCACTTCCGTGACGGCCACACGTCACAAAGTAACACATTTGCCTAATGCCAATGGTCTTCATTGGCTGCCCACGAACAACGTCTACTTTGACCCACCCTCAAATGCTGTAGCTGGTTCGCGCTGTGTATACATGTCGAGAAGATGCTGTTTTCTGCTTAGCAAAAGCAAATTCTCTTTGTAAACACTCCCAAAGGATGAGGATGTGAAGAGTCAATGGTTAAAATTACCACAGCGATACAACAACAGAATAACCTTTTCACGATTGCTTCTCAAATCTCCGTCTAAATGGGATTTACAAAACACCATTAAAGATAGGACAATAGCCACTTTATTTGGACTAACTTGTAAGTATGATTGATTATTCATGTATATATATATTTCTACTGGTTGTTCAAAATACATAGTTTTGTGTTTTATATTGTGCTAGGTCTCCAGCTAACCGGCTAACTCACGTTACCACTGTCTTACTGAAATACTTCTGCAAATCAGATGTGGCTCACTATTACCTAAAATTGTGTCCATTAATGCAGATTGTCTGTCATTCTTACTGCTCTGAGTAATGATAAAGGATGGAGCAAGATTTGTTTTACAAACTTTAATGTTACATCAGTCATTCACGTTAGTGCTTGGCTAACGTTAACACTATTATTGATACAGTTCCCACATGTACACCGCAATAAATTAGAAATATACACATCGGTTTGTTGATGGACATACACTTGTTAATGCTGATGGTGAGGAATTACAGTTGCAACATCTCATGATGAAAGTCAAACTGAGTAGTGTATCACTGAGAAACGTCCTGCTCAAGTCGTTCTTGCAATGGAGGCTCAGGTTGAATAACTAGTTCTTCCAATGTTTCATCATCAGACTCGCACTCAGATTGATATGGTAAAATCGACACCATCGTTACTGTCTTTACAGTGTGTACAATTGCTGAGCTCCAGAAGCCTCTGGAGCTGAATCAGTTATGGTAATGGCTGTTTGTTTCCGCATGTGGTGTAGACGGTAGACCAATCACAACAGACTGGGCAGAGCAGAGCAGGCACATGGAAAGGAGGGATTTAGAGAGAGTGAAGCATCGGACGAGTCGTTTGAGAATCATTGAAAAATGTGGCGATGTGCAATGTATATAATGAGAAAATGAAAGCGTTTTTTGACCTTTGATGCATGTAAACCTGTTATAGGAGCCCTCCAAAACAAAATTAATAACCTTTGTAATAACATAATAGGGGCACTCTAAATAACAGCAGGAATAACAGCATATGAGTTTGTAACAGCATAGGGGTGAGTAAATGATTCTCATTTTTGGATGGACTATACCCCTTTACTGTCTCGACCCAAACTCAGTCTTCCGAATCATTAATTTAACAACCACTGTCTGATCTCGATCCAAATGGAATGAGACTTCCAGCCGAGTTGGGAGAGAGAACCCATCCTGACTTCATCATCCCATTTGTCAATACTTGCAAATAAAGTCTTTTTCTGCCTATTGACTGCAGATTGCCAATGCGGGGTGCGTTGTGTGATTGCAGCTCGCTAATGCGGGGAGAGAGGTGCTGTGTAACTGCAGATTGCTGATGTGGGGAGCATTGCGTTCTGTGACCGTGCCTCCACTGAGACAAACAAAGCAGGTGAGTGAGAGGCGGAAAAGGATGTTGCAGAGGGGAATTCGGCATCCCACTTCATCAGAGAGTTCTTATCCTCGTTAAAGGATTATTGATTGGAGAAGCTCATTAAAGCCTCTTTTCTGACACATCTCTGAGAACCGGTGGCAGTAACATGGCTTAATAATTTGTTACTCACTGTCCTTTCTCCTCTGTGCTGCTCCAATGAGATTTATCAAGCCAGAGATCAGTCAAAAGGCAGGCAGGATCCCTCAATGGTATTCACACATATCGCAAAATGGCACGGATTGTCGTGAAAACTAGTTTTTGTCACACAGCAGATTAAAGGATTAGTTCATCCAAAAATGAAAATTCTGTCATCATTTACTCACCCTTGTGTCATTTCAAACCCATTTGTCCTTTCTGCACTTCTTGGGGCATTTATGAGAGATGTAGCAAAAAGAATCATTCTTTTGAGTTCCATCTTTTTTTAATGAATCTGTATTATTTGTTCACAAATCGGATTGATCCTGTTCTCAAGTTCAACTCACTGATTTTAATCCGATCCTCATGGAAAGCTTTTGTATGACTCCAGAAGACTTGGAACAAAGCATATATAGGCCACTTTCTTGATACTTTGACGGAAACCTAAAAGCCTAATCACACAGCCAGTATAATTCTTAAAAATCTGTGTCCAGTATAATTATTCAAAATTTCTCCTTTGGCTTTCCATGAAAGTAAGAAGGTCATACATATTTGGAATGACATGAGGGTGAGTAAAGAATGATAATTTTCTTATTTGGGTAAATTAACCTTTTAAGACCTTAAAAGAAGTTTCTTTTTACTTTTGAGCAACATTGATTTTTTTTCTTTGTGGCATTGATATGTGGCATCAACATTGATTTCATTGCATTGTCATACTTTAAGAATCATTCTTTACAGCCTCTTATTTTCTTTTGCCTTGGCAAGTTTTTACTGAAAAGAACTTCTACATCATTTTCACTGCACAAAAACTTTCAACATGTCCTGATGCCTGCTTTAAAAAAGTACTTCAAGAGAAAACATAAAGTACTTTTGACAACCTTAGAAAAGTCTAAATAAATGTTGTCTGAATGCAATCTTAACCTGTGAGTTTATTAGTGGAACAACAAGCAGCCTTTTAAAAAAACAAAATGGAGTTGGAAAGAGCGGTTATAACAAGGCCACTGACAGCTAGTCATCCATATCTGCAAGCGGCCATAAACTGCGCTCAGGCTTCGCTTGAGTCTGAAGGGGCCCCTTTTATTAGAGCACTTTAGCAGGCCTGGAAAATCTGCCCAGGGTTAAAGAACACCATTTTTCTTGCCATTTTCTTCCTGAGGGAAAAAAAATCAGCAGCCAAAGTTAATCTAAAGAGACACCCACAGGAACAGCACAGAATCCAAGAACAACCCTTCAGTTTTGTCTCTAGAGCGACTGCAGCCAGCACTGAGGAGAAACAGCCGTGTGAAAAGACAGCTATGATGACCCTTGAAAAGGTCTTGAGGCGACGGAGAGTCTGTAACTTTAGAGTGCATGTGCCCATGCTTTAGCCCAGCACTGCTGTGGGTTTAACTTTATTGTGGGAGTATAGAATAATGTTACAGTAAAGCAGAAGAACCTGAATGTAATTTGAAATTCCTCTAAATGCTGATAAACGCAAACATAAATTTCTTATTGGTTATGCCAGTGTTTTCAGCACTGGTGTATCTCCAATGCATGGCAAGAGAAAAAAAAAAAAAAAAATCATATTTTACTCAAGTGTGAATTTTGAGTTTGAGTCTGTATTGAATGTGGTGAGATTGTATAGTATATTGTGTATACATTTTTATTGATCAACATTTTTTTAAATTTTAAATTTTATACATTTTTGCTTATGTAGTTCACTCTAATCACATAGCTCATTTTTTGCTATAATGAGCAATAAACTGTATAACTCACTGTTTCCGGAGGAAAAAGAATTCCTATCCCAAAATCTCTTTTTTTTCACACAATGATAAAATATTATTTCACCCTAGATCAATATTAAAACTTATTTACTTTGCAGGTAGCCATATAATAAGCAGCATAACTTACAATCAGACCAATAACCCCCTTCGAGCATGACATGTCCTGGCTCACCATGAGGTTTATTTCATAATCACCTCAAGGTTTATTTCATAATGACCAGCCGATTGTACATTATATGCGTGAGACTTTCTGAGGTTTCTATGGAAACTATATGTTTAAGTTAACATCTAAACATGGATCAACTGTGTCAGGTTCAGGCCCTTGAGCTTACTTCTATCAAACTTGTGCACTTTTGTACGACATGTAAATACACTCTGCGGGTAATGTATAAGAACATCGGCCAAAACGCTGTCCCTGTCGAGCTGAAGGATGAATTTTTTTTAGGCATGTGGCCGTGTTTCTCTTGTCCAGATTAAATCCTCAGGCTCCAGAACCGAGAGCCACACAGAAACAGTCCAGTGCTGGCTAATCCGCCGTGGGCTGTCAGCCCCTCACATCCACCCATGAGTTGACGGAGACGGTTTGAGCTCGGTAACAGACACGAGTTCATTAATCACCCACCGATTCTCCCACCGTCACATCTGACAGACTGAGCAAGCGTGTTTGCCAGAGAGCCTGACGTCCAACTCATGCAACTTAACGCAGCAGGTTGGGGAAAGAAAAGCAATAATAAAAGAGAAGAGGGGGGCTGGGGTGGGGGGTCTCACTTTGGCGATGCGTGTGCTTGAATCCGTGTGCTTGAATTTATCAGAAATGAAACATGTGCTCAGTTATTAATAAGGAGCTCATCAAGGACACCGGAAGGGAGCTTGCTGTTTAATAAGTGAGATTCTGAAATCAGGATCTTCTGTTCTTCCTGGAGCTCCACCCCCACCAACCTACAATTCACCAATGTGATGTCACAATCACTACATCTGATATGAGGTCACACAGTCCTTTGAGCAATAGCCTTTCCTTTCTATTTTCCCCTCCAGCAGAGAGAGAGGTGTTAATGTCATTAGTGAATTCACTTTAGGGGATTACATCTGAACTAGAGGAAAGTAATCCCCCATAGATCTGCGCACAACATCATATTTCAGCTTTTCTATAGGATTAGCACTATGCAGCGCCCTTCCCTGTGTAGTCAGATGTGGCAAACACCTTTGAAGGGGAACTGACTCATGGGATTTTTTTAAGGGTGAATAAAGCTCCCAAGAGCATGAATCATTGTGCGCTAACAAAAATCAGAAAAGACATTTATAAGGTCTGAGATGCTATTATTCTTCCTGTCTAGTATGTCCTTATTCACAAATAAGATTGATTTAAAGGGGACCTATTATCTCCCTTTTTACAAGATGCAATATAAGTCTTAGGTGTCCCTAGAATGTATATGTGAAAGGGTTAGTTCACCCACCTAAAAATGAAAATTCTGTCATTAATTACTCACCCTTATGTCATTCCAAACCCGTAAGACCTTCGTTTATCTTTAGAACACAAATTAAGATATTTTTGATGAACACCGAAAGCTCGCTGAAACCTCCATAGACAGCAATTTAATTACCACTTTCAATGCCCAGAAAGGTAGCAAAGACATTGTTAAAACAGTCCATGTGACTACAGTGGTTCAACCTTAATTTTAAGAAAGTGACGAGAATACTTTTTGTGCGCAAAAACAAAACAAAAATAACGACTTTATTCAACATTATCTTCATTTCTGTGCCATTCTCCTCTGCTGTTTACGTTCAGCACTTCCAGGTTCTACATCAGAACGCCAGCTTAGTATTGGCCAACGCTGTTCACGTGAGCAGCACGACGCATGCATGTGATGCTGACGCAGTAGCGGGCCAATAATGAGTCGGCGTTATGACATAGAACTTGGAAGCGCTGAACGTAAACAGCATAGGAGGATGACATTTTACCCTGACAGCTTGGAAATGACTGGTATGTTGAACAGGAACTGTTTCAAGAATGGCACAAAGGTGTGCGACTGTTAAAATCTCTGTCTTTAGATCAGTGCGCTTAATAATGTGTCTTTTTGGCCTTTGTTATGTATATTTGAATTATGTTGTGTTGTAAATAAAATACAATCAATTAAAAATTCATTCTTTTAAATTTCCTCACATTCTTTGTTCTAGTTTCCTCACAGTCCCACAGCTGATAGGGCCATTAGGGGAGGGTTTTTGTCTTTTCAGGTGTGAAACACATCATTATTCATGATCATTCACGCCCTCCTCGCATACAGCCTTCTGACACAAAACATGTCTTACAAAATTTAAATCAACGTATTGTTTTATGTGAATGAGTGGAAAGGATTATTTTCACAACGAAGCAAAAATTCTAGCCTACAAAATACATTTTTCAAAAGTCTTGTGAACAAATATTCAGTATGGGCTTTATGGTCTTATTTCAGTGAGTGTTTTTTTTTTTTCTTTTTTTTTTTTCACAAACCACATAAATGTCATTTTCTCAAAACTACAAACTTTTAAATACATGCTGCTCACATATTACTGTAGCAGAGTTTGTTCTGAATACAGTGTTATCAGACTTCTACAATAGGGTCACATATAGGAGTGTCAAGGATAATGAAAAAGAAAAAAACTTTTTAAAACACTTGAAAACAAACTTGGCAAGTTCATGAGAAATGTACTCTTTGTTTTCATGTTGGTTTTCATAAACTTTTACTCCTTTTTCAAAAAAAAGTGTAAATGTCATGATTTATTAATTCATAAATTATATTACGTTTTTGGGGAGTCAAATCACAACATATTACAACCTGACCTAACCTTGCTTTGCTATTAAAAGGTCAAAATATCTGATATTTTTAAGAAACTTACTAATCTTGACACGCCATCTTTTTCCTGCATGTTTCGGCATGATGGTTGGACAACATAACTTTGATCTGGCAGACAAAAGTTGTTCAAATATTAATAAGCTTTGAATAATTAATAAGCTGTCTCACATGTGTCACCTCAAGGTCTCAACAACATCTCAAACTGTGCTCACAGTTCCAGAGCAAAGATATCTCCAATCAGAAATGTCAAAAGGAACTCAAACATTACTCATCCAGTTCTTCCAAGATCATTTTATAAATGCTCTATGCTATTCAGATTCATTTTCAGCTTTATACTAGGGCTGTCCATTTAATGCGTTAATTAGATTAATTAATTACGGTGAGAAATAACGGGTTAAAATTATTAACACATTTAATGTAGGCAGACCTACGTAGGTCATCTGACATTTCATAGTTGATTGATGACGAATATGATGCAGGGCAACAACTTACTGCGTGATGAAGCCTATAGAATGTAGTTAGAATATCCCTAAAATTCAAGATATGGGGCAAAAAATGTTTGAGTTTTTGTCTCATATTTACTTCACATGATATTGTTAAGCTATATCACACAAGCAACGAGTGCAATATCACATGAGTTCAATAAATAAGAAGTTAATATTGTGTTATTTTAGACACAATGTTGTCTGTTTTGCTCAATTTTGCTAACGAAAACATAAAGACAAAGCAAAACTGTTCGCCTCCGAGCAACACACACTATGACAAAGTACGGAGCCATCTGCTCTCTCATTAAGACATTTACCGCCACCTACTGGCAGTTTTATTTTTTTTTTTTTTATTTAGAGTTTTTATTTACTCACTCTCATGGTCCAAAAGAGCTTGTGTAATAAATTCTGTGTTGAATCAAATAAAATATTTCTTGCTGAAGCTACTTTTTGTAATGTCTTTTTGATGCTTTACACAACAATGACTTTAAATTAACTTTGGGAGTAATTTCTCAGCCAAATTTGATGTGCAATTAATTTGAGATTAATACAATTAATTAATTGCCACATCATGTAATTAATTAGATTAAAAATTTTAATCGCTTCACAGCCCTACTTTATACTCAACAATTGTGTCATTTTAGGTTTTAATTGAGGATTTTTAGGAGAAACTTGAGAGATAAAATTGATAATTAAATGAAACTTAACTGAGAACCCTATTAATTCACCTCAGCAATGAAATAGCAACCTCTGGTCTCTCTTGTGTGTCCAAGAATATTGGGCCACTCTAATTTGTTGACCTGATCATTTTTCATGTGCCCAGCTCTCAATACTTCCTTCAAAAGTGATGATATTGACAATGATGACAGACTGATGTTGTTTTGTTTGATCGACTAAAACAAGCTTGCCACATTGTGGGAAAAAAAAAAAAAAAAAAAAAAAAACTTGACAAATTAGACTTGACCACTGCTGTCTTGTTAGCCACAATCAAACCACAGCCTGGACTGTCAGTCATTTTCCACTGACTGTTACACTGTCACTGCTGGAGCCCTGAACCAAACTTATACAGAAAGTAAGAAAACACACTTAGTCTGCCTTATTCTAACTGTAACATCATAATCGTGTAGAAATACAGTGAAAGATTTTCTGTCAAGTTTGCTTGTAAGAAGCACATTTACAAATTAACAGGAACAGGCGATTCCGAAATAAGCCTAATAATTATATGTGCCTCTCATATCCTCAGCGGTTTGTGTTGCTCTCTGGGTGCATGGGGACGAGTCATTAGTGTCATCTGAGGTGAGAGAACGCAAAACACCAAGCACTCCGTCCACACAAATTAGTCCTGACATAAAAATGAATTACAGCTCCATACACACACACACACACAAAAAACAGCCTTCTGCAGAGCATGTGAGAAAACAAACAGCACTCTGTGAAAATACAAATGACTACATTTAACACTGCTAATCAAACGGTCATCAAAACCATTACTTAAACACGCTGTTTAATGAAGAAAGAGAAGGAGAAGGAAGGTTGATTATGATGATGCTAATTAAAGCATGTTCCCAGAACAGGAAAATGTACTGAATTTGTCTGAAAAACAAGTATCATGTTTGAACAGCAGTTGAATTATTGGTCATGTATTCAATTTGGAAGTTTGGAACACATTTGTCTGGCTAGCTATATTATGAAAAAAGATTAAAACACTTCAGGACAAGAACGTCATTGATATCAACCATTTGGAGTGACATCAGAGACTGTATACTAATTACATAAATGGAAGAAATCATAACTCTCAATACGGCAGCTGTATTATCGCCTTACAGTTAAGATAGCCAATCACATTTTAATCGAATCACTGCAAAGATCGATATGGAAGCTATAGGAATGGAACTTTTTAATTTCATTAGTTTTACCTAACACTGAAATTAAGGTTTATTTAATAATCAATGAATTAACACTCAAATAAAACTGTGCTTAAATTACATGTAACAGTTTTTATATCAACTTTTTAATAAAAGAATTATGTTTCTATTCCAATTTGTTTGTGAAATATAAACATTTAAACAATGGCTGTAATTTTGTTTAAGATAGATTTATTCAAACATTCACAATGAAGGCATTACTAAAAGTTTAAGTAAAAATGACCGAATATGTAATAAGTGCATATATTTAGCAAAATGCTGCTCTCTAGAGTTATTTTTCAAGCTAACTGACAAGATATGGACATTGAATGGCTTTCCTGAGGTAAACGTAACATTACAGGACATTGTTGACAAGCTGTTTTATTGACGTCTTTTCTGCAGTTGAAATTCTGATTGAGTAGGTCAGTAAGTCATCCTATTTTCAAAATACCTTCTGATGTTCATTCATGTTTATTTAGTACTATAACTAGTAAGAAAGAGTAAGAGATGATCGGTTCATACTGCCACTTGAACTGATGTGACTATAGCGAATGATCTGTCAAGGCGTATTAAAGAGCACCAAATAACATTTATTCTTTGAATTTCATGATAAAATCGACAAAATTTTAAATGGTTTCATATTAAAAGTAACAAAGCGATTATTGGATGGCAGGCACACTACAAATGTTTATTGAAGTTTTGTTCAAGCATCAACAGAAAACAGCATATACTCAAAGATCAATCTTTAGATTAAGAATCCATGTCAGTATCGAGTAAAATCGAGAAATCAACCTAGCCCTAGTCCACACAGCTGTTTAACTGTTGTAGTTTATGTGCATAAAATAGACGCTGAACAGTCAAAATGTGCCATCAGAGAAGTGCTAATTAAACATTACTGTTTCTGTCAATTTGATTCCTTTAAATCCTTTTCAGCCCAAAAACCGAAAATTGCCTTTTTGGCGTATCCCTACCATATTTCGCATAATTTTGAAATGATGAAAATAACATTTTAGTTGGATCAAAAAAAAAACAACAACAACAACAAAAACATCAATAAACATTTTCGGCAATAATTTCATAGTACACCAGTTCAAATAATAGTATCAACAAAATAATAAGTAGTAAATCAGTAATTCACATCATTAATTATCTGCTCATTACACAAGCAACCTGTGTAAATGAGCAGATATCTACTTGTAAAGGCTTAAGGATAGGTGTACAAATTTGAGGAAAGCTTATAAAAAAATTGAGAATAGGCGGCAAATAGACGTCCATCCAATTTCAACTAGGTCAACTCACATGGCAATTTCTGGCCTTACCACTGGCATGTATGTCCAGTTAGCTGGTGGGCAGGGAAAAGCATGACTGACCGCTTATATCCACAATTACCGAGACAGACTGCGCTTGGACGAGTGTGCCAAGGCATAAACGCCTCTGAACTTTCCAACCAAAGCACCAGAAAGCAAATTCACACCATCCACAAGTCCACTCCCACTCAGGACCAAAGCCAGGGAGAGAGCAAGAGAAATTAAACCAAATTTATCAAATAGGAATCCATTTGTTCTCTTTCACAGCGGCCTTCCAGTCACAGCTGTGAGTCATTGTGCGCAACACTGCAAAAGAGAAATGGCTTTTTTTTCTTTGAGCATTTTCTTGGCTCTAACAGCAAGACTCTGTAATTGCAGTAAGTTAGGATCATTTCTCTGTAACAACACTCAGTCACTGTGTTTAGAGCAGGACATGGGCAGCTCCGGGTACATTTAAATGGCTGTAATTAATAATTCTCCAGAGAGTGGGCAAATTCACTTCTTTGCCAGCCGCTGCCCAGCATCCCTCCAAAAATGAGCTTTACCAAAGCGCCAGCTTCAGACTCGCTCTCCATTTTGTAACTCAACTCCAACTCCAGTGACACACTGTCCAAAATGGTATTTTGAGAGATACCCATACTGATTAAACTCCTTTTAATAAGTCAGCTCACTCTGTGATCACCCATACAGCATTATTCTGTCAAAAGCATGTTTGTCCATTGACAGCCATTCAAAGTAGCCATGTATTCTTTTCTTTTTTTTCTTTCTTTTTTCTTTTTTATTATAATATACTAGATATTTCAACAGTACCCAACTATTTTAAAGGGCTCTTATGCTTTTAAATGCTGCTATGCATGTGTGTGTTTGTATGGGTCAAAACACAATACTGGCTCGTTGGTAGTATGGACAATTGAGACAGAAACAGTACTGTGTTTTGACCCATATACGCATATAAATTTTGGTTGAACCTGAAAGCTGTATTTAACAATCAGAAAGAAGTGGTTGACAGTCTAAGCACATGTTAAAGTCAGTTGAGGGCTGTAGTACTGCTTTTCTTTGATCCAGCATCTCTGCAGAAAAAAAAACAAAAAAAAAACAGTAAAAAAAAAAAATCATAAATGATTCAGCAGTTTTTTTTCTGGAATCCTAACTGCTGTGTTAGTGCATCTACCCCAATTTAAAGATTTTAAGGCTCTTCAATCTATCTATGAATATGTATATACAGCATAAGGGGTGTGACAAGATCTTGTGCCATGAGATCTCACAATATTAAAATGTGACAAGATTTCTCGTAGAGGGTGAAATTAGCATAGAATATGCCACCGCTATGTTTACATTATGATGCCTCCACTGTCGTTTTGCTTTTTTAAAGGCACAATATGTAAAATTTTTTGCAGTAAAATATCCAAAAACCACTTACAATGCACTTATCCCAAATAAGTGTCCCAAATGTTTGTAAATCATGAGAAAATCGAGATTTTAACCAAGGATACAGGACGTGTCCGGGAGTCGCCTGTCAATGGCGTCTTATCTGCGTTACCCTCGGTTTCCGGTTTTATTTTGTAGAAACCATGGACCATGGACAAACCAAGTGTCTCACAGCAGCCGCCGAGCGAACGCACAGAGTAACGTCATAACATCATTTTCAACACAGTCAAATGTCTCTAATATGATAAACAGTGCTGTGTTACTTCATACGCTTGACCGAAAACAGTGGAACAGAGTCACACACAGTGCAGCAGGAATCATAGTTCACTGATCACGTGATGAGAGTAAGGCGAGATGACTGACAAGACCATGGCGGAGGATTCATTGTGCAACAGAGTCTAAGCATCTGATAAATGTCTTATCTTGTAGAACATACGCTCAGTACCACCGCTCCCTATAAACAGAGTATGTGCAATCGCGGAAGTGAAAAGCGAAAGTAAAATGCAAGCTCCCTGATGAGCGCAAATTAGGCTACATGCAATAGCCTGTGTCCCAATATCAAACCTATCTTAGGCTGGGCTGGGTAGTTGTAACTACCTCTTAGCTCTGGTCTCTGTTTGCACTTTGAATATTGAGAGAATACTTTGATTATGGTTGCACTTATTGTTTGCACTTAATAAGACTAAGAAAAAAACTTATTTATTTTTGTTATTTATACAGTTTTAATTTCTGTGTTCAATTTGTGGAAAAAGTTCAATTAGGAGGTCACACACAGCCTCAATCAGAAGTTCTGGAAGCTCATAATTCATGTACAGTAAGGTCCGAAGAGACTCATGTGAAATCATACAGGAGAGAAGCCAGTCAGTTGAGTTTGTGACAAAACCTTTTGCAGTGCTTGTATATTGTTGTCTTTCAATGCATATGATAATTCATGCTTAGAAAGTAGAATGAAATGACATTCATTACAAGATGATTAGTTAAAACATTTCAAAATGCACCTGCAGACTATTTTTCCAGTCACAAATTTTGTCACTGAGGATTTCTTAAAAATACTGTGCAAAAATCTAGTCTCATCTCATTCTCACGAACCCAGTCTCGTGTCTCATCTGATCTCGTGAGCCAAGTGTCTCGTCACACCCCAGTATATATCTATATCTAGACAGATATAGCAATCAGGACATTGATACTGGATCCCTAAACTAACTGTATCAAAAAAAAAAAAAAGCTTTTAAAATGGTAAATGCCTCTAAAATGGAGAACAATTCATCATCCATTAATAGCAATATTGATCATTGTGTGGACACACATATACTTTGAAAAGAGAGGACTGCCAATCACGCACAAATCAAACCCAGAGAACAAGGTTTCCATGTGCACCGTATAAGCTAGACAACCTCATCCTTTTGCTTCCATTTTGTTTCACAGGAAGGAAGTCCTAGTGAGGCGTAAATTAAACCAAAGGTAAAAACTTTCTCCCAATGACCTCTTACTGTAGCTAGTAAAGGCCTGGCAATTGCTAAAATTATTTAGTTATTTTGGCGAAGGAACCATTCCCTTAGCTATAAACGCACACACAAAGAGAGAGAGAGTGAGCAAAGAGTAACCCGGTCCTCTGAAGGTATATCTACAATGCTAAACAGGAAGCTCGCTAAGGCCCCAGCATTCGTTAGCTTTGCCTTTGTGGCCCATCTTCCCCCCTACCCCACCCCAAACACAAACACACACATCAGTAATACTCCAGCACCATATGCAGAAAGAAAGCTGGCGAAGGAAGCATGAATAATTTATAGAGGCCTGTCTTTAAGAATTAAAGCTTGCTAGCTGAAAGCCCCAAATTGTACCACCTTAAACAGAGACGAGACAGAGGGTGAAGGGGTAAAGGCGGCCCACGAGGAGAGCCGGTTTTTGGGGGTGGGGGGTGCGTCTCTCTCTGGAGGGTCTTGAGCACCAGGGCTGTCTGGAGTATGACAGCATGCAGACTGAATGCGAGTCAAACAGGACCTCCAAAACTAGGATGACTTCCTTTTTTAGTGTGTCCTCATCCAAACCCACCATCTCTCATTTTGTATCTGGCAGCTTCAGGGGAACACATTTGTCTGGCTTCTCTGTGGACTGTGTTCATCATATAATTTCTCCAAGACTGTTTCATTCGGGAGCTACGAACAGCCCATAAAAACAAACGAAACTACTGACCTAAATCACAGCAGTATCCTGAACGCTTAGCTCCCCAGATTATATCAGAGCCTCCCGCTTTTAAAATGGATGCATGGGGGATAGAAGTAAGAAAAGCAAGATAATGCAGAAAATTCATCGAACTTCAATGTCGACCTTTAAGGGGAACTTTGACAGTTTTTTTTTTTTTTTTTTTTTTTTTTTGAACTACAAATCTGAAATAAATATCCAGTTATGCCAGTGATTTGGTCAGCAAGAGTTACCACATTGGGGTAAAAATGTTTAAAACAAGCTGTCATGAAAACAGATGTGCTCGAAACCAAGAAAATGTAATAGCTGGGAATCAAGGCATGTCTGTGTGGTTTCATATGGTAAAAAGGAGTTTAAATTTTAAGTCGCCATAAATGAAAATTCATTTTTAATTAATATATAATATTATCTATATAGAAAATTAAAATCTTTTAATATCTTTGCATGAGGTTGATCTTATTGTGAACGATAATGTAAGTCACAAAGAAAAGATCCGTTGCTACTTCCATTTCATCATGATTTAATGAAAAAATATAATGTGGTGTAACCATTGAGTAAAAAGCAATAACATATTTTTATACACTTTAAATACATGTGTATAAAAATGGGTTTCAAATATATTTAAGGTAAAAAGTATTTCTTACAGCTATTTTATACATTTAATGAGGTTTTTGTGGAGTTGCACCACATGACATTTTACAACCTGAAATAACCTTGTCTTTTCATAAAAAATTATCTGATATTGTAAGAGACTTACTGACCTTGACACTATGACATAATTTCCTTTGTTTTTGTTTCTAAATGTTGGCCACACGATTTTTCAAATATTAATAATCAATTAAGCAGTTTTGTTACAATATATTTATATTAATATTTTTATAAGGAATAATAATAAAAGATTATGCCAGGTCATATGTTATAAGATTATACATTACAGTGCTTTGAAAGCTGGCCTGACACCAGTTTCCTCATACAAAATGTCTACAGAAAGTCATCAGCTGACTGGACAGCAAGACAGCTGCCATCGGTTTCGAACAAATCCATCGTATTTTATGGAGAAAAACAAAAGCAATGCATTCTGGGTAAACACAAAGCGTATTGGAAATCTGGCCCATTAATACAAGCAGAGGCCAACCACTTATACAGACTGCAAAGGCTTTACAAGTGTCTGTGTATTTATGTGGGCATGCATGATATATGTGGCGTCTCCAAATGTGTGTGATCAAGCAGCTGGTGTATAGACAGAGAGAGAACAAAAAGTAAAACTCTGTGTGTGCATGTTTCCAGCCGTGTGCAGCAGGTCTGTGCAGAGTATTGTGTTAGTGTAAGTGAGTGTATAATGTGTATCGGCCTTAGAGCAGAACTGCTTGCCGGTAATGTGTGTATGAGAGAGAGAAAGTGAAAGGTGAACGCTCAGATAGGGTGCCTGATTATGTATGCATTGAATAAAAACTATTTCCCTGGCCAGCAGGCCTTCCAACTCCGCCCAAATACTACGGCTCCATCCCAACGAGAGGAAGGAGGAGGCGAGAGGAGCCATTTGAAATGGCCCTCAGGATACGCATCATCCTGTGCCATGAATGACAGAGGAGGCCACTCCGACCGCTTTCCCGATCGCTATCCCTAAAAAAACACTTTTCTGCACAGTAAGACATTCCGGCCTGCCCTCGGGGGCGTACGGAGACATACAGGTCTGAAAGCACTTCAGCAGAGGGCAGGACATCTCAGCTGTATATCAGGCTTACATTAATGTTTCTTAGAAAGAGACATTTCTTGTAGCAGACAGTGTGAATGAGAAAAACAAGGGGAGAGGATGAAGAGAAATTGATTAAAATATCTCCGCTTTTGACAGCTATCAAACTGACACAAATCCACAAGAGCAAATTCATTCCAGTTCATCAGCTCCGATATGCCACTTCTTCAAGTTCAGCTCTATAAACGCTAAACACACTGATCTAATGCATTACGATCCCACCAGGTCTGCTGACTATTTTATCAAGCCCACATCAGTCGTGACGAGCAAGCCCCATTGTATCTTACTCCGTGCTGTATTCCGGAGTAAAATGCATATGAATAGCACAATTATACAATAAATTAGAAGAAAACACTAATTAAATTATGTGATTAGATAACATAAATCAAAAGCACATACGAATAAATAACTCAAATGAATTAATAACAAAGGTTACAATTAACAACAGAGCCCAAACTATTAAATTCAGTTGCTCTGTATATTTTTAAATATAATAATAATTTTAGATTATTATTAAAAAAAAAAAAAAAAAAAATCATGTAAATTGCACATAAGGCAGGTTTTGCATTAACTTCTAAATCTAATTATAAAATTATTACTCCAATTCATTTTTGTGTTACTGTCATAACTTGTTTTCATAACAAATTTATTTAAACATATTAAATAATTAAGACATTACTAATAGGTAAAGTAAATATAATGAATATATGATCTAATATAGTGCATATATTTAATGAAATGTTCTTCTCTAGAGTTCATTTCTCTAGTGAACTAACATGCTGTGGACAGTAAATGACTTGCCTGAGGTAAATGTAATGCTAAGTGAGATATTATTCTCAAGCTGTTTTATTTATGTCTTTCTGCATCTGAAATACTGGTGGAGAGATTACATGCATATCTAGATCGTCTATTCTTCTTCTGCACTTTATCCTGTTGTGGAGGTTATCAAACAGCATTGCATTACCGAGTTCGCCCCCTTCAGGATTGGAGTGTGGATCGCCTGTGACTGACTGCATTCGTCGTCTAACTGCATGAACCGAACTGTAACGTCCGTACCGGACAGTTCAGGACGAATACATGTACCGTTACACCCCTAATAATTATACATATATTGGAGTGGGCATAAATATTTTTGTAGTTGAAGAATCATAAAATATATTTTATCAATTTATAAATTTATTTATAAGAAGTCTTAAGATTGTGAATTTTGTTAATTAAATATGAAATGTTTACAACAATTTAATCAAAAATACAGTAAGAACAGTATATTTATATTTTATTATATAACAGTTTTCAATATAACAATTTTTAATATACTTTAAAATATAATTTATTCCTGTGATGGTAAAGCTGAATATTCAGAATTTTCAGTCACATGATCAAGTTAATGCGTCCTTGCTGAATGTATTAATTCCAAATGAAAATGTTGGATTTTTGACACCAGTTTCCTCATACAAAATGTCTACAGATAGTCTATCGATTAATGTGCAGTTAGTGAAGGCGGGATAGGCGGAATTGCGCTGAATGACACACAACAGAAGCGCTCTCTCGCGTGCGCACTCTCTCTCTCTCCGTCGCGCGCCCGATCAGATCTCCTTGCACCTGAATAGTCAAATACACGCACACAGAGATGTCAGAATGTCCATCGTGTGGAGTATCTCGCATGAATACAGTCGGTTATGGCTTAAGTGGACGTAAAAGGTGGGTAAAAACTGGATGTGTCAGTATATTATGTACAAGCATTCAGCAGCCCAAATACCTGTCATTAACGTTAATCAAACAGTTAAATAAATGTATACATGTTAAATAAACCTACTGTATCTGAAAAAAAAAAAAAAAAAAAAAAAAAGTTTATTTAGTTTACTATTGTATTGGTAATTTGCATTTTTTTTTTTTTTTTTTTTGTATAGCCTAACAAAAATAACTTTATAAAAAATAAAATTATAACATTTCTCATATTATGGTCATATTGCCCACCTACATACCAGCTGATATAGGCCTACCATGTAGGTAGTTTCGATAAGGGTGGTCAATCTGCATCTGAAAGATTGAAAGCGTTTTAAATCTAGCTAAATCAAGTAAAATGACTCAAAATCAAGTAATTTTAGCATGCCAAAGTCAACTTTAATCATATAAAATGTAATTTCCCAATCAGCAAAATTGTGGCCATTGAAAATGCTGAGTGGCTAGTAACTTTGGAAAACCACTAGCCACAGTGGCTGGTGAACGAAAAAGTTAATGTCAAGCCCTGCATGTGAGTGTCAGTTTATCCAAGTAATACACTTCATCAGGGAAGAGATGTCGTTGCAAGAGGAAGGGGAAGTTGTATTGATTAAAGATTACGAGGGCACGATTTTTTATTTTTATGTTTTTAAACGATGTGCACGGATAAATCATTTATAACAACTACTGAAATATTCCATAAAAATAAGAATTGACAGTTATGGTTTTACAGTGACAAATGGTACTGTATGTTCACCTGATTGTGGGGCAGTCGTCAATTTAAGCACATTGACTACAATCAAAAGAAAGATAAACCCATAACCAGGGTTAAAATCTCTCCATCTCCACAAGTTTCTCTCATTTCACACTGTGTGGCTAACGTATTTTGTTCTGGAGCCAATCTCATGTGATACACTTTCACTCGCCCGTAGAGGGCAAAGGTGGCCCTGTAGAGCCTAAACCCTCTGTAGACAAGAACTGTATCATGTGAATTACTTTGTGGTTTGGGCTAAGAAAGGTTACAGGACACGCTGTAGATGTTCACATTTCTCTTCTGAAACAGTAAGCACATCCTCTGGGTGGACTGAGGATAAGCGATATAAAGGAACTACAGACTTTACAGTGTATGGAGAATCAAGAGTAATCCTGTAATCCTGACCTGTGTAGATACATCAATATTTACTCAACAGGAAGACTTCTGAATGCTGAACTCCCTGTGAAGGAAGACTCCATACCCGCTTACACCACATCTATCTCATCTGAGACTCAACGTTTCTCACAGACATTGGAAAGGATACAGTCGCCTCTGTAAGGGGGAAAAAAAACAGAGGATGTTCTTGTCCTGCAGAGTGTCAATAGCCGATTAGCAACTCACCAGCCTGACATTTATGATAGCCCAGTCTGAAGTAGAGGATCAACCTGATAAGATTAACTATAATTACCTTGACTACCCCTGCTAGAAGGACAAGCATTATTGTTCATCAGCATGGTGTTCCCACCAGGCTTTTTGACTACTAAGATAAGATCCCACCCTTCTTTCAGAGCGTCTCCAAAGCCACGCCTCCTCCAAAACACATGAACGCGCAGAGCCAGAGCAGAGTCTGCAAAGTGTTACAAGAGACGGTGCTAAATTACCTCATGTCTCAAAAGCATATAACATTACTATAATAATAAACAAACAGCTTAAAGAGTTCTGATTTGTACCACCTGACTGCTGCAGATTCATTTCAGCGTTGATAGTGTTGCCATAGAAACGCATAATTCCGAGTTTGAGGACATGAACGGCTCCGGGTAGAATGTCACGGGTTGTCATCTCTTAATTACGGTAATCATGACATATAAAGGTGGCTGCTGATTGTTTGCACTGGTTGGTTGACTGTGTGTCTACAACTCTGCATAGCTTCATGTAACATGCTGATTTAGACCAAATGCAAGGATTGGACGAACATTTCTTGGTCCTGAGACTTCCACAGAATATTTTTTATTTAGACCACTTCTATTATTGATTGCTATCAGGATTTGGAGAGTTTCAACCAGTATAACAGTATAATGTTTATGAAAAGCATTGCCTACCCTACCTTTAAAGAAAAAAAAAAAAAAAAAAAAACCTTTTAAAAATATTTGTAAAAAGTTTTTTTTAAAAAAAAACAAAAACAAAAAAAATCGGCAACACTTTACAATAAGGTTCATTATTTAAACATTAGTTAATGTATTAACTAACATAAACTAAACATGAGCAATACATTTGTTACTCTATTTACTAATCTTCATTAACATTCGTTAATGAAAATACAGTTGTTCATTGTTTGTTCATGTTAGTTCACAGTGCATTAACTAATGTTAACAAGATTTTAATAATGTATTAGTAAATGTTGAAATTAACATTAACAAAGATTAATAAATGCTGTAGAAGTGCAGTTCATGTTAACTAATGTAGTTAACTAATGTTAACTAATGAACCTTACAGTAAAGTGTTACCAAAAATTCTATATATGTATATACGAGCTTGATAAACAGAGGCTTTTGCATCTTAAGTCTAATATATATATATATATATATATATATATATATATATATATATATATATAAATAAAATGAAATAATATTTTATACATAATATACAAATATTACAAATTATTATTATTAGTATTAGTGGTTATTCAAACAAATAGACATTTCTAAGAACTTAGCACATTTGTTTTAACCTACATTTTTAAAATCTTTTTTCTTTTCTTTATTTTTGAACACTCATATTTGTCATTGACCATAAATGCTGGTCTAAACTAGTTTTTTTAAGCAGGAACAATAAAAGCCTGAGTGGAGAAAGTTCATCCAAGCGGACAAAAATTACAGTTTAATGCAAAAAGACATCACCTTTAACAGCATCGGGCTCAAGTGATGCTCAATTTCCTGAAGAATGAGCTCATGTGATGTGTCAAATTGCTTGAGCATTTATGTAAGGCACATTTATGACTAATAAATGTATGATGGATGGACATTTCAGCGGAGATGAAAACAAAACTCATGCGCCATCACTCAATTTGCATCCGCAGGCATCACCGCGTAACCAGAGACTTCCGTGAGTGAGCACTTCAGGCCAAATTGAAGGCGATTTATGCACAATTCAATTTTATTGAGTGACGCAACTTCGCAGATGGACACAAATCGCTGATTTATAGCCATGCTCTAAGAGGTGAGGTTTAGCTTTGAACACATTTAAAAAACAGAGGAAATGGGAGAGGGCAAAAGAAGGGGCTTCAGCTGTCTGCAGCAAACCTGCTCCCCGTTCCGCCCCAATCCCGTCTCCAAGGCAGCCATGGGGAAATCGCCATGGCAACTCCCACCTGGGAGCACTTGTTAACATGAAAGTTGGAGCGGAGAGGAGAAGGAGAAGCTGCCGTTTAAATGGAACGGCTGCAGGCTCTGTGTCTCAACAGGTTGGAGGGAAAAGACAGATGCCAAACAGGAAAGGACTGGAGTGTCCATCCACCACCCAAGTGCTTTGCTTATGTGGCTTCCACTCTCAAAGGAAATCGGCCCAGAGGATGAGGCGCACAGGAAGCCTGTGGGGGTAGCACCGATTTTGCATCCATCATCACAAAACAAGAGCTGTCCAAGTCAAAGCCTGAATATAAATGACCTAGATCTCTGTTGAAAATCATCTAAGGCACATAATTTAAGAAAAGCCTGATGGTTCGGCGCAAAACTGAGTGGTTTAAGTGATGACGAAGATGAGAGAGATTTTCAATTTCGGTCGGTAACGTGGAGGTCATTATTTTTCTTTGATGATACCATAATAGAGTTGGCCGGGATATATATTCAGAGCGTTCTGGAATAGAACCACATTAGTGCTAAGATACCTTTCCATCTCCCAAATCTTACTCATTTGTCCAGACCACAGTCGGGGAGGGGCCACGGACCCCACGTCCCAGAGGGCGATTCATCCATCTCATCACTCGATATCAATTTCAGGGAATGAAAGTTAAGTAACAGGACTAGGAGTGAAACTCTCTGATGTGGGGCCCTGATTGGTATTTCCAAGACAAAGCCGTCGAGAGGAGCCTGAGGAGCTAACGGAGAGCCAGACATAAGGGGTTATTCGAAAGGTGCCTTACATCTTTCAACTATCACAATTTACCCTGGAAAAAACTGAAAGGAGAGATAGTTAACATTGATGTTCTGTTATTCTACATACTTATTTTTTTAACACTATCAATCTGGTACCAAAAGTGAAGGAAAGAGGTAGGTAGCACTGAAGCACTTACCCTCTACGATTCCATCTGAACCGCAGGCTCTGGGACAGGAAGAACGGGTTTTATGTGCCGACTAAGGTCGAGAACTTCACAAAGTCAATTTAATTCACTCGTCTTGCTTTTAAACCAGTGGTGACTTTGAAGTGCTGCTGACAGAATAACATGTCTGGGGCTGTTTTAAATTTTGAACACAGCTTCTCTTTCAGCCAGAACCGTCGGGCCTGCTGCCGTCCCTCATTTTGTCGGACCCCTGTTTCGGATTCTCCTCCAGCCTTGAGTGTTAATTCTGTGAGTACGGTGCAGGAGAATGTGGACAGGCCGGGGAGGATAGGGCTGAGGCTGGATGACAGGTTACTGTTATTTTAAAATCACAGGCTATTTTTTTTACACAACTACACATCAAAGGTGATGTAACGTATTCGAAATCCATTACTGGCGTTGGCATAAAGAAAAAGGGAAGGAGAAAACGAAAGGGTCAATGACAAAGAGTCCATGATAAAGAAAAGGAAAAATCTATGTAATCAAGTTAGTTTCTCATGGTTTGAAAAAGTGTTATATTTTTATTTTGTAACCAAGCACAAAGTAATAAATATGTCCCTTCCACCTTAAAAAAGGGTTTTAAATATTCTGTAAGATAATAAAAAAAACTATTTAACTTAACTAAATAAATATTAATTTATGTATAACTTAACAGTATGTCAAACTTTTTTTCAAGATGTAAGGGACAGCTATTATTACTTTTTACTTTGTTATAAAAGATAGATTTGTATATATGTAGCCTACACACACACACACACACACACACACACACACACACACTTTATATCCAGTGCTGGAAAAGGCTGATATTCACTAGGGGGACCCTAGTTGGGGACATATTTTTAAACCATAGATGCAGAAAATCCCACTATATTTATGTATGAAAGTTGAATAGCATTTCGAGGCTACTGCGTGGATAAAAGATGGAAATCCTCCACATTTTAAACTGGAACTCCGTCCCTCCTTGAAATTCACATCCTGGACTCAGTCCTAACCCCCACCCCTGTATATACCTAACACTTGGACATTAATAAATCAATACAATGTTAGAGCCATGAAAATAAATGAGGAATCAAAAAAAAAAAAAATCTTTATTTGTGAAAAAGAAAAATGCAATGTATTTACAATGAATGCTCATGTGGATGATAATCATTCATCAAAACAAATCTTCCTCTTCAGCATTGCACTGCACCGCAGCAGAAAGTATTTAAATAATGCATCCTTTTAAATAATGAACAGATTTCAGCCGGTCTAGTAGTAAAGATACATGCCCTACCATCTAATGAGCTTTCTTCTACATTAAACTCAGTGCTTCCAAACATCTAAACCTGTGCAGTGCCAAATCACTGCTCTGAAAGTTTACAATATACATGCACTCCTAAACACTGCTGTAAACTTTAATTACGGAGCCACCGGTGCAGTAACACATAATAAAATGCTTAATAGCTTTCCAAGCTTTCCAAGATGCACCTGCTCTGTTCGACAGTCACCGGACATGGAACATGTGCTGTTCTACCTCCCGCTAACAATGACAGAAATGACAGACAGGCTTGGCTCAAGAATAATAATTTGTTTATGCACAAATAATTGTACCTTTTTATTATTTTGAATTAGTTTGGCATGTAATTGATTGAAAGTTCATATCTGTAGTACACTGAAAGAAAATGAAAACTTAATTTCATTAAGTGCCGGGGACAAAATCTGGCCATGAACAATCTATTCCACAAACAAACAAAAGCTAGGCTGCTAAAGTAGCCAAAACATATTAAAATTCTGTCGTAAAGGAGTCCTTGCATTTACTGCCATTAATAAAAATTGAAGAGGGTGATTTAGCTCTGCTAATATACAGTTACTGCAAGTGCAGTTAACATACAGCAAAAGAGATATATCTACAGCATGCGTAAATTGAACATTAATTTCCTGCTAAATGAAGAGTTAGCCCAGCTAGCACCTTGTAATGTGCTCCGCTTGTATACCTTAAAACATTTCTGTGAATTCTGCTGAATTTACTTAACAGCCTTGTATATAATCGCTCCAACACAAAACAGCAAAAGTAAAAGTGTCCATTCTAATAGTTTCAGCCCGTGCAGTTTATTGAAGTGTCTTATGGCAATTAAATCCAGAGCTCAAACAGCCGAGCCATGCAATGTGTGGGAGCCCCTTTAATTAAAGGCAGGGAAAATTAGTCTCAAATGTGTAGCATGTTCAATTGCTTCTGCTCGCTTAGTTCAATGAGCAATGGACCGAGATCAGGTAGGTTTATTCGCTCTCAGGACCGAATCTATGTCCAAGGCTCTGTAGAAAATACATGCAAATACTGAGTCAGCATTTCCAACATTAAAATATGTTAGCCACAGGGGTGCTTACTTTGGAAGCCATTTTGTTGTAAAACCACAGAGGGACAGCTTTAACTAACAAGGCCAAATCCTTTCACCATTACTTTATTAAGTAATAAATTTATGTGGTATACGCATGGGTCAACTATGTTTCCACATTTGCTCTGTGTACATTTATCACTGTCCATTTCCAATGGTGTGAAATTGATCCAAAATTGAAAAACAATTGTAGGGCTGATGCAGATTCAAATAGTTTGTTAATCGATTTTATTATTTTAACAGCTTAAGTAAACAACTTAGTAAATGTATGTAATTATCAATAATACATATGGCTTTTCGTTATTTTGCCTACAGACCACCCACAAAACTCGGAATCACTTGTCATCACATCTGGTATAATGTAAAAAATGATTTTTCGAAGTTGTATTATATATATATATGTGTGTGTGTGTGTGTGTGTGTGTGTGTGTGAGAAATGTGAAATATATATATATATATATATATATATATATATATACACACACACACACACACACACACACACAGATTATTGGGGTACATTTTATAATAAAATACTTTCACTTTTTCTACTTCAAAATTTCACATTTAATTCAACACGTTACTTGCTGTTTCTATGTAATTATTGTGAAATTTACTAGGAATTTCTGAATGAAAATTGTTTCAATTTTTTTTTTCCAGTGATGCTCTAATTTGATTGGCTGGCATTACAAAACTGGCAATCCAGACAAGCATTATCTAGATGAGTAGAACTGTAGAACTGAGTTGATGTCTAAACCATTATTTTAGTGATTTTTTTTTAAGGTCTGTTATTATTCATGCTCCTAAACATTCCATAAAAAACAACTGTGATTAGTAGTTGTAAATCAGTCTCTTCCTGTCTAAATGAGGGCCAGAATAAGCTGCGTTGAGGACCAAATTTAATGCCATTTAGTCAAACTTCTGTCTAGGCAGGACTAAAAAGGGCAGAACACTTTCTTCAAAGTCAGTTATAAGCTCTCCATTCAGGATTTTTTTCCTGGACATGACTAAAGGTCCAAACAGACACTCACAGAGAGGTATCCATCATCTGCACTTTCGTGATTAATTCCAAGTTCAGAACCGCAATTTCCCCAGCATGAAACACACTTCTTGGGGAGAATGGTCTATGAGTGTGCTTCCAAACTTTCATGAGTTTGTAACATTAACATTAAATCAGAGAGCAAACTGAACCTCGGCCCCAAACCGCAAAAAGAGCATAATAACCTTTGAGCCAAGCAAATATCTTGCTCTCTCCACTCCATCTCCTCCTCCTGGTCGGATCATCCCTCAATCCATCCTGCCTTCTCCTCCCACAATGCTGACAAGCAGGCCCATTGGATTTATTTATTTATTTATTTGTGTCCCCTCCTCACCAAACCTCCTCCCAAAACCTTTCCAACGCCTTTCATTTCCACTCCAAACGCTGAAGCCAGTGAACCATTTCCATAATCTCCATTAAACACTTCAAATGGGCCCTTTAAGAGAGCTCTCATTTGCATAATCCCATTAACTCTCCTGTTATTGCTCTGCCTTTACCATCGTCCTCTGCCCCGCTCGTACAGCTGCCCCCAAAAAAATGGAGAAAAGAAAGGAAGAACTAGGTGGGTTTTAGGCCAAGGTAAAAAGAAATCAGAGGAGATATACCCATGCAGAGGAAATCATTTCATAAACAGAGGTTTATGGTAGTATTAAGCGGTGATTATGCGTTTACTATGTACGAGGTTATGCTGTCCAATAGGCCAGTCAAGGTGGACTTTATAGTTAATGACTTATAACAAAAGGTTGCAAAAACATAGCAACTAACATTGTGAGGAAACTAGTTTATTGGTTGAGGCAACCAGCCTAAATTTTCAACATGAAAAATATGCACAAAATTCATATTGACACAATCTCTACAAATTTTTATCGTTAATTGGAATAACTCATCAACTTATTTTTTATTATATTTTAAATGAATAAATGCATAAGTTAGTCACCATGAAATCAAAATTGACAATTCTTATTTTTATGGAATATTGTAGAGTTTATTAATTTATTTTTTTACAATTCATGTGCCCTTGTAATCTTTAATCAAAATAACTTCCTCTCCTTCTTGACATCTCTTTTCTTTTCTGATGACATGTGAGGGCAGGACAACCTGTCACTCTCATGAGATCACAGCAATAGCTAACAACAGCAATACAATCATCCAATCAATTCCCAATGGACAAAATCAAGTCCCACCTTAATTTTTTTCTTGTTCAAGAAGCCATTTCACTTGTCACAATAGGGAAGAAAAGAGATCGCAACCTCCCGGTTCATGCTGACTTTAATGTGTGTTAAACAGCACTTAAACCATAAATGCTTCGTAAGACCTTTTGTGAGGTAAAAAAAAAAAAAAAAAAAAAACCCTACAGTTATACAGTGTTTGTAGCAATGAAAAAAAACCTCAAGGTTAGCTTCTTTGGTATGATGAAATATTTGAAAAAAAAATCTTACCATTTTTAAATTTGATTCACTAAAACCTCAATATTATAAAATCATTCAAATATCAGATGACACATGAAAATATAAATGAATCTTAAAATAACTGATGACTTGGAAAAAACATACAGATTACACATGCACACACATCCAGTCCCACACACAGCTGTGATTTTCCTGAGAAAATACCCACAGTAGGTTGTGATACGTGAGAAAGTATGTTCTCTGCCAAGATATGGGCTATCAGAGACGGGTACCACAGTAAAGTAAGAGGCCAAAGTGGCAAATTTGGAGAAAGGGGCTTTTCCCCCCTTTTTTTTAGGCCTAATACCAATTAATAAGAAATCTTTTTTTTTTTTTTTGTAATGAAGACTACCTTCAAGTTCTACAGTGAGCAACAGAGAAACCCCCAACAGAGGGGAAACGTGGTCCGGGGCTAATGGCACCTGTGTAATGCATGTTGAAGAATTCTGCTCTAGCCTTGGGTTACAGTGGTGGGAATTCACACCGGCAAAGTCTTGAATGATTTCTGGCCAAGGGTAAAAGCAAAGAGTGACGGAATGCTCTGAGCTGTAATATCATGTTTCAGATTCCCAACACCCTCCTCAACCTCGAAAAAAACTTGAAGGATGTGGGGCCCCATTTGAATGATACATTGTACAAACACGTGTTTACTGTAAGTAACACTTATCAATCACTGGCATGTGGTTCCGTATCTGACAGTGTAATGGTTTTAATGTACTGGGAGGCTGGAGGCTGTGTCGAACCGGCTCTTTTTGATCAGGGAAGCATGTCTTTAAAAGAGCCATTACATAAATGCACGGCATAATTCATTCCATTTCTTTCTACTCGGATCCAAATAGCTCTAACCCGTGTGTAACTAGGTCTCATTCCCTGCGGGTAGGGAAAGATATGAACAACAGTTATTCTTTGGTTTTAAATGATTTATGAAAAGGCTACATGCAGCGATCTGAAGTCATCCATAATGAACAGTCTATGGGTTCTAAAAATGCTTCCATTTCATGAGTACATACTATATTACTCAACAGAAATTAAACAATGTATATCAAATCACAGGCTGGCAAAAGACAATAAAGAAAGCGTTGTTTGTTTTTCATTAGAGGGGACTCTGTGGTAATATCATAATGTGGAGTTTGTGGAAAGGTCACCGTGTTCCCATATATGAGCTGTTGTCTAAATAACCAATACTCAAAACATTCATTTTTTGTCTTCAGGTCCAAACTGTTGTCAAAAGTTCACAACATACAAAAAGTGTCTCTTGTTGGTTTAATGAAATTTTTGTCCAAAAATTAGTCTGAACAAAAAGCTGTATAATTTCCTATCTTTGTCCATCAAAAAAAGTAATTCCTGATTTTAGATGATGAAGAGGCAATAGAATAGGACATTATATAAAATACAGATACAGAAGCAAAATTCCTGTCAAAACTACCAGTCAAACAGATCTTCACCACAGTAGGATACCTCAGGCAAACAATCTTTATATCATCCAAGCCAATTAACTGTCTGATATTTGAATATTTTGAAATGACTGGGGTCAGTATAACTGTATTTTGAACAGCCGATTAACAGAAGCGGTCATTCCACATAGTGTCAGTTCCAAAATGTATATCAGAATGAGCCTTTTGTCCCCATTTTCATTTTTTCTGTCATTTTCTGTGCTGCTTTTGGTGGGGAAAATTGCATAAAATGTGTTAAACCAAGAATACTGAACTTGCACTGGCCACATCATCAAATTAGCCAGAATATTTAATAAATGAACATCCAAGGGGCGGGACACACGTAGACAGGCATTAAATTTGTACCGTGAAGCTTTTGTTTCAAATTTGTTCTGCAGGCACAACCAGGCCATCAGTCACCCTGCTCTCCAGTTCTCTGTATCAGCCATTAAAAACTCTGCCAACCACAAAATACTACCAGTTAACTCAAGAGTGTTTTCTAACTCATAGAAGTGTTTCAAGTTTTCTGTCAGATATCAGATAAGTAAAAGCCGGTGTTTAACAGCTGTGCCATAACTCAGTGTGGCGATGTGATTGTGACCGGAATGATACCCTGAGGGTATTCCACAGTGAAAGTGTCGCCCACTGTCCAGGGCTCTTGAGCTTAGGAGAGAGTGGGTGTTGGGTAAAGGGCCTCCTTGAAGGGCAGGGATTAAGGGCAGTATTAACAAGCCTGGTGCACTGTGCCACTGCGACCCAAGCCGGTACTGCAGAGGCCAGCATTCTGCATAGTGCAAACACCAGCAAAGCCAGGAATAAGTTTCAGAGTGTCTAAAGAGGCAATATATCGTAATACAAAACTAGTCATTTGTAAAAGAGCAATAATCCCTCTGCTATTTTCCCCTGAGTTCCCCCGGATTTAATAAAGTTTGTCTAATGGATAAAATATGTCTCTTTTCGTTTCCGACACAGTAAACACATTAAAAAACAGCCTGTATTACAGCAATACCTCAGTCCTGCAACCGACCGGTAAATACGCATTAGCCTTTTTTAGGTGCTGTGATGTCTTAAAGCACATTTGCCTTTTTCAAGCCAAACAGACTCTATTCAAGTGTCATTTAAATAACAATCAAAAGTCTAGTCTTCATCTGTCAGCTTAGATAGAGGCCAGTTTGAGCCACTGGCTTTTGAAGTTATCCGAGTAGTACTCAATGCATTTTATTGATGCCACCCCCTTCTCCAGCACACAAAGCCCATCTAGACCCTGTAGTCTGTTGAAGCTGATCAGTCATGCAGACTAGTTCAACCAACAAGGCTTGATTTCCTCCAAAAAGGCCTTGAACAAAGCACTTTTAGCCCCCCATCATCTCTGTGGTTCTGAGAGTTGTCTCAACTTTAATTATAGCTCTGAAGGGAGTAGTGCAGGGGACACGGGGGCCCTCATACCAACCGGACCTGCAGATGCACCTTCTATGGGAACTTCGGTTAATTGCGACCACCGAACTCTGACGGAAGACGGGGCGAAGGTGGGGGCTGCTGTTCCTAGACCTCCGAAATCCCTTTTGTAAAAGCTAATGTGGCAGAAAAGACCCTTGCAGCGGAGTCTCTCTCTGCCGATTTAATCCCTGTGTGTGGAGTGAGCTCCTCAATAAAGGGCTCAGTGGCCCGGTGCTTCCGAGGATTTCCTAATTGCCCATTCTGCAGACAGATTAAAACGGCCTCGCCAGCACCTACTAGCACTTAGAAAGGGAGACTGGAAGGGATCAAACCAGGATGAGCCTGCTGCTCTTCCAAAACCATCAAACGTGTCCACTTACTAGGCACAAACCCTCTGGTCTTGAAGCTGAAGTTTCATGATGTCACCGAGAGCTCACCAAAAGATTGACCCCTGAACTCCTCTCGGTTTGAAAGACCTCTCACCTTTCCAGTCCTCCTGGATGTTTAGATCACTCGCCGCACTGTGAGTCACCGCTCGACTCCTGATCTCCCTCCAGGCAGGCAGTTCAGTGCCCTGAAATTTCCCCCACATCCAGGAGAGGCCCCAAATGCTCTTTCTTTTTATACCATCAAATGCAGGCCCATTGAGATCACATCTTGAAAAGTCCTTAGCGTTAGGCGTGGTTATGAACCATGCTAATGACCCATGAAATTCCCTCTTTCCTCGACCTGAGCAGCAGCAGCATAAGGCAGTGGCTTTTCATAAGTGCACCGCTGCCTAGTGAGCAAACAGTTACTTTGACCACTGGCTACAGGTTTCGAAAAAAAAGAGTCCTGTTACGATTACATGAGGTAAAAAGACATTTTCCCAGAGTGGTTGGTAATGGGGTGTATTAAGCTATGTTTTTTACAGCATACAGGAATGGCAAATGTCATACTCTCAGTGTGTCCGAGTGGGAGGCTCTCTAATGGAGAGGAACCAGTTAATCCTGCTGACCGTGATGTGTTGACATGCAGAGCCGCTGAACAGCCAGACATGTGGAACAGACGCAGGACAAAAAGATGATCTAATGATGCAGTAAGGAAGCAGAAAACAGAGCCATCAATGCACATTGCTCATCCAAAACCTAGTAAGCATTTTAAGGCCTCCCATGCTGCCTCCAAAAATGACAGCATTGCATGCATTCTTTAACAGAAAGCAGTGAACATTTTATTTAAGACTGCAGCTGTAGCTATATAAAATGTTATATAATCATTCAATACCAAAAAGAAAAAGAAAAAAAAAAGTCCAAAACCTACCTTTCCAAAAGTTTTTTAAAGAAATTAATACTTTTATTAAGCAAGGATGTGTTAAAATGTTCAAAAGTGACAGTAAAGGCTTTTACATTGTTACAAAAACCTTTATATGTCAAATAAATGCTTTTCTGAAAGAATCCTGAAAAACTGTATCATGATTTCTTGAGCACCAAATCAGCTTAAATGATTTCTTATTAGAAGGATTGTGTGACACTGAAGATTGGAGTAATGGATGCTAAAAATTCAGCTATGCCATCACAGAAATAGATTATTTTAAATTTTAGTAAAATAGAAAAGTTATTTTATTTGTAATATTTCACAACATTAATGTTCTGTTGTATTTTTGATCAAATAAATGCAGTCTTGTTGAGAGATTTTCTTTCAAAAGTTTTTTTTTTTTTTTTTTTTTTTTTTTTTTTTACAAAATAGTATAGAATCGTATTATCTGCCATTCACTGGTTATCTGACAAAAAAATAAATTGTTTTAGCCAGAATTTTATCATTAGTGCATCCCTATTTTAAACAATAATACTATTTTATTTTAACATTTGTGTGAGCTGCATATACATATTATTTTTATAATATCATTATTCTCACTTTACCTATTTTTCCATGTAGAAGTGCATTCCAAAACAGCCACGTAAGAGGTTGCATTTCTGTTAGGATGCTGCCTTAGAAATCAGCTGCCTATGTAGGCCATATGCAACAAGGCAGCTCACTAGGTTTAGGAATGGAGCTATCAGTGTTGACAATATTCTTCCAAACACACACACACACACACACACACACACACACACACACACACACACACCATGATGAAACAGCACATCTGTGTGACCCAAAAATGAGACATTAGGAACTGACAGCAATATAGACAGATTATGTGTCTCACTGATGTGTTTGGTTTAGTTTTTTCTTCTTCACCGGAGGGTTAATGGTGATGGAATAAGAGGTTAATGACACTGAATCTCCTGTGATTGTTGCCATTGTCACTGAACTCCAAACATCTGGAAGAAAAAGGATAGAAATGGATCGTTCATTTGACCTTGCGACTGCCCTCAGTGTTGGAGAGAATTCTCCATCATAATTAACTATCTGGGTCAAACTACAGATGAGGAAAGGTTACGTTCAGAAGTTTTGTACATTTCCATGCAAGTTTAATGAAGAACTGAATAAACCAACTCCAACTATTTGTCTGTATTGCTAAAATACACTAATACCATGATAACAATATTTTGTAAATTTTGGTACCTGACAAAAATGTGCTGCTATTCAAATCTGAAGGCAAAGTTAATGTTTTAAAAACCAGTGTGTAAAAAAACAGAGTGTAAAAAAGCATCAGTGCATGATTTGAAAATGCACAGCATTGATTACAGAATTTAAAAATGCATTATCGTTACTATTAATGATACTCAACATTTAACAGAAGACATCTCAGATTATACACGCATTCAGATACTGAGGAAACATTGTCGGTTGGAAATCTTGTATGACCAAAACTGATACTTTTCAGGAAATGGAAAAAACACTATTTTTTAAATAATTACACACAGTGTTTTCAAAGTTGATATTGAGGCATTATGTATGATCATATACTGTACTTGCATGTGTCATTATATTATTAACATTTCACCAAAATCAAGCTTAAATGAATTTACGTAAATGAAGTAACGAAAGTAAGCAGTGAATTTTGTGTTTTTACAACGGCCACATCTGAGGCAGTGCATCACATTAAGTTTTCATCAACTTACAGGTTATGAAGTTTATTGTAGCTGTAGCTATAGTAAAGTCATTTGGTCAAAATCTTATGTTATAAAAAAGGGGGTTAATAAAGTCCTTCTGAAGCAAAGCGATGTGTTTGTGTAAAAGAAAAATCCATATTTAACAAGTTATGAAGGAAAATATCTAGCTTCTGCCAGACCGCCTTCTGTATTCAAAAACTCTCGCAGTTCAAATAGCTTACGCTACGTCCTACGCCTTCCTATTCAACTTGCGGAAAAAGCTTAACTGACGCGATGCCAGTTTACACTTTTCTCTGTAAGTTGAATACGGAAGGCGGTCTGGCGGAAGCTAGATATTTTATTTCATAACTTGTTAAATATGGATTTTTCTTTTACACAAACACATCGCTTCGCTTAAGAAGGACTTTATTTATTTATCATACTTTTATGATGGATGGATGTGGATGGAAGCACTTTCTTCCGCTCATACTCGTTGGTATCACTCACTGCCATTATAAAGCTCGGATGCGTCAGGATATTTATTAATATATCTTTGATTGTGTTCATCAGAAAGAAGAAAGTCATATACACCTAGGATGGCTTGAGGTTGAGTAAAGCTTAGGGTAATTTTCATTTGAAAGTGAACTAATCCTTTAAGGTTTTACCGACAGTTTGAAAAGTTATAGTCTCTTTAGCTCTTAGCTCTTTTCGTTGGTTAAATATTTGCAAAACCCACAGACAGATATAATTGGTGACCAAATAGTAGCTAATGATTTATGAAGAAAAAATAAAAAGTTAAAATATGGAGATGAGTTTTCTGCCCGACAGCGAAGATATTTTAATCTTTATTAATTTATAAAGTAACTGTCTTACAGAATTTTAGCATAAGAGTGAAATAATAATTTCAAAAAATATATTATTTCTGCTCATTGTAATTGATGCCTCCCCCTGGACCAGCCCTGTTTGTGTGTCAGTAATTAATTTAGTAATATCTCCGTTGGCATCATACGGAAATCTACCACACACATTCAACGGTCCATCTACTGTCTGTTGCATTGAGTTATTGATTTAATATTGCTACTGAGGTAACGGGGGCTGGCAATGTAATGAAATCAAAAATGACAATTACGCTTCCATAAAACCGAAAATAAAGTAACTGAGCACTCATGTGGCTTGATATTTTAAAATGGTTGGAAAAGACACAAAGAGAATCGAGGAATGGCCTACCATTAAAATGGCTGCTTTGATGAATTCCAGCTTGCCCTGTTAAGTGCCCTTTACCTGTCAGACACATGATTTAGAGATGCCGTCTGTGAGATCAGGATCAGGGATGTTTTAGTACTAAAATGTGAATAGTTCCCACATGACATTGGGAAAAAACATCAAATTAAAATATTGTTACACAGCTTTGGTTAAACTCTTTAGAAGAGTGTAGATTAAGAGGCATAGTGTACTTTTTTAGTGTTAATAGAAAAAAAAATTCTATCAAACATTACCATCATGATAGTAATGCTACTCATAAATACAATGATATAAATAGTGTGGACACAATTCATAGCTACATCAGATTTATGACAATGGTTGATCAGAACAAATAACGACTTTTTAATAATCAAAGAACCACTGCAATATTTATCCAATACTTTGAGTTACTGGCTTTTGCTACATATTCCATAAATGAATTTCATTCAAGACTTCAAAAATGACAATACAATTATTTTCACAATAATTAATTTCCAACAGTCATCTTTCATTATCAGTAGACATGCAGTTTCTTTCCTCCCCCATGAGACATGGCTGAGGAGCCGAGGAATTCTGAAGGAACCTCAAAGGAGTTTGGCTTTTCAAGGCAAAATCCTTGGATTAAAAATACATCCTTCTTGGGACTTTCTCTCTGTTTGGCCTTGAACAGACTAAAGTCCTTCGAGTTGTCATCAACCCTTGTCACACAGAACACGATGCATGTGATAATCATAACCAGAACATCATGTGAACAGAGATCAGGCCTGAGAATTGGTCTCATTTGCTAAGATGCGTCCAAACACACAGCTGCAATGGTAAACCGTAATATCTAGTTAATTTTAAAACTAATATAATGTTAATCACAGTAAGTTAAAGCTAAAGTATGGCAGATTTGTGCAACTAGCATAAACACACAATTTTTTTTTTTCTAAAAATTAAAAAACAAGTTACCCATGTCTCTCATTGGTCAAAATAACAGACAGCCTCACCCCCGAACTCACGCCATTGGGTGAGCGACTGTTGCTATGTGAGGCTGGTTAAAGTTTGCAAACAGAATTTGTTTTGATAGCGCCTCAGAGACTGTGTTTACACTTTTCAGGGGAATCAACCTATGAATGTTTTACTTGTAGTTAGTACATTAAACTGGAATGCTAAAAAGTATTTAATCATCAAAAAACAAACACTAAACGTGTGGCCAAATGTTTGTTGACAACAATAATGTGTGGGGTGTCAAACATACGTTTGTTTTGGACTACAACTGGATGCTGGAATGGTGCAGTGAAGGAAGTCTATAATCCTGTTAGCGTAGCACCTGAGTTGAAATGGCTAATCCTGTTTAAACTCACAACACAGCCCAGGTAATCTTCCTGTGTCCCGATCAGCAGCTGGCTCATTCACAGCGCTAAAGGTGAGACATCAATCCGTGATCACACCTGCGCCGGGATTAGCCATCTCATGGCAAAATAATGTACAGTATATGCTGTGGAAATGTGCAAGATAAGTACTTCTCTAGCTTTTGTCAATGGGTTATTCTGCAATGCTTCTTTTCAGTGCAAATCATTCGCCTGCTGAAGCCGAATCTGCAATTTATTTCCACTGGTGTATAAATATATATATGTATTTATAACTGAAATGCAATTGTCCCCTGCACTGCAGCCTTGGCCCCCCATGTTCCTGTGTATGCTTAAAACGTTTGACACAACTGTTCCAAATCACAAAGCACTTTAGCAATCTTAATATTTAGCAATATTATCACAATTTGTCCAGAGAGAACTTTTTTTTTTCTTACCAAATTAATTCAAGAGTTACATTAAAACTCCAAGTACGCATCTCCAAGAGTTACATTACATCACGTGGGCCAAAAGGTACCACAGCATCACCGCAGGCTTGTGAGAATTCCATTTTTTTGCTTTGCCTGTCACAGTAACCCACATTTGGAGGCAGCCGAGGCATTTTTGAGGCTGTTTCGGGCATATGCAGTGCCGCCCGCACACAGCTCAATCACCCTACCAATCATGCATCATGAAAAGGCCTCACCACGCACGCTCTCTCTTTCTTTCTCTCTCTGTATTTTTCTGTCTATTTGCCTTTCACAAAACAAGCAGAGAAAAGTAACTGATCTTCCCTGTAACAAACATACATGTGTGACAAACATCAGGCAAGTTTCTCTTTAGGAAGGAAAGTCTTATATTTTTACAGTGTTTTACACAGCATAACATACAGAGTCATGTATAGTATATGGCAGATGTCGAATGGGCCCTAAAAGAAAGTTTTAACACTTTGCATTTGCTAAATTTGGATCTGTAGACATTTCAAGTCAAATATTATATTATTTTTGTGCACACCACTTTTTTCAAAGATCTGCAACTAAAAAATAAATAAAAATAAAAAATAACTCACAATCATATTTTTACTACAGCTTACTACAAACACGGCAGTAGTACACTAGCCGCCAAGAATCAGCTATAAAACAAAGGTTTATTTTAACCTAAAAGCCAAGACTTCATGGTTTATGCCTGTATAGAAATTAACTTTCCAAAATAAACCTAATCTGAAAAAATATTCACAGGAGTAAAAAGCGTGACAACGTGTAGTTGGCAAATAAGCTCACACAGTGACACTAACATTTTTTTAAAGTTTTGTCATTAATGATCGATTCTTTCTGCAGATCTCTACCACAGTCTCTCTCACAAAACCTGTCATCAGAAGACTTCTAAAATTCCACTTTTTTTTTTTTTTTCAGTCAGAGGCATGATTGTCTTTGTGCTGGGGGCAAAAAAGGGGCTCAGAAACCGACCTGCTTGTCCACTCCTGCTCCTGACTAAGACTATGAGAAAACAATAGTTTGCCATTAAAAGCAACTTCTGAAATTATTTTGCTTCTTGAGAAGCAAAAACTACCGTACCTTCTCTGTCCAAAAGCACTACACAACATTTTGAAAGGTCTAATAATATTCAAACATTCAAATAATATTCTAATAATATTCAAATGCCAAAAACACTTATTTTTTTGAGCTGCATTTCTGTATTTAATGTGAAAAAATATGATAAATTGCCACCACATAAGCGCATTAGTATTACAAAAATACTACGTTTTACAGGTATAATTAATATAGAAATGTCTTAATTCTGACTTGCTCCTATAATTAAATCAATCATAAATTACCCCAACAAAAAGGATTAAACCCGAATTCAGTAATATCATAATATCTCCATAAATCTACATGTACAGTCACATGCATGCAGTTGTGCAATGCATACAGTTATTGAACATCATTGACAGTCGCCTACATCTAACATTAAAAAAAGAAACATGACGTGTTAATTTACATCTAATAATATTATCAATATTAATTTCATGAAATAAAATATCCAGACCTCCAGAAACTATTATGTAAGAGTTTTTTTTATTTTATTTTTTTTATTGTAAGTCACAAGTCTATTAATTTGTTTTAAAAACCAAACCAAACGAAATGTTTTATTTGCTGAATAAATATTGGATTTTAACATTTATGTTGTTAATTTATAGCAAATATGTTATTGCTCAAATTAAAGTTATTTTTAGAATTACTGCTAAATTCAGCTTTTCAAGGTAAATGCTGAGCAGGATCTGTCAGTGGTAAGCATGGCTACAGTGCGGCTAGGCCAGCAGATGCCCGCTGAGTTCTTCAAACCGCATGGTTTGCAGTGCATGTAGAGCATGCATGAGGTGATACAGCTATGCATTTAAAAACTGTCCCAGTAACCGTGGCAGTGGGCATGCAGCAGGTATTCAGGGTAAGGGTCGGCCATTTTCCCTTATGAATTAGTCCCAAACACAAGTCCCTGCTCTGCCAACACCTTCCCTGCATAAGAGGGCTTTTCTCTGGTTCTGCAAGAATGACAGGTTTGACGTATCTGCAGTTCAACAGAGAAAACTCCCAGATGACTAAGGAGGCAATGTTCCACTTCTCACATGCTTTCCTATTCTTTTCCTTTAGAAATGTCGAGTTATTTGAAGGTCAAGGCCTACTGAGATGTGTGGGCAGCTCCTCCCTCTCACTTAAAGACAGAACCATGTGTTCAGTGGCTTTACACCCCATTGGTGAAAAGAAGACATTTGCAAAGTGAAAACAGGTGAATCAACTAAACACATCAGCACTAATTCGGCTACAGGGAGATGGCGTCACATGCAAAACGGACAAAATAAAATGTTTTTCATATCAAATAAAAGTCACCTGGCGGCTCAAGCATCAGGGATCATATTCTCCAAAACATAATTTAATTACTCAAATTTTACACAGTTGAGACACATTCAGAGTTTTGCCAAAATCCATGTGGTATTATTATATTTTTATTTAATATTGATATTTATCATTTAGTAAAATATTCAAGTAAAGTTTTTTTCCCCACTGAGAAAAAAATAGTCACGTAACAATATACATCTATGAGCCACTTCATAAGTGGACACTGTCTTGTCCATGATTATAATGTATATGAAATACATATTTTAGAATAAAAATAACGCTATAAAAGCATAAAATCTCTCTCCATAAATGTGAATGTTTATATAAAAAAAATATATATATATAGTGTGGAACGCACGCGAGTATAATTTGAAGTAATGCTAATTTGTGCCCAATCCTCAATTATAATTCACATTGTAAATATATAAAATATTCACAAAATAAAATATTTTTTATAAATATTCACATTTATGGAGAAAGATTTTATGCTTTATAGAGTTATTTTTATTATAAAATATGTTTCATATAATTATATTTACAATGTGAATTATAATTGAGGATTGGGCATAGATCAACATCATTTTTTCAAATTAAACTCACATCCGTTCCACACAAAATAAAAGTTTATAAATACCTTTCTTTTTTTTTTTTCTTTTTTTTTTCATAGTGATGAGTCGTTTTGGCAATTATTACTTTATTAATACTTAATTACCTACTAGTGCGGAAAGTGAAAAGTTTAACATTGTCAAAAATTTAAATGTAAATAATTGGGAAAAGGCAGTGAATAGTACAGAAGACGGCACTGCTCTATTCAGACTGAATACATCTGACACCTTATGATAGACTTATGAATCCATGTAACAATGTTTTTGAGGATCGTTTGACAAACGATTGTATCTTTATTTTTCCTCAGGAAGTGAATTGTACTTTGACCATGTTAATACTGAATAAACGAAGAAAAAAAACGGCACTGGCCATTTTAATTTTATTTTACTTATTTTTTACATAGTATATATGAAACTGTTAAATATTTTCCCATAATTCTCTTTCTGCTACTATATAATGCTTATAGTGCATGATTTTAATTTTCAGTTATAGCAGAGATGAATAATGTCAGGTATTTTTAAGTATTATTAAGTATTATAAAACATAGGACTCCCGTAAAAAATTGGCTTTAAAAATTGGCTTTCTACAAACAATTTCACAAATTAGGTTTGAGAATCTTTCTTAGCAGAGAGCGGAGTGTATTTCCAAATAAAACTCACTCAAGGAGAGAAATGAGGAGTTTGTGGATGGACGTAATGAACCGACTGAATGTGGGTCAACAGAACTAAACTACAGTTTCAGCCGAATTAAGACAGCACCATTTGTTTAATGCCTTAAATTAGTTTTTCAAGAAATGTTATATATATATATATATATATATATATATATATATATATATATATATATATATCTCAGTGTGATTAAGAAAAAAATTAAGAAAACAAATAAATTATTTTAAAAATAATTTAACTTAAAAGCACATTCGGTCCACAATACAAGAAAGAGAAAGTGGTTTGTTGATAAAGAGAGCATCTCACTTCGCTTAAAAACAATCCCATCTGAGGGAGGGCTTTCTGGCACTCTGTGTCTCATAAATACTGTAGACTAAATGAGAAAGGCCTTGGTCCTGAGAGAGAGGAGCGTCCCGAGCTAACTTGACCGAGAACCCAATAGCACCTGGATAAAAGCACGACAAAGACATTTAAACAAACACCTAGTCTTCAGATTTGTAATTTTAAGCCAGCATGTAAAGCTGCTTTGAAATCATCCGTTTTCTCTTCCGTTGGGGGAAAGATTCACCCATGAACGAGCACCTACCTCAAACCAAGTTTGAGCTCCCTGGATTCACGTGACTGCCAATGTGCTACGTGAATGTGGGTCAGGCATTAAAATTTATGAGTAATACAGAAAGCAGGGTGACGTTGTGATTGGGGCTGTTGCTGGGTATAAAAACAGACAAAAATAAACTGCCACACAAAGAGGTGAGGACGCAGGGGTGATAAGGTGCCCTGTAAGGTCCTGGGAATGAATTTTGGTTTGTGTCCACCACAGGGAACAAGCGTGAAATATAACTGTCATGGCGCCTGCACAGAAAGAATTTGGGTGTTGCGTTCTATAAAAGAGTTTTGATGGTCTAAACAGTTATTTCAAACTTTTTGAAAGCAGACGAAAAAAAAAACAAATATACAACAAAACAATTAAAAATAAATAAGTCACTGTTTAAAAAAAAAACAAAAAAACAAAACACACACAACATGCCAAGTTCTTATCTATACAACTTTATAACACTACCAGGTATTTTTCAACTAAACGAATCTGGCGTAAACATGTAAACTACTCGAACAACTCCATAGAACTTAAAATATTTAGCTTTAAAATACAAACAAACATGCATTTATAAACACCAACCCTGAATTTTGTCTTTGTTGTCTGTTTGTGTACTAAAATGTTTTGAGTTGTTTGAAAAGAATGTCACATCTGTGCAAATGTTCAGGTATGAGCCGTCATTTTGTCGCAGTGTGGGGGGCAGGACAGTGCAGATAATGGCGGAGAGGGTTATGTTACTCCTGCAATACAAATTTAGAGAAGCACAAACGTTTCCGCCATTCAGTGACTGACACAGCAGGATGTTTCATTCCAACCTGCGGTAATGTAACTTTGATTAATGCTGAAAATGAAATGCGCCGATGAAGCCCATTCTGAGTCATTTTATATAACGAAACTTTGAACCTAGATTACTGATTACAAAATTTCTCTTTCATGCAGTCGTTTTTTGTAGAAACCACGCGGCAACTTTAATCTTTAATTACATGTTGGAGCCTTTTGATGCAATATGGTGTTAGACCATTTGCATTATTCACTGCCGACAAGGGCTCAATTCCCTTTTTGGTCCATGTATTTAGAGAAAAAAGGTCTCATGAAACATTCTGTCATTGATAATCATTAGCAGATGAATCTAAAGTCCAGCGGTAAACAGCACTAACAGAATGGAAGCATTATAGCTATAACAACTGCTGACCTCAGTAACTGAATTTCTCCCTACAGTTCCCCAACAGAAGTAGCCCGTAATCTCATAGAAACAAAGCACCAGTAAGGCTGTGTGACTCCCATCTTAAAAGATGCACTGTTGTTTTAGCAAGTGGACACAGCTGACTGCCATTCCCGCTGTAATCTGATTTCCAAACTTACGAATTCACTGTGCCCAGAGCGCTGTCAGTTTAAGTGCATTCCCTCACTGTAGTAACTGCGTATTAATGGACGAGGGTCGTTGGGAAAAAACAATGATTATATTTATACACTTTAATGGATGAGTTAATTTGATTAAACCACCGAACAAAACGGCGATCTCATGCTAAAGTTGCAATAAGTCACGGAATGGAGGGCAATTTGGTGGTTGGAATGGGTTTTCTCTCAAAGTGTTTTCCTACAAAGAGGCAAAATTGTTCCCTCAACCCTCAGGATGGCAGGTCACAGTCCTAGCAGAAGAAACACTCGGTCATGCATTGTGAACTTTGAGGTATTTCTGTCTGGATGAAAGTAGACTGTAAATTGCCACCCTCCAGCTGCCTGAAATGAATTATAAACACACATACGGAAGGAACGCACAAACAAAGAAGTGGAAGATGACTGAACTCTAACTGCTGCTTAAAACAGAAAAATCAATTAATGTCAGGCACAATAAACTGGGCACTGGGTATATGTATATGACTTGCCATAGAGAGATAAAATAGAAAAAAAATCAGCACACTTTGCTAAATAACCATGTTATTTGAGCGAACAAATTCAAGAACACGTCTGAAAAACAGGTTTTATCATAAGGATAATTTGTCACTAAAATAAAATTTAAATACATTTGTATTTTTACATGAAAAGTACATGCAAGTAAATGATTTTTTTTTTTCAAAACTAAACTAGATAATTATGAAAATGGTAACTAAATTATAATTGTCAATAATATACTAATAGTTTCAAAATGCTGCCCCAGGTGATAAACCTCAAAATTTTGTTATTAGTAATAAAATGAAATAAAAATAGAAAAAAAAACCTATTTCTGGTTAGTTCTCATAGTATGACTGAATTAACTCCATACTCCATTTTTTGTCTTCCGCTTGCACCATATTCCAGAGGCAAGTGTGAGGGTTCACAAAATGGCGGACAAATCCGTAAACTGGGGCAGAACATGGTGCAATGCCACCTACAGGAGCTGACACGAGCATCCAAGGTCAAGCTTGAAGTCATTAATTTCAAGCATTCCAATCACAATAGAGGTTAATGACCCTAAGAGAATAAAATCCATGTGGATTCAGACAGTCATATCTGTGTCTTGCCCTCATACAGGAGCCCTCTGACACTAGGCAGCCCTCATAACCTTGAGGAACCAATTACACTATGCCAAAAAGTGACAAAGTAAAATAAAACCATACAAAGAAATGTTTCCCTACAAGAACCATGTGTTCTTATTATAGTGAATTTAAATAAATAAATAAATAAAAAACATCTCATTTCATAAGAGAATGTTTATGAGTCGCTTAAATTGCAGAAAATCTTGATTCGTTATGAGACAATTCATTGCATATTTTACTGGCACAGGGAGAAAAATAAATCCAATTAAAATATTTACTTTCATTAATTAACTAAAATAAAGAATGATTTAATAATAAGAATAATGATTAAAAAAAATATATTTAAAAGTACAAAACTACAAAAATAAAACATTTTTGCAATGCTTAGCAAAATATCCATAATAGGACAAGTCATGTGGTTCTCTGCTATTTACAAATGAAACTAAAGTCTTCTTTCTAAGTCTCTACAGATAAGAGCGTCTGCTAAATGGCTTAAAACTAAATTATATACACACACACAAGCATTCACTGTAACTATTAACTGCTCCACTCAAAAATTAAATAAAGATCACTCTTCGGACCTGAACAGCTCCATTCTGAAACGTCCGAAAGTGTTGCATAATGGTGTACCCTACATGAAAACTCAGTTTTCACCCTAACTGCTCTTTATAATTCACCAGCCTCCTTCGTAGACCTTACCATAAAGCCGCAAGGGTTAAATCGACACCTCAGGGCTTAACTCATACACAGCAAAAATGTGTTTCAGTGTATTTATTTATGCTCTGATTGGGGTCATTTAGCACAAGTCATTTCAGTCTCACACTCCTAATTGAGGCACATAACAGACTCAAACAGCCGAGGCCTGACTCAAACCACACCAGACAGCACCGCTCGCTTTTATGGTGGCATGCTAGAAAACCACAGCTCACAATGAGCCTGCAAACTCTTTGCAAACAAGGGTTGCAAACAACCAAGTCAAATCCATAGAGCTATATAATGTATATCTGCTCTGCGTTTCTGACAATCCAAACCTGGAAGAACTGATACATCTCAAAGATCTACAGGCTGACCGGTAAAATCGATAGTATGGGTTAAAAACTCTGCAGCCTGAGAATAGAGATACCTTTTCCCAGAGCTCTCTCCCTCTCTCACACATACACACACACATACAGAGAGAGAGAGAGAGAGAGAGGGAAGACCCATCTCAGTTTAGCTGAACAAACATTTCACTGCTCTGACATAGCACAGCAGACACAAACACACATAACTTAAAGGTGTAAAAATAGAAGAAAAAAAAAATTATCCAGATCTGATTTAATTATTTAAATCTATGGACGCATGGAATACGGGACAGAAAACTTTTTTTAAAATACTTTTTTCTTTTAGATTTGAGAATGAATTTGGTTTCTTTTTTGGGAGAGAGGTCTAATATATACATATACATATACATATATATATATATATATATATATATATATATATATTTTTTTTTTTTTTTTTTTTTTTTTTATTGTAACTAATTCTATGTAATACATATGCCATTTACTTGTAATGCAAAAATCAAGCCCATTAACATTTTAAAGGCTTAAACTATGTGCAGTCTCTTTCTTCTTCAAAAAAAAAATAAATACATAAATCCTTTTATACACTCTACTCTGCATTCTTTCCTTTAAGATGAACTGGAAAAGATTAAGATACGCAAGTAAAATTATCTTCTCTTTTTCCTTGTTAACTTCCTTTCAAGCTATTGTTGTTCATAAAAACAGTTCAACACAAACGTCCTTACAAAAGACAAATACCAACAATCCCCAGCACAAACTACAAATCTAAAGCTAAAAAAAAAAAAAAAAAAACCTTTCTAAATTCTTCATAGAACTGATGAGAACAAACATCTGTGGACTTTTCCGTAATTACTTATATTGGTTAAAACTGTGGCATGTAATGTATAAGTTTGACTGTGTGGTTACACAAAGCTCTGTCCTCTGCCAGAAACAGCCTTTGAGAGCGGTCTGATGAGGGGTGCTGGGGTGTTCGAGAGGGGGGCTTCATCTTAGACTATTTAAACCATATGGTGATATGAAATGAAAAGTCTACAGTACTGATCCCACCTCAGGAACATCAATGAAGAAAGAATTGAAAATAACAGGCTCTTCAAAAGCTGACAGGATATCAGACAATGCATTCATTTGCATATTTTGGGTGATTATCAACCCCGCACCCCAACGGCACACAATGTAACAGTACACAGCCCTCAGTAACTCAAAACAGACAGCAAGTGTCAAACAGTAAGCGTGCAATAAATGAGGCTATAAAGTTACAATATGCTCATAGAGAGGCTGATTTTGTGAGAAGCCCTATAAGTACTTTAAAATGGAACACACAAGTTGTTAAAACAGTGCCCAAGAGAGGCCTTTTTGTGTGTGTTTCAAAATCTTCATGGTTTTATGAGTGAAATCGCACGTGAAACACTCAAATGGAAGACTGAGTGTCCATAATGTTTGGGACTGATTTAAGTGACTTCACAAAACTTTTACCAGAACTGATCAAAGACAAAAAATATTTAAAAAAAAAAAAAAAAAAAAAAAAAAAATATAATATATGGTGATTCTTCAATTGGAGGCTTTTCGACAACTTCCAAATTTTGTTTAATCTATATTACAATATTTATCACATGTCCTCCAATAAAGATCTGAGTATATGGCCTGAGCAACCTTCAAGTGGATTTCAGGATAATACAATAATCTGTGACGGTAATGATTTTTTTTTTTTTTTTTTTTTTTTTTTTTTTTTTTTAGAGAAAAGTTGAAAAGCACAAATTAATTTATAAAAATGTTGCCTTTTTTATTTACATGATAACCAATTAGAAACTTTTTGTAATAAACAAATGAGTTTTCCCAAATATTCAACATGATGGTAATGACAGCAGTATTGTGGCACTGAATCTTTGACATATAAAATAAAATTACAAATTGTACAAACAAATACCAAGACTGAATATTCAAAATATGCTTTTAGTTCTTAGGAAAATTTTTTTTTTTTTTTTTTTTTTTTTTTTTTTATGTCTAGATAGAAGACGAGCCCAACATACAGTAGTGTTTAAATGTTTTAAATATTTTGCAACTATTTCTATATTAAGGAAATTAGGGAAAAGCAATTAAACAGACAACATAAAAAGTTGAACACTGGAATAATGATTGTTTATAAAAAGCCTTTTTTCCTAGAGTGTCAGAAACGTTTCCCCAATTGAAGAGTCATCCATATGTTTTGTATATTTTTTATGTAAATATAGGTAGGCATATATTAAAAATATATTTATATAAAAAAGGTCAAAATAAAAAATTAACACAAAAGGGAAAAGTTCAAAACAACTCTACGACCTGCCAGCCATGACTCCGCAATAGCAGTTAAAACTTGATTCACACTCCTTACAGCAGTGATGTACTGAGGTGTTTCTTACCTGGGATTCGTGCTGTTCCAGTACACAGCATACCGGTCTGAAATGATCTTACTGTCATCCGCGCACACGGTGACCCAAAACAGGAAGACGACCATGAAAAGTGTCAACTCCATCTGATATGCAATAGAGTTTTTGTCCATAATGTCAATTAACAGGGAGAAAATAGAAGCTCTGCTAATAATAGATGCGTTTAAGGAGAACGATCATGTGTGTGAGAGTCAAAATCATCACATTCTTCTGCGAAGGAATAAAAGTAAAGTCAAAGCTCAGTGAATGAACTTAACACGGAGGATCCATCCAGCATCTCGACCTCCATAGCTTGAGATGTTTCCATGACGATCAGTAAAAGAGAAGCACTGCATGTCAAACTACAATACCGCTTGCTTTTCACATCCATTCTTCCTTCCAGTGGCTTAAAAAAACTTTTCTCAGACTCGTAAAAAGTGGCCAAATAGTTGCCATCCATACGAACATGCACGCTCTAAAATCCTGCTGGTACTCCACACATGCGCGTGGTCCGTGCGTCTTCTCTCTGAAGCCACCTGACCGAGTCGGTCTTCTTTATCACCAGTCAATGAGAGTAAAAAGTAGCCAACACTTTAGTGTCGAACTGCCGTGTGAAAGTTATCTTGGTTGCGGGCTCGTGGCGCGCTCACAGACGCGATGCTGAATCCACACACGCCGCATCACGCGCAAAGTTGACGGTGAGGCGCTTTAAATGTCGCTTCTGCGCGTGAACAACTTGCTGCTCCTCACAGACCGTCGCTCTCACAAGTGTGAAATGACATTTTCTCTCTTTCCTACCTAAAGACGATCGGTCCTGCCTCCACAGCGCGCTGTCTCTCTCTCAGCACATGTCTCAGTCTCTTCGCTGTCTGTCCTCGACTGCGGGGCGGAGCTGCTTGGGAAGAGGGACCGCCTGGACCTACACACTGAAACTTTGGAGATATTGCCCATTAAGAAGGCCATTAAATGAAATTAAACTTAATTACAGTTCGCATTAGATAAAGAATGATAATTGCAAAATTGTGTGGGTGTGTGACATGTTTAAATGTTGTTTCTAATCTGAGCACTATAAATGTAAAATTGTTTGTAAATTTGGGGTAAAAACAAAATGCCAGCTGTGCTTACCAGTTGCCCTATTCACAAAACATCTTAAGGCTAAAAGTAGCTCCTAACTTGATGATTTAGGAGAAACTCTTAAAAATAATGGGCGTGTCATTCCCAATTTTAGGACTCCTAAATTTAAGAGTATTTCACAAAGCATTTTAGCACTAAAACTAGCTCCTAAATCTATGAAAAGTTAGGGGTAGTCAAGAGGACTCCTAAGTCACTAAGACCAAATCACAACCAATCCTAAAATGGCCGGCAATCCACCAAATGACACTGTACACCACTGAGGCAATAGTATAGAGCCTTGGGTGCTGAGCCTTTTCTTAATAAATGCAATAAATATTTGCAGATTTCCACTATCAGTTAATCACTGTGGGCATAGTTAGTAAACTTTTTGACATCATCCTTAGCAACGAGGTCAACCCCGTCCTTTCTCTTAGCTTAAGATTTCTCCCCATACCTTAGTAAAAGTTGGTCACAGCAGCTTTGTGAATAGGTTTTAAGAGGAAACTCTTACCTAAGAACTTCTACTGCTATTTAGGAGAACTCTTAGTGGTAAGATAAAAATGTTTTGTGAATACGGCCCCTGATCTTTACCGAACAAATTCAGGGAAAATATTACAAGGATTACGGTGCAGCATTTACCTTACCGCAGGCCTTTATATTTTACGATTCCAATATTTTACAGTTCTGGTTCTGGTCATTCAATTAGCCAATATCAATAATTATAAATTAAAAATAAAATAAATTGTTTATAAATTTAATTTAAAATGTATATTGACCAATTTCAGCTATTAAAATCTGTTTGTACTGGTAGGCTCCTGATCAATATGAGCAACTGTGACGGATCATGCAGATATTTGGGGAATGTCCCTTATTTCCCCAATAAATGTAGGTTATTCATACTTTTTTTTTTTTTTTTTTTTTTTTTTTACTTTTATTTCCATACTTTTACCATTCATAACATTTCCAACCATCATTTTTTTATTCTAAAAAAAACTTTTGTTTCACAATATTTTTATAGTAAAATGTAGCTATTGCCTTTTAAATATAATTTACAGATAACCAGTTAACAGGCATTATTTACATTCATTTTCTGTGTAAAATTTAAATTTTAGTCTAATTTCCACTCAGAAAAAAATACTTTATTACCTAAATTAATTAATATCCATAATGGTATGTTATAATTTATTAATTTAATTCTCGTATTTTAATCTTTGACCTCTTTCAAGTTGCCTGCACATTTTCTTGACTCTGTTGTTGCTTTTGTCTAGAAATGTAACACATATTTGAAAAGTACCCTGATATGAGCTCTAGTTCTTGGTACAAATGTAGAACATGTTCTTGGATCAACATTCCTGTTAAATAAACATAGTCCTGACCTTATCCCTAAACCTAATGACTATACCACAAATCAGAAGGAAATTGTAGGTTGATAACACCTCAAGCCTAAAACTAACCCAAAACCTAAAAAACTACATTGGTTGATAGGAATGCAGGTCCAGGACAAAAAAGGATGATGATCCTACATGATCGTTACCCATGTTAAATCATCAAATGAAAGAAGAGGGGGGGATGGTGCTTGTTGCTGTGCTTAGTGTAAAACTGCTAGAGACAGATGTGCATATGAGAGAGAGAGAGAGAGAGAGAGAGAGAGAGTCACTCCACAATGTGTGATTCAGCACTGATTAATATTTAAGCAGTAGAGTAGGCTGGGGGCTCAACAGACACACAGGAAAGAAAAATACAAATGAAAGTTTAATTCTGCTTTTAAAGATGGTACAGAGATTAATGGTGCTCATGTATTAAAGATTCAGGGAGTGTTCTGCATATATGTATGGAGCATGGAGTGCTTAATGACTTGTGGAGGGGATTGTGAAATGATTATACCCCTAACAGGACACAGATGCTACAGGAGGAGACGCAGCAGAGAAGGTACATCACAAACATAGATGCCAAAAAAATCTAAATAGCCTACTAGCTGAGAAGTCATGCTTATTTATTCTAAAATACAATATTATTATTAAAATAGATGATCTCATCTTCCCTGATATTAAAAACAACCGACAAAAAAAAAAAAAAGATATGACCGTAAAGATATGTTATGATAAAAATAAATGAGAAATTGTATATATAGGCCTATATTAGACTACCGTTTAAAGGTTTGAAGTCAGTAAGTCTTTGAAAGTTTCTGAGACTGAGTCAGTAAAACCAGTTATATTGTGAAATATTATTACAATTTAAAATAACTCTGTTCTATTTGAATATACCCCGGCCTAGTTCACAGCATTGTTTACACTTTCACAAGAAACGTGATTCACACTAGTTTTAGTTGTATTGCCCTGCGGGTATTTCTTCTAACTTGGCCTAACATTAAGTGTTTGCCAGCAGAGGGCAGCGTGACTCACTGGAGTTTGACCCTATGGCTGGATTTGCTCGCTTGGCTTTGTTTCATTCTGATATTCTCTGATCTGCTGCATAAGATCCATCAGCGGACATATTCAAACACTGAAAGCCCTAATAGATACTCTGAGAGGAAATGTTACCGCTGCTGCTAATAAACTGTTCACAAACAAATTATACTACCTTGTGGAAATCTTTTGACAAGTCCGGACAATGTTTGAAAAATATATCTGTCAGCGTAATAGGTCACTTTCTTAAAAGCAGTCAGTTGGAAATGTATATTGGCCTGAAGAGAGATGTGGCTAACAGAGACAAGAGGCCACATCTGTTTTTTCTTTCCTGAAAGATCTGCTGCACACGCCAGCAACCGCCATGTGTGTAAAACTATACTTGAGGGAACAAGCATACCTTTCCAATAAAGCTTCAAACGGAGCTGTACTTTTGCCGGACGGCAGCAAAAGCTTTACTTGAGCACTTTGTAAGCTGAGAAAGAGAAAACACAAATATACAAACACTGTCTCACACACACCACAGGAGTTTCGCTTCAGGTAAGGTTTTACTCCTCACTTAGTCTTGCTGTTATTTTTAAGTTTGTAATTATACATATCTGGGTCATTCCTGTTATGCAGTGCCTTTTTAACTTTAATAGGCCTATAAGAAAAATAAATATGTTTGTTTTGTTTTTATTTGGAAATATTTGTATTAAGACAGGCTCAGGCACTTTATTAATTATAACTTTCTTTTGAATCATTTTCTGGGTGGAATTAAAAAATAATAATAATAAAAGATCATTAATTAATTAATATAATTACACAAAAATGCACTGCATAGTAGGACTGATCCACCTGGTTTTGTATATGAAGATCAGTGAAATCATCTGTTATAGTATCCATAACTGCAGGCACTGCATTTTATCAACCCCTCAACACACTTTCAACACTCTCAACTTAAAAAACAACATCTTGCACTAGTTTTTTAGCCCTGAACATTTCAAAGGTCCATGTAACCACAGAAAATTTGGGGCCCTTACTCCTTGTAAGAGTAAATGTCTCAGACACAGAACATGGTTGAATTTGAAATGTCTCTGCAGTTGAAGTCAGGCCTCCTCTGATGCAGTTTGTGAAGGTCATCAAGTCCCATATGAAGCCCTGCTGTAAACTTTAAATGCCTGCTGGCACAAAAGTGCTGGAAAGCCTGCAGATACGGATTCCATGACCAGCCAGTATGCTGGAATTAATATCCTAGGGTTTATCTCACTTTAGCCCCTTAAAAGCTGAGACCTTCATAAAGATGCTTTTAAAAACATGTGAAGTCATTGAGACTAATTGGCGAATTAAACGCACATGAAAGTGCGCTGCATGAGTTAAAGGCAGTGGGTTAAAGAGATCGCGGATCGACAGATGTGCTATCAAATTACTGAATCATACTCAAACACACCCACATACCAAGACTCAGATGATGCAGACAAATATCATAATATTTGGGACCCTCTCCAGTGGGTGGGAGTAAACATGCAGTGCACCCTGTGACTTCTTCACCTGGGAAAAAAACCCCAATAACATTAGAAATCAGCATCTGTTTGACTTCTATTTAGCGTAATGTAAGGATTCACTGCATCTTATTATGTTCTATTAATTATCTGATCATTGGTGAAAAGTGTACCTGAATCTGTGAACCGGATTCTTACCAAAGGCCTCCAGTGAGTCACTGAGCATCTTTGCTGATGTTTTGCGCCCCCTTTTGAGTTCTTGAGGTACTGCATGAGCACATCAGGCCAAGGAGGTTTATAATACCTGAAGAAAGCTACACGTGTGTTGGAGCAGGTTTGGAACTAAACTCTGCAGGGCTGTGGTCCTCCAGAAACTGAGTTTTGCACCCCTGCACTATAATGTAAATGAAATTTGTTATTTTATAGTATGTAACTTATAAAACCTGCCTCCCTCCTTGAGGTGACACCAAAGGAACATATAAGTTCTGAATTATCTCCTTTCAAATTACCTTTTATACATATATAGAGGTAGAAGGCATCAAGGTATATCTGAATCCATATATATATATATATATATATATATATATATATATATATCCTTTTTTCCCCAATGTTATGATTCAATTTCTAGCTGGAAATAAGTACTATTAACTAAGCTTCATATATAACAATACTATAATAATAGCACTGTTATATCTAAAGTTCAATTAATGGTATTTTTCAGTGTTTGGTCAAATAGGTATCCCTGCCCAAACCTAATGTCATTTTACTGAGCCAGAAGCTGACGTGTCAGACCTCTCCATTGTTTTTCTAAGTAAACATGCGCTAGACCAGGGGTACCCAATCCTATTACTGGAGATCTACCTTCCTGCAAAGATCAGCTCCAACCATGATCAAACACAACTGAACCAGCTAATTAAAGGTGCAGTAAGCCATTTCTGAAAAACTGTTGAAAGTGGATCGGACCAAGCACCAGAACAAATACACTCATGATAAGGGAGGAGAGAAAGTGAGCAAGAGGGAGATTTGAAGAATGACTGTTGAAAAAGAGATGGCTAAGAGACATTACAAAAGATAAAAGGTCAGAGAACATCACTAGAAAAAGGAGGGTTATGATCAGGCCAGAGCTTTAGGACCCGCGTTAATGTTAGACAAGCTTTCCAGCTCTGGAGAGACCCAAGTGGGAAGGCCTGAAAACAGACACAGAGGTTGCGTTGTTTCTTCTCCATACGTGAGTAATATTGGTTTAGACTAGAGTGTGTGACTAACAACAAACTCTTGCTTGTATGTACTTATGAACTGTATGTTCATTATTTGTCATCTTCGCTTTATTTTTCACGAAGCTTTTTTTTTTGCTTCGCTTCTGCAATCATAAAGAGACATCTATTCTTGCATTGTGTGTTCGTGCATTTTTGGGGCAGAGCAATGAAGGGAGGGGTGTGTTTGTTTGGGTTGATTTCAAGTATCAACAGTGTTCAACAATGATTCTCAGAAATCGCTTACTGCACCTTTAAGATCTTCAGGAGCATTTGATAATTACAGACCAGTGTGTTGGATCAGGGTTAAATATGAACTCTGTAGGTAGGTAGATCTCCATGAAGAGGACTGGGCACCCCTGAGCTAGACAGACATGTTTGACCGTTGCGCTTGTATTTTGTGCATGACAGAGCATTCTAAGGCCCTGTCCCAAATGGCACACTTCATATGCACTTTCGGTCTTGTGGACTTGGACAATGCGTGCCACGTGCACGTGTCCATTAAGTTCACAAGACTGTAGGGTGTCCCATTTGTCATTTTAGGTTTCAGAAGTGTGCTCGCGAGCGCCCCTTTTGCGGTCGATATGCACCCTCAATGCACACTTTTGCTGAGCTCCACAACAGACTTCTTCCAGACAGTCACAAAAGTGCGGACTCGTAGGAAGACCACGAGTGTTTAGGGTGCCATTTGGTACAGGGTCTAAAAATATAGTGCTCAAGTTAAAAGAATTTCCACATTTAAAAAAAAAATATATATATGTGTCTCTAGAATGACAAACAAAATGACAAACAAATTAATGTCTTAATATGTTTGTAGAGCAAAGGTTCATAGACCAAGAAGTCTAAATTTGAAAACGGAAAGAGGGTTTGGAAAAGAAAAAGTCCACATTTCACTTTGCTGCCACTTATTGATAAACCATTGCAGCATTAAAAAGAGATTCAAGCTGTATATCATCATAATTTTTTTTCCATATGTAAGTAAAAGTTTATGAATGTAAAATGAACATATTTAGTTTGAAAACATTTCAGAGTAATACTGATGTTTTTTTGTCGTTTTGTTAGAAAAAGAACATGTAGTTTTCTTAAATTTAGTCTGTTTTGAGCAGTCATGAGTTGTAAATTTCAAATGAATTAATTAAATCCATTGAAGTCAAATAAAATTTCTCATGAATACTGATAAAATATATATGTTTTCTTGCATCACACTGGTTTTTGCTGTAGTTCTTGAATACATTTAAATGTCAAAGCATTTCTAATTTTTTAATTAATAAAAAGGGTGTAAATTAAGTAATAGCATGGTAAAAACATAGTAACATTCAAAACTTTGTGCATTCACTCATTAACGAGAAGTAACTGATTAGATACAATATGTTTTAGTTGAAAAATATTAAGTTATTACTGTTTTATAAGCTTACACTCCACTGGGTCCAAACTTGGTCCAAAAATATACACACTCATTTACAAGCAGTAAAATAAAAAGATAAAAAACTAATATCAAATATAGGCTAATGTAAGTAAATGTTGTAATATGGTATGACATCTGCAATCTAATGTATTGTGCATTGGGTGGTATAGTCCCACTACTGGGATCCCACTACTAAGTGTGCTGGGATGGTCAGTTGAGCAACAAGATCACATCTCACAGAGGCATTCTATTTTGTCTTCGTATCCTTCCGAGTTTGTTGGGGCTAATTATGAAATCACAGCTAGAAAAAATAAATAACTTTATATTTGTGTTACATCCACGCCTTCCTGGACTCCAGTTCCCAGCATCCTCTTGTTCTCCACACCTGTCTGCACTTCCCTCATCAGTCTTCCCGCCATCTCCCCGGATTCCCAGCACCTGTTGTCCTCATCAGCACTCCCTTTAAGTTTGGACTCACTCCTTGCACTCCTTGTCCGTTCTTGATGTTGTTTAATGTGTGTATGCTGTTTCCTTGTTCTTGGATTGTTCATTAAAGCCCATACAATTGTGGATCTCCGTATTCGCCTCATCCCTGCAGCACCACACGCTAACAGAAGAACGGACCAAAAAACCGCAGGAGATCCACAAGTAAAAGTATGGGATTGTTCCTGGTTCCCGTGCCTCCCATGCCTCCCAAACCAGCTACGGCGGTGGATCGTCTCATTGGGCTCCTGCAGGACGGACGTTCACTGGAGAGGTATGTGGAGGAGTTTGTTGAGTTGGCTTTTCTGACGAATTGGCCAGACGCTTGTTTAAACGCCCTTTTTCTGGAGGGGCTGGACGAGAGCACAATCCGGTTTGATGAACCTGACAATTCTGTTTCCTTAAACGATACTATTAATCTGATTTTGTATTTAAATGGTTCCGAGTTTGTTGTCGAAGAGGTTCTGGATGATACGTGCATATCTCGTCCAGTTCCCCCAGAAACACGGGCGGCCTGGCCAGTTCGTCCATCTCCATCTTCCTCCGCATGCCCCTCCAGTGAGCTTTTCCCCAGTGTCCTGCCGGACCCAAACCCCCGTATGGCCAATGAAAAGTCCTCCGCTGGGCCCAGACGGCCCAAGAGGAAGAAGAAAAGGGCCACCAAACAACCCCAGTTTCCTGAGTTCTCTGCCTCCGTGCAGCCCAAGTTCCCTGAGTTCTCTGCCTCCGTGCAGCCCAAGTTCCCTGAGTTTTCTGCCCCTGTGCAGCCCAAGTTCCCTGAGTTTTCTGCCTCCAAGCAGCCCAAGTTCCCTGAGTTCTCTGCCTCCGTGCAGCCCAAGTTCCCTGAGTTTTCTGCCTCCAAGCAGCCCGAGTTTCCTGAGTTTTCTGCCTCCGTGCAGCCCAAGTTCTGAGTTCTCTGCCCCCGTGCAGGCCGAGTTCCCTGAGTTTTCTGCCTCCGAGCAGCCCAAGTTCCCTGAGTTCTCTGCCTCCGTGCAGCCCAAGTTCCCTGAGTTTTCTGCCTCCAAGCAGCCCGAGTTTCCTGAGTTTTCTGCCTCCGTGCAGCCCAAGTTCTGAGTTCTCTGCCCCCGTGCAGGCCGAGTTCCCTGAGTTTTCTGCCTCCGAGCAGCCCAAGTTCCCTGAGTTTTCTGCCTCAGAGCAGCCTAAGATCCCTGAGTTGTCTGTCTCCGAGCAGTCCAAGTTTCCTGAGTTTTCTGCCTCCGTACAACCCAAATTCCCTGAGTTTCCTGCCGGTGAGCCCGGTCCAGTTCCAGTGGGGCTTTTGGTTGAATTTGAGGGGATGAACTGGACCCCATTTCCAGGCCCCGCCGAGCCAGCCGCTCCAGCTCCAGCCGCCGCCGCCGAGCCAGCCGCTCCAGCTCCAGCTCCAGCAGCCGCCGCCGAGTCCGCTCCAGCTCCAGCTGCAGCCGCCGAGCCAGCTCCAGCTCCAGCCGCCGCCGCCGAGCCCGCTCCAGTAGCCCACGAGCCCTTCAAGCCCCTGAGTCTCCCCAAGAATTTTTTTTTTGGGGGGGAAGGGTACCCGTGGGTGGGAAAGATGGGGGTGGGCTCGGAGACCCGCCATGGCCATCCCTAGCTCCTGACCCGCCATGGCCGCCCACGGCTCCTGACCCGCCATGGCCGCCCACGGCTCCTGACCCGCCGTGACGGCCCGAGGTCCTGGGACCGCCCTGGAGACCTCTGCACCCGTCTGCATCCCCCGCACCTGCCTGTAGGTCTCCAGGGCGCCCACCCCCCCTCCCCAGTTGTTACATCTGAGGCGCGTGGACGCGCCTACCGGGGAGGGGGAGGTAATGTTACATCCACGCCTTCCTGGACTCCAGTTCCCAGCATCCTCTTGTTCTCCACACCTGTCTGCACTTCCCTCATCAGTCTTCCCGCCATCTCCCCGGATTCCCAGCACCTGTTGTCCTCGTCAGCACTCCCTTTAAGTTTGGACTCACTCCTTGCACTCCTTGTCCGTTCTTGATGTTGTTTAATGTGTGTATGCTGTTTCCTTGTTCTTGGATTGTTCATTAAAGCCCATACAATTGTGGATCTCCGTATTCGCCTCATCCCTGCAGCACCACACGCTAACAATTTGACATATATTTAAGACTAAAATCATTTTCCAAAATTAGTTTTCTACATCTGACCTTTGACCTTTATTTAGGGTGCCATCATTTATAACTGATTTTGTCCTGTTAGGGTAAATTATTTTTGGCAAACTGTCTGAAACTTCACACACATTCAAATGCATTTTCATTATCTGAAAAGTAGTGAAAAGGTCTTAATGTTTCAAAAAACATTAAAAAGCTTTATTAACATTCCATTTCAGGGCTGGAAATGAACTTGTTTACTTGGTAGCACCGGAAATTAGGAGCACCAGCAAAAATTTAGGAGCACCACATTAAGTCTTAGACATTAAGTCTTGTCATGTGCTTTGAGTAAAAAAGTTGCTCGTCCGGACAAAAAATAGGATTTTTGTGTTGTAAATATGCTATACTTTATTCTGAAGCAATATTCTCATCAGTGTTCTATCAGCTTTGACATATTTAAATCTGCATATTTGTGATATTACCAATCAAATTAATTAATTTACACTGAAAAATTACAACTGCATTAAATATATATATATATATATATATATATATTTTTTTTTTTTTTTTTTTAATTAATATACAAATAAGAAATGTTGGAAAGAATGATACTTTTAAACATGAAACTAAACCGCCAGTAGGTGGCAGCAGGTGACTTAATGAGTGAGTCATTGAGTTATTCATTCAAACGATTCGTTCAAACGGCTGATTCAATCAAGAATGAGGCAGTTGTTTATGAATGGGTCATTGAATCTTTGACTCAACCGATTCATTCAAAACACTGATTCATTCATTAGCTAATAAAAACACAGTTGAGTGTCGCTGTGAGATGCGCTGTTGTGATCTTTGTTTGGAACTACCCCTTCAAAATATCCATTTGTCCCGGACAAGCGTTAATGTCGAGCCCTGTGTAATAGTGTCCTTTCCATCTTCTCTCTTCAGCTCTTTACATTTTGCACGCTAGTTAGCTTCATGTCACGTGACAACGGAGTGCAGTGAAAGGGAGTGATTGACGTCTAATATTAAATAAACTAAAATCTGCTTTAAACTTAAGAACAGAAAGAATAAGTTTAATTGGTTATGTGATAGAACGGTGGGCCGGTCACTGTATCAGCTCACAGCAGGCACATACTGTGCAGTAATTAGCGAACATTTTGTAGAGGAATGAAATCAGGTTGCACCTCAACAATTATTTGCACTCGCACACATGCTCCCAAAATGGTCGCAATTTCGAGCCTTGCATTTTATCTTGTGCTACTATATTTCATTTGGAATTCACATGTGAAAATGTCAAAAACTTGACACAAATTCAGATGCAACTTCGCTGCATGGAAAATAGTGAAACCATGTCTTAGTTCTTAAAAAAGCATTAAAAATCTTTAACATTGTTTCATTCTTGGAATTCCAAATCAATGATTGGAGCACAAGAGAAAATCAACAAGAGTTCTGTGTAGCCCATACCTTGCAGACATATCTCGATTTTTACCTGTTTAGTCATTATTTTTGGAGCATCCCTACTTGTCAGTGTAGTTAGGCCAATAGATAATCGTATCTGACCCTTGGTTGTAGTATGGATTACATCTTCCAAACTGGCATAGGATAATGTCCCCAAATGCCTGACTTCCACAACAATCCATGACTTATATTCTTAATCTCTGCCATCACCCTCACTGCTTATCCTCCTTGATCCTCAACTTCTTCCTTTCTTACTACAACCTCATTTTCTGATGCACTGCCATCACCATCATCAATACTTTCTGGAAAAGGTACAGCTTTTTTTCCTCTCGGTCTTCTATAAAACTTACTAACATCAACCTAAAACACAGGCAAAAAGACTATTATACTGCCTGCCAGAGTGCCAGTACTAAACAATAGTGCCAGCTACACAGAAAATATGTATCCCCTAAAAGGAATTTCACCATTTATGCATGAAGCACAGAATATTATTATTATTTTTTACAAAATGTGCATTAAAAATGACCAAAAACGTGAAATGACAAAAACCATATACAATGATATTTTTAAAAAACTGAATTTATGTGCATTTTCTAGTCTAAAATGAACTCACTATGGTGCCGTGACAGCATGTGACCTAGCATGCTAATGTCTCCTTCACTTCCTTGTTGCCAAAAATGTCAAGCACATGGCAAATAGATTTTAATTTTATTCGCTGAACATTATTGTTATGATAATGGGTTATTGTACCTTTAAGAAAGGTTTTAGTTTATGTTATGCGGCCCCTTTAAGGGTGTGCGTGTGCGTTGCATAGAGAAGTGACTGCAGAGTCATGTATGATGTTCTGTGTTGATATGCCAAAGAGAGTGACAGAGTAAAGCTTTCACAGTTCTGCTCATAGATATACATAATAGAGGCTAGATGTCTCGTCCGCGCTGCTGGCCAATGGAGGTCGACGTCCACACCTGGCGGCCATCTTGTAACAGTCAGCTCGCTCACTCGTAACATTGTGTTTTAATGGTGCATGTACTTTTTAAATAACCATAACTTGCTCAATTTTCTACCGATTTTCAAACTGTTTGGTTTGTTATAAACGTCAGAGATGTACTTATGACACTGCATACTTATGAATAATTATAACCATGGACTTCCATATGAAAATAACATTGAACAGAACAGATAGGTGCAATGAATATACACACGCACAAGGTATTTATGTTAAATCAATATATAGGCTACTAAAACTCAGTGTACAGAATGACAACATGAGATATATATATACACTTTTATAATATGAATATTACTATTATAATAAAATAATTTGAATTATTACATGTTTATTTTAACTTCTTCAGGGTTGGGCCATTTACTAGGCTTTTCCCCTTGACATTGCACTGTGCCTACTTCAGAGATCACTGTTCCAAAAAAAAAAAAAAAAAAAAGGTGTCCAAAAGACACATTCTGCGATTGTGTAAACAAACTTGTAAAAAGCTTTGGGTCAACAACAATCTTGTCATAGCCCCGCTGTTCCTGTGTAACAGGACCTGTATTGTACATACATCCACTAAGTAACTAACGATTATCCCAAATATAATCATAATATTGTCATATCTTACAGGTGAAAGGTGATCCCACGGGCTCTCGTTTTGAGACTACGGCGATTGGAGCATCCGTAGGCTGCACAAAAGTCTGGCATCTTCTCCTATAAAGCCAGCAATTTCCTGTATCATAATGTAAGATGTTTTTAACAAACCAAACCGATTGGAAATCATGTGCAACTTAAGTTATATTAAAAAGAAAGAGCAATTCTGCCTCTTCCACTGATGTAAAATTGCTGGGTAGCAGCTAAACTGTAACTACTAGGTCTCACTCAAAGCTTCTTGTTATTAGCCAGCTAATAACTACAACCACATCCACAAAGATTGTAATTTAGACAAAAGATTAGTTGTCATAAAATCGTTATTGGTGTCAGTAAAACCTATATAATTGAACAGCTCGATTGTGGTCTCAGCCTTGATAACTTGCGCAAGTAGCCGTGATACACAACTATGCTGCACGATTAAGTCGTTTTTCGAAAAGAAAAGCTGCAAAAAAAGCTTTAACATGTTCAAGCATCCAGAATTATAGCCACGTTAATAACGTTTGTAAGAAACCAAACCATTTGTAAATCCGTCAAGATTTCAGCGAGATAAGAGTATTTGTGTTCGTGCAGATCACTCACCTTACATCAGGTACCACAGAGCCCGCCAGAAAGCTTGCCTGTGACAAGATGGCCGCCGGTGATGACGTTAGAGACTCCGCCGTAAGACATCTAGCCTTTATTATGTATATCTATGGTTCTGCTAGCCACTGCCTGGCCTCCATTTATTACATTTTTGGCGACGAGGATAAACAACGCACTTCTGCTGACGAATCGTATGGGTTGGCACGAGTGAGAAGCCCTGCACGCACGGATTATATTGACAAAATGGCGATGTTCGGAACTGTGGGGGAGTTCGTGGAGGAAAATGGTGACTGGCTGGAGTATACGGAGCGTCTGGAGCATTTTTTCGCTGCGAATTAGATTGCGGACGAAGATAAGAAGCGCTCTATCTTGTTGAGTGTATGCGGAGCAAAGACTTATAAGCTCATGAGGAACTTGGCAACACCGCGAAAGCCGGGTGAGTTGGCTTACAAAGATTTAATCGACCTGATTCAGAACCACCACAGCCCGAAACCTTCAGTGATTGTGCAGCGTTTTAAGTTCCACACCCATTTTCGTAAGTCTGGAGACTCTATTTCAAAGTTTGTGGCCGAGCTGCGCCAGCTGTCTGAACATTGCGAGTTTGGGGCTGTACTGGAGGACATGCTGCGTGATCGTCTCGTATGCGGAATTAATGATGATGTAATTCAACGCAGACTGCTAGGGGAAGCGATGCTCTCCTTTACAAAAGCGATGGAAATCACACAAGGTATGGAGTCGGCAGCACTACATGCAAAAGATATTCAAAAAGCAGGTGGCAGTGCGAAGAGTGATGTGTTTCATGTGACTAAAGCTGTTAAAGTGAAAGCAATGGAATGTTACAGATGTGGGGGAGCTCACTATGCAAATGCTTGTAAATTCAAAGACACAGTGTGCCATAATTGTGGCAAGAAGGGACATTTGGCAAAGAAATGCAAGGGCAGCAAATCTAAAATGAAAAACTCAAAGGATGGGGGTAAACCTCACTCAAAAGCACATCACATTGTGGAGACTGAACAAGAGGAGACCTGTTCCTATTCAATGTTTAACTTGAGTGAAACTCGTTCAGACCCACTTTATGCGACAATTCAAGTCAATGGAGCAAGCCTTAAGATGGAAATAGACACGGGAGCTTCAGCATCGATCATCAGTGAGGAGACTTATGGGAAGTTATGGACTAATAATCAGACACCAACATGTGAGTCTTCTGTTAAACTGAGAACGTATACTGGAGAGATCATTCCAGTAGTGGGTGCGGTGAAAGTGAACATCGCCTATGGCAGTCAGGCCGCTGAAGCTCGCTTGCTCATGGCTCAGTAAAATTCAATTAAACTGGGGTGAGATTAGGCTCATTAAAGGACTTTGTGCAAGAGACGTGGTTGCGAGGTATCCAGAAGTGTTTAAGGATGAACTGGGCACCCTGAGGGGCACCACGGTGAAACTTTGTGTGGAGCCCAATGCTACACCTCGATTCTTTAAAGCCCGGTCTGTCCCATATGCAATGAAGTATAAAGTGGAAAAGGAGCTTGAGAGACTGCAGCAGCTGGGTGTCATTGAGTCAATTCAGTTTTCTAATTGGGCAGCCTCAATCGTTCCTGTGCTGAAAGAGAATGGTACAGTCCGCATTTGTGGAGACTATAAGCTGACAATCAATCAGGCAGCAAAGGTGGAGACATGCCCCATTCCAAGAGTGGAGGACTTGTTCTCGATGCTTGCTGGAGGCAAAACTTTCACTAAGCTTGATATGAGTCACGCCTATCAGCAGTTGTTGCTGGACGAGAAGTCAAAGCAATATGTCACGATCAACACTCACAAAGGGCTGTTTAAATATAACAGGCTGGTGTTTGGGGTGGCGTCCAGCCCGGCCATTTTTCAAAGGACAATGGAAAACCTGTTGCAGGGGATTCCACATGTGGCAGTGTACCTCGACGACATTCTGGTCACAGGGAAAACAGAAGAGGAGCACCTCAGTAACCTGGACCAGGTGCTCAAGAGGATGTCAGATGCAGTGCTGCGGCTAAAACAATGCAAATGTACGTTCCAGGCAGAGAGTGTAACCTACCTTGGACATCAAATATCAGCCCAGGGCCTCTATCCAGTGCCAGAAAAAGTCAGAGCCATCAATGACGCCCCCAAGCCAGGAAATGTGTCAGAGCTTAAGTCATTCCTGGGCATGGTAACTTATTACGGGAAGTTCTTGCCTGATCTATCAACTGTGCTAGCTCCGTTGTACCAGTTATTGCAACATAATTGCCAGTGGAAGTGGGGAGCGGCGCAAACAGCTGCCTTCACTAAAGTCAAAAATCTGCTTCAGTCAGCCAGCGTGCTAGTCCATTTTGACCCTGAGAAAGAGCTTACGGTGTCGTGTGATGCCTCTCCATATGGCATTGGGGCAGTACTGTCGCATGTGATGGAGGAGGGCTCAGAGAAACCCATTGCATTTGCATCAAGGACACTTACGAAAGCAGAAAAGGGGTACTCTCAACTAGACAAAGAAGGCTTGGCCATTGTATTTGCTGTGAAGCGTTTTCACCAATATTTATATGGCCGTCCCTTCACAGTTTTCACGGACCATAAGCCATTGATGAGCCTGTTCAGTGAGCATAAGAGCATTCCTTCCATGGTGTCGGCCCGTATCCAGAGGTGGGCACTGACATTGTCTGCCTATCAATATCGTATAGTATACAGAGCAGGGAAAGAAAATGCCAATGCGGATTAAGCCGGTTGCCACTTCCAGACACCCCAGCGTCCACTCCTCTGCCTCCTGAAACTGTTTTCCTGCTGGAAAAGTTGAGTGACTCACCAGTGAGCGCGAAGCAGATCAAAACTTGGACGAAGAGAGACAAGGTCTTGTCAAAAGTCAAAAGATTTGCGCTACAGGGTTGGCCATCCATCGTTGTGGACGCCGAGATGAAACCTTTTGAGAAAAGGAAAGATGAGCTCTCAGTTCAGGATGGTTATATCTTGTGGGGTTCAAGAGTGGTGGTACCTCTGTCAGGACGGGCCAAAGTGTTACAGGAAGTCCACATAGCCCATCCTGGGGTATCACACATGAAAAGCTTAGCGAGGGCATACGTATGGTGGCCTAATATGGATCGAGATCTCGAAAACAAGGTCCAACACTGCAAGGAGTGCCAAGAAAACCAGAAAATGCCCCCACCAGTTTCTCTTCAGCCCTGGGAGTGGCCTGGCAGGCCTTGGTCCAGGTTGCACTTGGATTTCGCAGGTCCGTTCATGGGTCGGATGTTCTTGGTCATGGTGGATGCCCGCACCAAGTGGCTGGAAGCACACATCTTGAAAAACATTACAGCTGCCGTGACAATTGATACACTGCGTCAAGTGTTTTCAAGTGGACTGCCTGATGTAGTTGTGACTGATAATGGACCGACCTTTACGGGAGAGCTGTTTCAAGAATTTGTCAAGTGGAATGGAACTAGACATATTCGTACAGTGCCTTTCCATCATGCGTCGAATGGGCTGGCCGAGAGAGCGGTGCAGACATTGAAGGACGGCTTAAAGAAGATGTCAGGAGCAAATGTTGAAACTAACCTCTCTCGTTTTTTGTTTCAGTATCGAATTACACCGCAGACTACTACAGGCCTGGCGCCTGCAGAGATGTTGCTGGACGGAAACCAAAATCTCACCTGGATTTGCTGCATCCTGATGTTGGGGAGAAAGTGAGAATCTGTCAGATGGACGTGATGTCCGTCGTCATCAAGATCATGTGAGGAGCCGTCACGTGGCAGAGCCGTGGGGTTGTCTCGATCAAGCCGGAGGGGCTGAGAAAAGGGAAAGTTCTGACTTAGAAGAAAGCCGGGTTTATCAACAACTGCCATCCACACAGAGCTCTGAGGTAACGGCTGTCTCTGTGCCGCAAGGGGTTTATAGTGGGAATCACAGTTAAATAGCCTAATGGGTTGCTGGGGAAAAAAAGGGGATGTTCTGATTGGACTGTGTGGGGTTGGTAATGTTGATTCTTAGGGGGGAGAGATGTTATGATAATGATTTATTGTACCTTTAAGAAAGGTTTTAGTTTATGTTATGCGGCCCCTTTAAGGGTGTGCGTGTGCATTGCATAGAGAAGTGACTGCAGAGTCATGTATAATGTTCTGTGTTGATATGCCAAAGAGAGTGACAGAGTAAAGCTTTCACAGTTCTGCTAGCCACTGCCTGGTCTCCATTTATTACAATTATTATTGTATTTTAAATGCAATTTTCTTTGCAACATTTATAAATGACGATGTCCCATAGAGGGTTAAAAGACTATTATTTACAACTCTTCCTTTTGATTATACAAATGTGTCATTAAATGTATACAAATTTATGAAACTGATCTGAGATCAGGTAAAAACCATATAGACACTGATTCATAGGTTTACAGAGATCATCGCCCCGTAGTGGCGAACCATTGAAATTTCGAAACAGCTATGACGTAACACAGCCGCGTTTACTAAAATCACATGACTTTTTGATACACAGTTTTATACGCGCTCCGAATCACTAATTCAAATCAAATGATTCTCAATGGTGTAGAAGCTTCACGAAGAGTGTTTCAAAAGCGTCCATCACTACTTTCAAGGTAGCCTGGTAAGACCGGTTTCCAGGAGAATGCAAGTCCGTTTCTGCATTCTTATAGAAATGAGAAACAGCAAATGATTTGAAAGCGTCAGACAGGAAAATAAAATAAAAAAGTGACACCTCATCTTTAAGAAACTCACAGTAGCCCATTTTTCTGTTCTGCTAAAGTTGAGCAGCAGAATGGCAAACCAAGAGTTAATTTGGCACATTCCCGTGCAGCAGAGATTCAAGGAAAAGATGAGTCAGTCCTCCGCATACACATCATGAACAGACAAATCTAATTACTGGCTGATTCTAGCGGCTTGAACAGATTACATTAGCCCTCCTCATATGAGCATGAGAGGAGAGTGAGCGTGGGCCGGCCAGCACTGGCCCCACTATTAGATTAAGCAGCACTGTGTGGTGGTACGGCACTCTGTCACCATCAACCAGGAGAAGAGCTACTGGCGAATCATTTGAAGGTCACCAGAAAGCCTTAAGCCATCACAGCTGGGGTCACAAAGGGTCAGAGCAGTTATTTTGCTCCCTCTGGTACTTTCTGTTATTGACTGGAAGATCAGAAAAGATGATTATGCTTATAGAGGATTTTTCATGTGAGCTTTGGTGTCTAAAGAAGGTCTGTGCTGTAGAATTATAAGAAATAGGAAGATGTGTTGACGATGATAGACATATACTAGAAAAATTAGTCTAAATGACATACTAAAACACTGCCAAACACAGCATTACAGGCACATGTGTGTCCTAATGGACCAAAGTGTGAGTTGAGGATTTGGAAAAAATGGAAAAACCACTATGAATCTGACACACATGGCCGGCAAAAGAAAAAAAAAAAAAAAAAAAAGTAACTGTATAAGTGCTTTTTAGGAGCTGACATTCACCTACAAGACCTCTGCTGGGATCTTTTGGATGTTTTAAAATGGCTAACCAATATACTGTATTGTTAATAATCAAAGCAACATGATCAGGGAGGGAAATTAACCACATATTCAGGATTCAATTGGTTACTAATATTGGGGATGACATGTCTGACTGTCTATTTTGGCTTATGGCCCAGCCCAGTCAACTTTTAGTATTTGTTTGCAGTGGAACTGGATTAAATAGTTTGAATGCTCAGAGATTGGCTCCGATCCCAATCTGACTTCTGACTTGTGGTGCCGCCTGAATCATAATCATACAGTGTTCATTTGTTGGCTAGAGGAGAACTGGCCCCCCGACTAAGCCTGGTTTCTCCCAAGGTTTTTTTCTCCATTCTGTCACCTGATGATGTTTGGTTTCCTTGCCACTGTTGCCTCTGGCTTGCTTAGTTGGGGACACTTAATATTCAACAATATTATTGATTTGACTGCACTGGCACTATTGTATGAGAACTGAACTGCGCTGGATGATGACATCACTGTTTTCTCCAGAGCTGCTGTATAGATAAATGAACTAAATTAATAAACTAATGATTTTTACAATGTAAATGAATCAACATTGAACTTAAGCTGGACAATGACACTATTTTCTTCTAGAGCTGCTGTACAGCCGAAACAAACTTTATTGCATAATTTTCGTGTTATCACTGTAAAGCTGCTTTGAAAAATCTGTATTGTAAAAAGCGCTATATAAATAAAGGTGACTTGACTCGGTTCACAAAGCAATGTTGCAGTTTCAAATATTTTTGGGGTTAATACTTTAAAAAACATATAAAAACATACCTGAATGGGTCAAATTAAATTGGTTTATTCACAAAAATCAGGACAAGATTTATTGTTCAACAAAATATAAATTAGCAACTCAGCAATTTACTTAGCAACTTGACAAATTCTTATTTATCATTATTTTTAACACATATTTATAAAGTGAACTCCACAATCTTTGCCTCAAGAGAACATCTGGTAAGGCAAATCTTATATGCAATAATTTATATAAGCATATGGACCAAAACAGACAAGCAGTGACAATTAACAAACATCATTAAGTAAAAAGATGAGCTCTTAACATTGCCACACAACAGATAATGAACAACAATAGCATAAATAAAGTATGCAAACAAACAGCAAAACAATAAGTCCGGAATAGCAACCACATTATTTACTCATTCAGTAATCAGAGATTTAACTTATGTGAAATAATTGCTAAAATTAAACAAAAATTAAATAGAAAGATTTAAACTAAAACTAGAAATCAATTTAAATTCAGTCTAATGTGCTTTTATGTAGATTCAAAGTAATTTCTTGTATATGTGACTTTAAAAAAACCTTGTATGTTGGATAAAATGTAATTTTTTTTTTTTTCTATAGTGCGGTTTGCTTGCATAAACAAAAATAACAAAAAAAAAAAATTAAGCAAAGGTGTTTTCTAAAATCCTCGCAAAAACAGCGAGTGATCCAGGATTCGTCATTCTAAGCTGCAGGCCAAGCTGACCAGGCTTTTATCCAGCAAAATGGGACCATTAATGTAAATGGAGACCCATCAGGGTCTGTAACAGAAACCCAGAAGAGAACTGCATCTTTCTGTGCTATCTGAGCAATAATGGCATGAGATACAAATGTAGCATAATGGAAATAGCCGCTCCGCTCCAGGAGAGATCCATTTGGGGCGGTCTATAAGAGATGTACCGCTGAGTTCTGACTGGCATAATCATACCATCAATAGAGCACTTGATAATGCACATGTACAGACACAAATTAAGTCTATCAGTGGACTAAAGACCGCTGACTCTGTTATTCAGCCAGCGCTTCAAGTTTTAATCTGTGCCTTGGACACATGCAAAATATTTCAGTTGTAAATGTGTACATGGCAACAAAGCTTGTCAGAACCATCACAAATTATCAAACAAATGGCATTTATTTATTTATCTTAGGGAAACAAATTCCAAGTAAAAAAGGATATTTGAAAGTAAATAGAATCGCTTTTGATTTCATGTTGCCGCCACTGACAAAACACATGTGGGTCATAAAACTTCAAAATAACAGGGAACATAGTCTTCTATGGCAGCATTATTTTTAGACTTTTTAGAAAGAGCAATAAAAAGATGCAGAGACTAAAAGTAGCATAAAATTCAGTAAGAGTCAAATCTTGGAGAAATCTGAACCTTCAGTAATGTGCAGAACAATGAAACTGCCCTGACCTAGTGCTTCACGACAACACAACACAAGCCCAGTAAAGTGGAGGAGATGGACCACTAAGAACTAAAGGGAGAAAAAAAAAAAAAAAAAAATAGTAATGATCAATATGGTGGAGTATTTATTTATTTGGTGCACCTTTTTTATATAGCGCTTCATACAATACAGATTGTTTTAAAGCAGCTTTACAGTGATAAACAGGAAAATGATTCAGTGAGGTCAGTTCAGTGTTAATTCAGTTCTGTTAAATAACTGTGAAAATTCATAAATTATTAAATGAGTTCAATTCAGCTATAAAGCAGCTCTGCAGAAAACAGTAATGTCATCATCCAGCTCAGTTCAGTAATGTGAGTGCAGTAAAATTAATAATATTGCTAAATATTAAAGTGCACCTATTATGAAAAAATTCACTTTTACATGGTGTTTGAACATAAATGAGTGTCGGCAGTGTGTGTACACAACCACCCTATAATGATAAAAATCCACCCACTCCTCTTTTTTTAATCCCCATAAATCATAAGCAGCGTCTCAAAACAAACTCTTCACAGATTCTGGGCAAAATGACATCACTTTGCACAAGCCCCACCCACAACTGTTGAGGGACTCTGCCGTATTAGCATAGACCCCGCCCTGAGCGAGTTGCACATTGTCCACCATTTTCTCCAGGCCGAAGCAGCTGTAGCGACAAGTTGTTACTTAAGGATGGATCAGTACAAACTGTTCGTGATCCAGCTTATTGTCTCCGGAGCGATACTGGTCACGGCAGTAATGAAAGGAAGAGCGCGCACTTTATTACAGTTCATCGGAGTTGTTTAATGGATAAAAAGTTTACCAGTTTATTAAGCATGCCCCAAAAAGGCATAAGGTCTGTATATACAGTACTGTGCAAAAGTCTTAGGCACGTCAGTATTTTCACCCCCCAAAAAGGGATTAAGCCAGTTATTTATATCTTTTGCTGTAGTGTGTCAGTTCACATTTCTAAACATTCATTTTGGTATGCACAAGGAGTCTGACAACAGCCGGTGCTCCACACTGAGATCTGATCTCACCATCATCAAATCCGTCTGTGATTACATGAAGAAACAGATCAAACTGAGACAAACTAAATCCGGAAGAACTGTGGCCGTGTCTCTAAGATGCTTTAAGAAACCGACCTGCAAAGCTACAGTACTGTGAGAAGTTTTAGGCACTTTGTAAAAATGTTGTAAAGTGAGGATGCTTTAAAAAATACTGTCATAAATAGATGTTATTTATCAGTTAACTTCTATTAACCAAATCAAATCAATATTTGGTGTGACCACCCTTTGCGTTTAAAACCACTTTTGTCCAGGTACACTTGCGCATCGTTTTTCAGGTAGCTTTGCAGATTGGTTTCTTCAAGCGTCTTGGAGACGTCAGATTCATGTTCATCATTTTGAGACACGGTGAAGAATAAATTCTGGAAGAATTTACCTCAGAGGAAGAGCGCGGCTTTCAATTTCATTTCGAGGATCAACTTGATCAAGCAGATGATTGGGAATGGTAAGTTTTTTTATTCTTAAGTTCTTTATTCTAATCGTCATATAGTGTCTGTGTATATTAAATCACAAAAAGAATATTTAAATATGAATCCTGCATGTTCTGTGTGTTTCTGTGTGAATGTTTAGGCCTAAAACATTCGTTTACTACACAGTAATACCATATTGGCTTTTCCCAAACTATTTTGCTATACTGAGATGAGTGAAATCGACTGAAATACGTAATAAATACTGAAAAAAAATGTGTTAGCAACGTATTAAACTGCACATTAACATCATTATATTTTAAAGTATATTAAAATAGAAAGCATTATTATAAACTGTAAGTAAAATTTCAATATTGCTGTTTTTTTTCTGTATTTTTGATCAAATAAATCCAGGCTTGATGAGCATGAGACTTCTTTCAAAAACATAAAAAATGGTCCAATCTTTCGACCGGTACTGTATATAACTTAAAATATAATGGGCCTATACAAAATTTTCTTTTCATGATGTGCAATAATACATGCATGCATGAGATCACAAAAATCATGTTTTCTGTTAGTTATTGGTTTTACAAAATCAATTGTAGGACTTTTTCCTGACACTAAATGCATATGCTCACTTAAATCAATGTTTTTGCACGATTTAAGCTAAATAATCTATTTTCACAATACTGTTCAAAAGTTTGGGGTAAGATTTGTTTATTTATTTATTATTGTTTGAAAGAAATCAATACTTTTATTCAGAAAGGATTTTTATAATGGTACAAAATATTTCTATTTCAAATAAATGCTGTTCCCCCCCAAATATCCCAGTTTCCACAAAAATATTAAGCAGCACAACTGTTTTTAACACTGATAATGAAAAGAAATATTACTTGAGCTCTAAATCAGCATATTAGAATGATTTCTGAAGGATTGTGTGACACTGAAGACTGGAGTAATGATGCTGAAAATTCAGTTTTGCTATCACAGGAATAATTTACAATATAAAATATATTAAAAGAGAAACTAGTTATTTTAAATTGTAATTTAACTGACTACGGATATTACTTTGATATGAATGTTATTATCTCAAGAACAACAAGTAAACAAATGTGCTTTTCGTACTGCGGTAAATAAAATAAATCTTCTATTATTATAGTTATTACTTGTTGTGGCTTATTTCATTAAACATAATTCATCATTTATTTAGCCCAGCTTTTTATTAAAACGATTGTCCACAGCTTGTCTGCTACCACTGTGGCAATCCAAATGTAATGTTATTTGTCATGCCAATAAAGTCTAGTGAATTGAAACTGAAACCGAGAGAAAGGAACAAAGAGAAAGAGAGAGAAGAAAGAGAGTGAGGGAGAGAGCTGACCATGTTTTATTCATTGTAGCACCAAGTGAAATTTGGACTCCAGGTGCACCTATTTTAGTCGTCTCTAGACACCTCACTTCCCAGGGCTCTGAGTGTTTCCATTTGTTCAGCTTGAGCAGTTCAGTTCATCAAGGCTTACACTCGTTTTTCCCCCCGCGATTTCAAGATTCTCCTTTCACTGCCTGCAATAAATAGTTTTATACTTGGAAGTTGTAAACTTGCTCTTGAGTGTTTTTTGGCAGCTATCTACAGTGTGGTCAGCCCTCATAGTTTAAACTACCCTCTGAAGAAGGCCATATAATTTATCAACATTTCAGACTGTAATTTATGAATTTAAACCACCATTTTAAGCTGAACGGCCATTTATATTAAGCAAGCCTGTGAAATGTTTTCATTTTTAGTAGATTTCACAGTTCTTTATTACAGTAAAGCAAACCTTATAGCCTTACGGCTCAGAATAACAAAGAAGAAAATGAATTAAATCCATTTAAAATTCCTTTGCTGTAATTAACATTATAATTAGCCTTTTAACATCTCTGACAGAGACCAGATCTGTCTCCCCACAGTCCAGTCGTTGCGGGCCTCCGATTAGTATAGGCAGTAGTATTGGAACAATAAGACAGCATTCTGTCATAGATCAGTATGTGGCTATTTGGTGACTCATTTAATAAGCACTTTTGTTAATTATGCTAATAGCCTAGAAATGCCCAGCAGGAATAATTGATAGATAAATGTTTAGTACAACCAGTTAATGGCATAATAGAGGACCCAACCGATTATACACATCAGTGTGTTTGAGCTGGGCAGGTGTAAAGGCAGCCAAACACTTGCAGATCTGCTTCCGAACCTTTGATGTGTGGAGTTTAATAAATCTAATAGCCGTATCAAAGTCTTGAGAAACACATGGATTGTGTTGTTCAAGAAACCCAAAGGTCAATTATATCAGCCCATGCGTCTCAAAGTGATGTTGATGGTTTTTATTAGTAGGCTATAAAAATCGGACTGTGATCTTCATGAGGTATCCTGCTTGAATCTAGGGATTTGGTCACATGCTGTTCCGCCTGGTGCTCTGATGTCTGTGTGCCGTCTGTTCTTTTGCCCTCACCCGTTTGATAATGACTCACAAACACGCCTACAACCAAAAACCAAGATGCAGTCATGTTTTTCAGCGGGAGAGCATTTGAAAACAGGAATATATGTTTCCTTGATTGATGTAGTAAGAAAGAGAGGAGAGAGAATACACAACATGGACAAATATGTCAAAAAGTGATGTTACAGTGCTATGTCAGTATACAGTTTTAAGATATCAGTCTTATCTGTTTGTCAGTAGACATATATCAGTGACATATCAGTCATTAAAGGTGGTGTATATGGTTGCATCTAATTTTGTGATTTCTTTAGAATGGAGAATTTTCAGGTGAGAGATGGAGTGTGTCTATGTGTCTACAATGTTTTTCATCTACCATTTAAAAGTTTGGGTCATTTAAAAAAAAATACTTAAAGTACATTAATTTAATACTTTTATTTACTGAGGACGAACAAAGAATCATAATAGACGTCTTTCAAAAACATTTAAAAATCTTATTGTCACTTATTCCAGTCATTTCATTAGCTTTATAAAAGCTTTTAGCCTATATTTTCACCACAGTCACACAAAAGTTTTGAGAAAAAAAACATAACTAGTCATTAATTTTGAATAATTATGCCTCTTTATTCCCTAGTGTGTATAATACGTTTTTTTTGTTTTGTTTTGTTTTTTTTTTTAACTAATTAGACATGGCCTATTTTTCTAAATGTCAAAACAATGAACACAGTCATTATGGTAGTTTTAAAAATATTATCTAAAACAATAAATTTATATATTTTAAAGACTTGTGTACAAACATGTGATTCCAGTCATTTCAGTAGCCTAATAAAAGCCGTTTAATTTTACATGGAGCAGGTCACCTCATGGAGATAGCCAAGTTGGATCACATGACCAGCTGAATAAAAAATATAAATAAATAAACCCCTTGTCAGTAAACCCCGTGTTATTTTATACTTTTACTCCTGAAATATATTATTTTGGATGGTGGGTTCTGTTTATTCCAAGGTTCAAATAATAAAGAATACATATATTAAATGTGGTCTCAGACTTTTGGACCCACTGTATACAGAAAATGTGAATAAATGAATAAAAGAAAAGTGGAATTTTTGGTGGAAGGGAAACGGTCCTGGGCTGTTTTTACCTAACCAGGACAAAAAGAAGAAAAAGCTTCAAGGGTAATGACATCACCAGTTTGGTAGTGCAGACGTTGAAGTGCCAGTGGGGAGGGGTTAAAACAGAGCTCGATTACTCCCAGACACATAGCTGACCAAAGACCACCTGATTAGAAACAGCAACCCGCTGGCATGCACTATAGAAGCTAATCAGAGAAGTTTAAGGAACCTAAAAGGGAACACACGGCCGCATATGTAGGTCAGGACCAGTGAGCCCCTCTGTGTGAGCTGTACAACATCAGTGTAGCTGAGATTATAGCTGAGTCCTGTAGGCCTGAACATCAGAAAGAGGCCGTGACCTCATGTTTTAAAATACTGATCCTGTGTCACTGATCACTGGGAGGTTTCTGAATATGAGTCATAATAGGCCCTATAATAATAATAAAAAAGGGGGTGAAAACTATACTTGTCATAATTTGAATTAAATTGGCCACACCCACAGGATACTATCCTGGGGCTGTATTACAGAAACAACCTAACTCAGAATCCTATCCCATCTGTTTAGTAACCATTGTAATTTCACTGTTTCTGCAAGTTTCTGTGATACATCTGTACACTCTAAAAAATGCTGGGTTAAAAACAACCCAAGTTGTGTTGAAAATGAACAAACCCAGCAGTTGGGTTAAATATTTGCCTAACGTGCTGGGCAGTTTTATTTAACCCAATTATTATTTAAAAATGACTATATGGCTGGCTTAAAATGAACACAAAATAGGTTGGAAATTAAAAATCAGACACATAATTACTAGAGGTAAAAATAATAATCAGAAGGTGAAACTTTATGTTAAATGTTCATTTATTAAACATTATTAATTTCCAACATATTTCGGGTTCATTTTAAGCAAGCAATGCAGTAATTTTTAAACAATAGTTTAGTTAAATAAAACTACCCAGCAGGTTGGGCAACAATTTAACCCAACCGCTGGGTTGGTCCATTTTCAACCCAACTTGGTTTGCTTTTAGCCCAGCATTTTTTTTTTAGAGTGTAGCATCTGGACCAATCAGACACACAAATTATTCATTATATTTAATGAATAATCCAGCAAACTCACTCTCCCAACAAAGGTCTGTGAACGATCCCCCAAAACTGCAACAAACATCCCAAATGCAGCTAACACCGGGCCTCTGGTTACAGGACACATGAAGACTGATGAGACTTTTTGACCGAAAGGAATTTAGAGAGAGTTTTGGCTCACTCAATTCTCATTGAAAAGGACAAATAAACCATTTTAATTTAATATATTATATATAACATAATATATTTAATATATTCTATATGTATTACCACTTGTACGGTGTACATTTAAGGACATCCTTAGACCTCAGTCATACAACAAAAAGGTGTCATGCCTCAGACTAAAAGGCTTCAGTCATTGGACAAACCAGCATCATGCCTCAAACTGAAAGGCTTCAGGACAGGTCTCAGGAAAAACGTCGTCAGTTGTCAGGTCTCGTACAATTAGGCATCGGACGAAACAGCCTCAGAATAAAAGGCATCAGACGAAAAGGATGAAACGGACTAAAAGGCATCATGTTTTTTTGTATAACTTTCTATTGGCTTTTATCCCATCATAATGCCATCCTTCATTTGTCTTTTTCTTTCTCCCGATTTTTATATATAACTAACTATTCTCTAGAGCTGGTCCGAATACCATTTTTTTGAGCTTCGAAGCTTTGGTATAATTAACACCGAATATTCAAAGCTTCGGAAGGAGGGGGCTGAACATATTCTTCTTTCTAATAAATGCAGGAATCTCTGTGTGTCTGTCTGTCTGTTTGCATTTTTATTATGTCGAGAACCGTTCATCCAATCGACTTCACGCGCGGGTGTGTTGCTGCGGACCTAAGGGAGTGGAGTGTCGCATTTTGGTTCAACACGTTCAGAGTTAATAACCTTTTAATAAACTACAGAACAGCGCGAGCTCACGCAGGCAGGGCTTATATGCTCCAAGAACGGACACTGCATTAGTGATACAAAACACAGGTCTGTTAAGAGCAATACTTTTAATAAGGCAGCCTAACATTTTTCTAACAAACAAATCTCTCCCAAATCAAAAATTAGCAGCACAGTAATTACTGACACAGTAAAGGGTAAATAAAAGAACGAAAAATAAATGAACAAAGTGCAACGAACTTTAATAAATAAAGAACACATACTTTCAATAACAGCATCACACATTTTAATTAACGAACAGTTTTAATAAAATTAAATGAATTCCTTATATAGAATAAAACAAACTGTAATAGGCTGTTAAGGTAGCCTAACATTTTTCTAACAAACAAATCAATCCCAAATCAGAAATTAGCAGAACAGTAATTACTGACACCGTAAAGGGTAAATAAAAGAAGAACAAAAAATAAATGAACGAAGTTCATACGTTTTTTATGACTGCAGTATTCGTATTTTCCAAGCAAATTAAGTGCACGTTTTTATCATGTGTAAAATTACCGATTAACATGGCGGATAAAAGCAGCTCGTTTTTTTACACCAAATACTATAGGCGTACTACTTACAGAACTCAGGTGATATTTCAAACTTGATGTGCTGTTGCGGTAGGATAGATTCAGATCGCATATTTTACACACTGCCTTTGTCTTGTCCTCACTCAATTTAAAGTGCTCCCACACAGCTGAGGTCTTCGGCATTTTTGTCTTCTCTTCCAGACGTTCACTCAGGCGATCTGTATTTGTATTCAAACGCAAATGAGAACCGTTTCGCGGGCATGCCACGTGTTCAAAAAAAAAAAAAAAAAAAGAATATTTGAATCTCAAAATTTAAAAACGAATGCCAACCCACCGAACGAATATTCGAATAATCGAATTTTATGGTCCAGCCCTGCTATTCTCAAATTGATGTAAGGTGTGTGTGTTAATTATGTAGAATCTATCTATTGATGGTATTCATGTATTCATGTAGGCTATTTATGTAATCCCTTGACAATGTTCATGTTATTTTTATTCGAGCATTAAAAACGAATAAAAAAAAAAGAGGGGTGGTGGCAAAGGTAAGCTATAGGCTACCTGATATTTTATTCTTACAGCTTTAATTAAATATTATACTAGTTAGGTTCTATATAGAAAAGAACATGGCGATTCTCACATTGGTCTGCAGAAAACAATTAACTGAATTAAAATGTAATCAACTTTCTGACAGTAGGTGGCACTGGAACAGCAGAAATAAAGCCGTTTCCCTGGTAACCTCTGTACACAAAGCAACTGTGCTTATAACAACGCAGTCTAATAGCTCGAAAGATTTTTTACTTCCCTTATGAAAATTAACCATGGTTTTACTACAAATAAAACAAAAAACATGGTTATTGTAGCTAAACATGGTAACCACAAATTAACCATGGTTTTCTACACTATAGTTTATGGTATTTGTAGTAAAACTATTGTTATACAAATAGTATCAATCCGACAAAATAAAATAATAAAACCATAAACTATAATAAATATACTATAATACCATATACCATTTACTATAATAAAACCATGGTTAATTTTCTGAAGTGTTCATGATAGTTTGCAATGCAAGTTAGTTGCAATGTGTTATTTATTTAACTTTTTATACATGCAAATAAAACTAGCGAATAATACAAATGTACAAAATCTCAGTGGGATATGTTTTATAAAACTTAGTGTAACATTTAACAGTTAGAAAACCACGTGCATGTGACGTCACATTGAGGCGGGGCAATTAACTTCCTTCTAAGTCCATTTTGTCTGATGCCTTTTAGTCTGAGGCTGTTTCATCTGATTCCTTTTTATCTGAGTCCGTTTCGTCTGATTCCTTTTTATCTGAGTCCGTTTCGTCTGATGCCTTTTAGTCTGAGATTGTTTCATCCGATGCCTAATTGTACAAGACCTGACACCTGACGTCGTTTTTCCTGAGACCTGAAGCCTTTGAGTCTGTGGTGCAATGCCATTTTGTCCAGTGACTGAATCCTTTTAAGATTATTACTCTAATACTCTAAGATTATTATTCACGTCGGCACTAATGATGTTCGACTTCGCCAGTCGGAGATCACTAAAATTAACATTAAAGAGGTGTGTGAACTCGCAAGTACAATGTCAGGAGAAGTAATTTGCTCTGGCCCCCTTCCTGTTCGTCGGAGTGATGAGATAGTTAGCAGATTATCATCACTCAATGGCTGGCTGTCTAAGTGGTGTCCGCAAAATAATATAGGTTTCATAGACAATTGGAAAAGTTTTTGGGGCAGACCTGACCTGTTGAAAAGAGATGGTATTCATCCCTCCCGGGATGGTGCTGCTCTTCTCTCTAGTAATATGGCACATAGTCTTAGAGCTGAAACATGACAAACTGGGGCCCAGGTCAGGAAGCAGACATACTGGCTAAACCGACCGTCTGCTAGCTGCCTCACGTTACAGAAGTCAGATAATTCAGATAACTCCCAACACATAGAAACTCTTACACCTAGATATTTTCAAATAGAGACTGTGTCTGTACCCCGAATTAGTAAAAACAAAAAACTTCCAAACCCATTTAATGGTAAAAATTTAATTGATGTTCAACAAATAAAAAATAGAGATAATAATGCTAAACAAATGATAAAACTCGGGTTGTTAAATATTAGATCCCTTTCTTCAAAATCACTTATTGTTAATGATATTATCAAAGATAATAATCTAGATGTGCTGTGTTTGACAGAAACTTGGCTAAAACCGGATGATTACATTACTTTAAATGAGTCTAGTCCTCAAGGTTATGATTATCGACACAATGCCCGTGAGAAAGGCAAAGGGGTGGTGTTGCTGTAATCTATAGTAATACTTACAGTATTAGTCAGAAGTCTTTCAAATATAATTCCTTCGAAGTGATGGTACTTTACGTAACATTATGTAAGTTGACATTTGTGCTGGCTACTGTATACAGGCCACCAGGACACCATACAGACTTTATCAAAGAATTTGCTGACTTTCTATCGGAGTTAGTACTAGCTGCAGATAAAGTCCTTGTTGTTGGTGATTTTAATATCCATGTAGATAATAAAAAAGACACATTAGGATTGGCATTTGCAGATATTCTAAACTCTATTGGTGTTAGACAACACGTGTCAGGACCCACTCATTGTCGTAATCATACTTTAGATCTAATATTGTCACATGGAATTGATATTGATGCTGTTGAAATTCTGCAGCAGAGCGATGACATCTCTGATCATTATCTAGTCTCGTGCATACTACATTTAGTCAAGGCGGCTAAACTGCCTCCATGCCATAAATATGGTAGAACCATCACTTCTACCACTAAAGATCGCTTTTATAAATAATCTTCCTGATCAGTTTCATCGCCTTAGCATACCAGAAAGCTTAGAAGACCTCGATGTTGCAACAGAAACTATTGCCTCTGTCTTTTCCAGCACATTAGACTCAGTTGCTCCTTTGCGCTTAAAAAAGATTAAGGAAATTAATCCAATGCCATGGTATAATGAGCACACTCGGGCCCTAGAGTTAGCAGCCAGGAAAATGGAGCGCAGCTGGAAGAAAACAAAACTAGAAGTATTTCGCATTTCGTGGAGAGAGAGAATGATTGAGTACAGAAAGGCCCTAAAATCTGCTAGATCTGCCTATTTTTCAAAACTTTTAGAAGAAAATAAACACAACCCTAGGTATTTATTTGATACAGTGGCTAAATTAACAAGAAATAAAGCTTCAACTTCTGATGTTTCCAAAGAGCACAGCAGTAATGACTTTATGAACTTCTTTACTTGCAAGATTGATAACATTAGAGAAAAAATTATAACCATGCAACCGTCTACTACAGTATCGCGTCAGATAGTGCATTGTAGTGTCCCTGGAGGAAAAATTCAATTCATTTACTGCTTTAGGAGAGGAAGAATTGTCTAAACTTGTTAAATCATCAAAATCAACAACATGTATGTTAGACCCTATACCGACTAAGCTATTGAAAGAAATGCTTCCAGAGGTTATAGATCCTCTTCTTAATATCGTCAATTCATCTTTATCACTAGGACACGTACCAAAAACTTTTAAGCTGGCTATTATTAAACCTCTTATTAAAAAACCACAACTTGATCCTAGAGAATTAGTCAATTACAGGCCGATCTCAAATCTCACTTTTCTGTCAAAAATACTAGAAAAGGCAGTATCATCACAACTATGTTCCTTTTTAGAAAGAAATAGTATCTGTGAGGATTTCCAGTCAGGATTTAGACCGTACCATAGTACTGAGACTGCTCTCATTAGAGTTACTAATGATTTGCTCTTATCATCAGATCGTGGTTGTATCTCTCTATTAGTGTTACTGGATCTTAGTGCTGCATTTGACACTATTGATCACAATATTCTTTTAAATAGACTCGAAAATTATGTTGGCATTAGTGGAATTGCATTGTCATGGTTCAAATCATACTTATCTGACCGTTATCAGTTTGTAGTAGTAAACGAAGAGATGTCATATCGATCACAAGTTCAATATGGAGTACCGCAAGGCTCAGTACTAGGACCGTTGCTTTTCACTCTGTACATGCTACCCTTGGGAGATATCATTAGGAAGCATGGCGTTAGTTTTCACTGTTACGCTGATGATACTCAGCTCTATATTTCTTCGCGCCCTGACGAAACTTACCAATTCACAAAATTAACGGAATGCATAGCTGATATAAAAAATTGGATGACCAGTAATTTCCTACTACTAAATTCAGAAAAACAGAGATTCTAATTTTTGGGCCAAAACTTCATGTAATAACCTAGAATACTGTCTAACACTTGATGGCTGCTCTGTTAAGTCTTCGTCGTCAGTTAGGAACCTGGGTGTGCTCTTTGATACCAATCTTTCATTTGAAGGCCATGTTACTAGCATCTGTAAAACCGCATTCTTCCATCTTAAAATATATCTAAACTACGACATATGCTCTCAATGAAAAATGCAGAACAGTTAGTTCATGCGTTCATGACCTCAAGGCTAGATTACTGTAACGCTTTACTGGGTGGTTGTTCTGCTCGCCTGATAAATAAACTACAGCTCGTACAAAATGCAGCAGCTAGAGTTCTTACTAGAACTAGGAAGTATGATCATATTAGCCCGGTTCTGTCAACACTGCATTGGCTTCCTGTTAAACATCGTATAGATTTTAAAATCTTGCTAATTACTTACAAAGCACTAAATGGCTTTAGCTCCCCAGTACCTGAGCGAGCTCTTAATTCATTATAGTCCTTCACGTCTATTGCGATCTCAGAATTCAGGCCAGCTGATAATACCTAGAATATCAAAATCAACCGCAGGCGGTAGATCCTTCTCCTATTTGGCACCTAAACTCTGGAACAATCTTCCTAGCATTGTTCGGGAAGCAGACACACTCTGTCAGTTTAAATCTAGACTAAAAACGCATTTCTTTAACCTGGCATACACATAACACATTACCAATTTATATTTTCAAATCCGTTAAAGGATTATTAGGCTGCATAAATTAGGTCAGCCGGAACCGGGAACACTTCCTATAACACATGATGTACTCGTTACATCAGAAGAAGAATGGCATCTACGCTAACATTAGTCTTTCTGGTTATCCCGAGGTTCACCGTAGTCAACCGGATCCGGGCCGTATCCAGGTGAGACCGAGGACCTGCGCCTTGACACGACCACAACGCAGCCCTGAAGTATCAGCAGAGATTGAGTCAACTAGATCATCCACTGTGAGGGCCTCATCGACACGACAGCCACGACACAGTTCCTCAACAACCGTCCATACCGGCGTGATGAATACGATCCTCAATTGGATGGAACTGGAATAAATACTTTGAATGCTGCGATCCTATTGGACTTACGATGGCAACCTGAATCGTAACAAAGCACTGTTGGCCAGAGGAGAACTGGCCCCCCGACTAAGCCTGGTTTCTCCCAAGGTTTTTTTCTCCATTTAAACACCTATTTGCCACTTGTCTGCCACCTGATGTCACCTGATGGAGTTTGGGTTCCTTGCCGCTGTCGCCTTTTGGCTTGCTTAGTTGGGGACACTTGACATTTGACTTGACATTTGATATTCAACAGTGCTTTGATCTACCTGCATTGACACTATTCTTTAAGAGCTGCTGTGCAGCCAAATAATGTACCAGTTATCAATGTAAAGCTGCTTTGACACAATCTACATTGTAAAAAGCGCTATATAAATAAAGGTGACTTGACTTGACTTGACTTTTAGTCTGAGGCATGATGCATTTTCATTGTATGACTGAGGTCTGAGGATGTCCTAAAATGCACACCGTACACTTGAGAAATGTATAAACCTGTATCCAATTTTCGCATCTTATAATTTTCCTATCAAATGGATATAGATATTCCTTTTCTATGTATTAATTTAAACTCTTTTGGATTAATGTTTCAGAATTGCATACTATGGTTAACTAAGATGACATGGGTAGCATGTTTGGTATCTACGGACTTCAACTTTTTGAAGTTTCCTATTTTGTTAATTTACATTATATTTTTCTAACTCTGTGACACATTAGTATTATAAGAATCCTGAAGGTTCTTCTCTTGAACACCCAATCAAATTACATATGCAAATGCCCTGCTAGAAGGACAAAGGATCGTAAACTTCCCTCAGAAAGCTTAAGTGACCATTGGCTCACCACTGGCCCTAAACAGAGGTTTAGTATAAGCAGTAAAATCCTCTTAACGAGGTGCTTTGAAAATAATTAGCTGATGGTTTCTTTTCATAGTAAAATAGGTCCATCCCCTGTTTCCATTTCCGGTTTCATTGTCACTTTCCATTTTACCTATATATGTGTGATTGTGTGAATGTATTTGTTTAGATTAGTTGTGTTCGTGATTTAGTTAATAAAACTTGCAACAGGGTCTATTTAACGATTCCTGGTCTTGTTACATGCTCTACGCGTGGTGCATGCTAAGAAAGAATTAATTTTTCTGTGGCCATGGAAAATACCTTTTTCTTAGAATTACTGAATAATCAAAAGCATTCACTGGACGAACTAAATAAATTGATTGTAATATTAATTTAGCTACATCAAGTTAATCAGATTAACTGATCTAAATATTCATAATGAATCATAACAAGTTATGATTAATTATTAATATTTTCTCTTTGAGCTAATTTGCTACACACCTTCCAGATTTTAAATCTTTATGACATGGGAGAGGCATTTCAAAGAAATTTAACATAAACAGTCACATAAAAGTTGTGACAAACATGAAAAGACTTTAATTTTGAATAACTATGCCTCTTTGTTCTCTGGTGTGTAGAACAGACCTATATTTATTAACTAACTAGATGTGAACTATTTTTCTAAAAAAAGAAAAAAAAATAGCACTCTTTTTCGATAACTTTTTTTTTTTTTTTTTTTTTTAAATATTGACGTCAAAATTTGGGGTAAAATTTTCTTCCACAATGTTCCATCAAGTTATTTTATTAAATAGAGCATAATCTACATAAATTAGATACAAATGTCTAAGTGGCATTTTAAACGGATTACTGATTGTTAATATTATCTCTGGAAATGCCCCATAAATGTGTATGATAGCAAGTATATGAGTGATTCGTACTTAAAATTAATCAACCTGAATCATTTAAAAATGCAGATAAATATTTTTGAATTTCATTCAATTTTAATTCTACTTGTCTAATTCAAATTCTGGAACTGAACTGAAATTTAAGAAGGCATCCGCATTTAAATTCTGAGTGGCACACAGAACAGTGCAACATGTGCAACGTGCAACTTAAAGTTAATAAAGAAATGTGGCACAGTCTGTTTTTCAGCAGAACAGATTTTACAGATGCTCCACAGCAACATCCTTTCAACTGAAGAATCCTACCATCTGTTTTGTGTGCTGATCAGCCTATGTGTTTTGGTGTGTGTGATATATGTGTTTGAGAGCGTGCAGGTGATGTGTTGTGTTCATGATTTGTGTTTCTGATACATGTGTTTGTGATGTGTTGTTACTCAGGGAGTGTGTTGGAATGTATGTGTTAAAGGCTGGGTTATGACAATGACCAGCAGTGAGAACTGAGAACAGGCATGTGCACTTCAACAGAAGCCAGAACAGTCAAAAAAAAAAAAAAAAAAAAAAAAAATATTATATATATATATAATGTGTGTGTGTGTGTGTGTATGTATATAATTTCATAGATATTTTAGATAGATATAGCTTTTGCACATATAATATTGTATAATATATTTGTTTGTTTGCAGTTTAACTTAAAAGGTCTTTTAACTCTTAAATGCGTACTGTAACTTTTTGCTTTAGGTCAGCATGTTTATAACAAAAACTTGTGCAATTGCATGAAAGCAAGATAATAAATGAAGTCTGCCGCATAAATTCTGACATTACTAACACATAAATTGTTGCAACTGCAATTGATCTAGTGTGTAGTACTGGACTTAGTCAGCTGAATTTGAATAGAGTCTTGAATAAGGGTAAAATGAGCCTGCAGTTGAGACAGCACATTCACTATAAAGACAACTGTTCACTGAATGAGAAGGTGGAGATTCACTTGAGATCCTTATTGGTTACATCACGGTGTCTCTCTCGGGGTATCCAGTAAAACACTCCATGTGACAGAGATAGCTGGCTTTAGAAATCAGACACATTCATCAAGTCTAAGAAGACAGCAGCACTGTAGCCGATGGGAGGGACGGCCTGCTCCCGGCCGCAGCAGTAGCTGCTGTTGACAATTTTGTCACCTTCTGGAAGATGAATAGGTGAAAGGCTTTGAGGGATGAGGGGAGAAGAGACTAGGAACATGTGATCCCCAGTGGAGTTCTTGACAGTCTGTAATCTGCTCTTCACTAGGTCTGGCCGTCACCCTTCATCGTCTCAGATGGCGACTCCTGCCAAACTTTGTGCAAGAGCCCCATTGTCTCTCTGTCTTTCCCCTGGCTCTCTTTTTCTTCATCAACACATGACTTTCAGAATGAAAAGTAACATGAGGAACTTCAAGACAGATGTAACGCTCCAACAAGAGGCTCATGGAGTGTTCAAGTCATCCTGCGAAGTCATAATTTCAACATGATGTGTGTAAGGGATTTTGGACAGAATAAAATGGGCTCGCTGGACAGTTTCATATTATTATTTTTTTTCTTTTTCACTTCCAGACAATTAGCCCTATTTGGACGGAAATTGTTTCTTATAGGGATGTAAGGTATTTTCAGCATTTACAGGGGTTAATCTGTGATTATACTGCCATCCAAAAACAAAATGTCAGTGTTTTTCTCCCAACACCCATGTAAAAATCTCCGGCCGAATTACCTACTGTTTTTTGATGAACACCAAGGTCGTGTGGTAATTTAATCGGAGTTTACAAGAAGGGATCAATTCAAAATTCACTGTTTCAATCCTTTTTGACTACTACGGAGCACCGCACGGTAACTGTTGTGCTTCGTGCTGATTCGCATTTTAAAGACATATACTTACTGAAATGTTGGAAAGTATTTACAAGAACAATATTTCTCCACCACAGCGAGTGGGAGCTGTTAAGAACAAAAAGAGGAAAGAAAATCACGTAAACATTTGAAATGGGCCATTATTATAGCAGCAACTGCTATGCAATACAATTTTAAAATAAGTATTTTGTACAATTATACATTACAAAACATAAACCAAGCAGCTTTATGTTTACCTTATGTAAATAAGAGGTTGCAGTAACTTATTTCCGCTAATTTCCACATTTTTAAAATGACAATCATCATTTTGAGAGATAAAATGCAAGACCATTTCAACTATAGCGTGTCTATTTTTCTATTTTTAAACAGGAGATTTAAATAATCAAATAATAAATATCAAATAATTTTCCTATTATTAAATTAGACATGAATTAATTCGTATTATTTCAAGCAAATTACATTTTATTTAGAGCTTACACCCATGTGACTGACCATGTGAGCAGTGCATTCCCTGGTTCGTAGGATCACGTGCTGCATTCACAGCATGTCGTAATTACCGTAAATAAAGCTCTGTATGCTTTTGAATTGCTCTTGCGGTACTTTGATGTCACAGCAATTGGTATGCACAGCGCCGCTTAAAGTCATACACATCTTAAATCTGCAGTGGTTAATATTCAATAATATTAATTTGTTATACTATGTACGGTTTGTTTTATACAAAACACTCAATTATTTGTTAGATACCATACATAAACTAATCATATAGGCTAGACTGTTTAAAACCAATGTAGGTGTATTCATTTAAGCTAATCCTCTAGTACAAGGATTCCCAAGTAAATAAATATTTATTTGAAACACCCCCTGATATTTTTAACTTAAAATTCTGTCATCAACTACTCAAGTTGTTCCAAACCTGTATGAATTTTTTTCTTCTGCTGAACACAAAAGAAGATATTTTGAAGAATGTTGGTACCCAAACAGTTGATGGGTCCCATTGACTTCCATAGTATTTTTTCCCCATACTATTGAAGTCAGTGTTTCAACTGTTTGGTTACCCATATTCTTCAAAATATCTTCTTTTGTGTTCAGCAGAAGAAAAAAATTCATACAGGTTTGGAACAACTTGAATGTGATAAATGATGACAGTATTTTCATTTTTGGGTGAACTATCCCTTTAACATTTCAATAATTTAACAACATTTGCATGTTTACAATTCTCTGACGCAGTTTTTGCTGTCGTCTATTGTGTATTTGTTTTGTTTTGGCTAGTTCAATGTGTTCGTTCTCACTTGAATTTGTGTCTGATATTATAAAAACAGCTGTCCAACTTGGATGTAGGACCTTCCGAGGTGGACTTGAAGACACTTTGAATTATGGGAATTGTAGTATGTTCACACAAGCCAATGTCTCCTCAACCTCAAATCGAGTGATATTTTTTGTCCAGCTTCACTGCTGTTCATCAGCAACACACAAAAAGCATACAAACTAAATTGTACCATCAACATTCACAATTACAACTAAATTCTCTCTCAGAAGCTCAGGGCTTAAAGAAAATGCAGAGTTTCCCACTAGCTATGACTTGATAGCCTCATTCATGTGCACTCAACTCGTAAACACGATTATTCCGACATGACTTAAACACGGCATTAATGAAGATGACAGACAAGAACACAGGTGCTCAAAGAAAGCTGTGCATCACAGGCTGATTTTCAGAGAAACACAAAAGCTGGTTAGAGGTCACTTGAGGACCCATCAGGCATTAATTGGGCTGTACTTTATTGTGTTTTTGCAGGAAAAGACCCTTCCGTCCAATCAAAGTGTTGAAAAGGTCCTTCAGGATTTGAGTGTGATGGGAATGGCAGTGGCTCTCCAGAGGTCTAAGTAGGAAACTGGATGATGAGCGGAAAAATGCTGTCCTTTCTACCCACTGTACACCTCACAAGTGCAACCAATTAGAGTAATTGAAAACAGGAGACATGTCCAATTAATAGTTTGTTCAGAGAAAGCAGAAATGGTGTAGAGTGGTTTGAGGCAGGTCGAAAGCAGGAAGAAAATTGGCAATTATTTACGTCTCACATGCCAACGCCATTATCTGCCCATTCACTCTCAACAGGGATTCCTGTAAATAAACAATGGAACGGGCAAAAAGCAAGGGGTGGCGGGTGGGCGGTGGAGGGCAGAACAGGACCACTAGGAGAAAAAGGTACTCGTGACGGGAGGCACTGAACCAGAACTTTGCATAATACCCCTTTAGGCAAAAGCAGCAAACTGACAGGGGCATCTGAACTGCGGACATGCCTAACTAGCCAATGGAGCCATTAGGAAGGCCTGGTGCGGAGTTTTGCCGTCACATGTCAAATCATGCATGCTCGCTCATCTTTTCCTCACCAGACAACACATCAAAACCTTTCCCGTTCCATTCTCTCGACACCGCACACGGCAATTTATATTGATCACTCTGACATTCCGCTTGTGAGTGCGATCATTTGACGGTGTGGCAAGATTTGGGCAGCACTTACCGCTTCCAGAATATGGCAGGAGATGTGCCATAAGTAGTTTGCACGGTGGGGGGAGAGTATCTCCGCTACATTTGGCCATTTTTTATCTGCATGTTTTTGTGTGTATTATAGGGATGGAGGGAATTAGCATATAAACTATTCGCTCGCTTGGTGATTTCTGCTTTGGTGCAGTCAGCCAGAGTGTTCTACTGACCTTTAAAAACATTTACAAAAGTCAAATCTAAAATTGTCTAGAGTTAACTTTTTGGGGGGGTTGGGGGGGTTGGGGGATTGATTCTACGGGTGAAACACATAGCCATTAGTAAATGTTGATCTCCTACTATTATATACTAATTTTCAGACAACTGGGAATCTGGACCCTGCTTTAGTAATTGTACAACTACAAACTGCAAGGGTATACATACATGGTCTACTTAATGAAGACCCTAGGCACCACAATAAATAAGTAAAGGTTTGAGTCACAATCATTGATGAGTGATGGAGAAAAAGCAAGTTAAAGAGTTAAATGCAGATATATGTGTCCCATGAGATTGAGATATACCGAGTTTAAATATATAGGGACAAATTCAGATCGTAAATGCATTAATGTGAAGTTAAAGTGACATCCTGACAGGCCTCAAGGTGATTGACTGATGGCACCACAACACTGTGTACTCAAGCCCTTTGTTTGTGATTATCCTGAGCTGTGACATGAAATGCAACAGTAAAAAACATGTCCTTAAAAAATACCAGTCACTGGCCAAACATCTACTATAATATAATGAAACATGAACTATTGAAAATATTTACATTTTAATATAAATTTTAAAGAATGTTAAATGGCTGTCAGTGGAGAAAGACACTTTTTGCATAATTTTGTAGTTGAGTCATGATAAAAAAATGGTGAAAAATCTGTCCCTTCACTTTTCAGTTAATAAATTTACAATAGTCAAGAAATATTTTTCATATATTTCAATCATAATAGCTTGGAATATTTGAATAGTTTGAATATTGTTTTGCACATTTAAAAAAAAAAAAATGACTGTAAACTAAAACTAAAGAACTTCGTCTGGTACACTTCTATAACATTCAGGGTTATTTATTTGGTAATTTATTGATGTTTTTTTTTTTAATAACTGAAAAATGTAATATGTAATGTAATAAATTTTAATAATCAATTTACATTTAAAGATAGATTACACATTTTATACTTTTTTTTTTTTCAATTAATGAAGTATTTAAGTTAAAAATGAGCAAAAGCATTTAAAATCAAATGAATGGAGCCAGTGTCTTACACCCTCTGGTGGCTGGGAGTGTAGGTTTGCTGAGGCAGAGCAAAAAACAACAGAAGTTTTCTACGTTTTATGCATCCTGTGTGTATGGGAAGAGTTACATCCAAACTGTGATGGTTGGGAACATGTAATGATGATTGACATAGGGCTAATCAACATCATCAAGTTTTGGTGTCTGACAAGAAATATAAATGCTAACAGTGTAACCTTGGTATTAATAATTGTTTCTTATCATTTCTTATCATTTTTAACATCTTATCACTCTTGAGGCCCTGAGTCCAAGTCAAAAGAAATTGGGTTCTACAGTGTCTAAAAGCATTTTTATGTGTATGTTTTGGTTGAGTGAATTCCATGTTTAAAAAGATTCTCTCTAGTTAGGTTTTCCAAGCATAGACAAACATGTTCTGTCACACTATCGAGAGCTAAACTGGTACCCGTGATTGACCTTGGTTTGACCTCTGTGCTGTGGAGGTGGCAATTACTCAACACCTAATTCCGTGACAAATGTTTTAAAGATCTGGATTGAGATGAGATTTTGAGCGATCAGTTTGTTCTTATCTTCAGCAGCTAATGACATTCTAAAGATCATCATCATTTCCTCTGCAAAGCCTCGGTCTTCCCGAGAGGCAGCGTTAAATGAACCTCACTCAGGCCAAATCAGCTTAACTTCCTCTCAGCATGATAACGATACCATCTCATGCCCCCGGGACGATTCTCTCGGTGGGTGAGTGATGACAAACACCCCCATCTCCATCAACCACCGCATCAGTCCCAATCTTCCAGATAAACGAGGGTAACTAGAACGACGACTTGCATATCTCCATAAAAATAACAGTAGATGAGGAAGCCATTTCCTTTACTTGGCTTCAATGGTGGGATACTTGACACCGTAGCTTGCCAAGCTACAAGCTGCTCATAATAGAAAGTCTTTTGAAAAAGTAGTTAGCTCAAGTAGGTTTAATACCTCGAGGGAGTTATCCGTTAGGGTAGCTTTTATGAAAGTTGTTAGCAACATTACAAGCTACTAAGAAAAAAATATAGCTAACATTAGCCGTGTTTCCACTGATGGGCCAAAAGCAGGCGTGCTAGTGCATACCAGGGCCATTTGCGTTTCCACTGTCACTTCTGGGGCTTACTTGGGCCTTGTCGGGGCTTCCTTGGGGCCAATGGCCAGGGTTTTCTGGCACCCCGAATACCTTGGTCCAAAGCAGGCCAGCTCGGGCTTGAGGGAGTGGTTACAAACAAAGTGAGAGTTTATCTGAGTCCGGAGACGGCAGCGCTGCGGATGATTTCATATACCAGCTAACATCAGCATTAAAGACTTTTAAAATCATTTTAGGTCAAAACTCACTTTCAGACAGCAGCGAGTGTTTGAAATAACTTCTGTTTGTGTTTCGATGTGGATTCTGATCACCATATAAAGGAAGAAATATGTATATGCAATGCAAAAGACTATGCGCGCTAACAATAGTAAACATGGTAAATACGACCGCTGGAAGAAATCAGACAATCAGACAGTCATATAGGCTATCACAATCGTGTATTTACTTTATCTGTCAGTATGTCTTGTCTGATATCCATATTTAGCTCCGTTTTTTTGGGAGCTTCCTTTGTTTCTCTGTCTGAAAATATAACTGTATTGGGACTGTCACTGGAGAGAGTGCTAAAGCTCCTCAGGTCGTATTTTTGGTGGAAAATGTAGAAATAATCATTCTTTCTAAATATGATGTAAACATACTGTCCTGTGACTACAAATAAAACCAGACACGACTGAATAAGTATGTGTGTCATCTTTTGTGATATAATGATAAATATCACTTGATTTCTGTGACTAATGTGCAATCTTGACACAAATTAATTCATTATGATCAATGTATCACTTATTATTGTAAAACTGTGGTAAAACATCGATGCTTGGGTTTTAAAATCTTTAAACAACAAAAATACCAACAAATGGCCGCTTTTATCATGTTCGTTTTGCAATCTTGCTAGTTTTAAGTGATTTCTTTCTGATTAGTTTTCTGATAAAACTTCCATTTGTTCGTGAAATGATGTCTGTGTGACGTTGTTCCAGAGAGGCGTGTTATGGGTGGGTTTTATAGTTTCAAGTTACATATCACCGCACAACCTATACATCCCAGCATAAATGCTCCCAATAAATTAGCCTATTTGTTATTAAAGCGTATAGGCTCATAAACCACAAATTGTTAATTTTAACAAAAAAGCAAGCATTCTGTATGCAAGATTTGCCATGACAGAAAGAGCTCTCCTTTTATAATTACTAAAAAGCTGTCACAAAGCTCCATTATAATCAATCAAAATGACTGCACAATGAATCTCTTATTTACATAATGTCTACACTTTGTTATATGAGAGGATTTGCGAACATGCAGAACTCCGAATCCACTCACCACACAAAACGCTAGTTTTTGTTCAGAGTTAATTTAAACACCTCTGATTGGCCATTGCGTTCAAGAAATCAAAAGATATGTTTGTGGTTGGCTACATTGCTCAAAGCTGCAAAAACATGTAAATAGAAACCTTCCAGATACGCAGTGGATCATTTGCCAAATGGTTTGCCAATATGCTATTATTACAAAGAAACCTGACCCTAGACCAACAGTAATGAGCAGCTTTTCCCTCTAAAAGCAATCAGAAGCAGAAGCAGGCAGACTATAGCATTCCATGCTAGTTTCAAGTCCCACGCTAGTCTGAATTTTCTAATTCTACATGAGAGGACCATTTAAGACAACTTGATTCACTACAGTGAATCAGACAGAGAGAGATAGAGTACCGTTAATGATGAACCAATGAATTATACTTAGCAATGCTTCAAATAAGAGAGAGGACTGTTTCTAATGAATAATCCATAAGAATGAATCAAATTTTCCAAACTAGCATATGGAACAGAGGACAGTTTTGGTCAAACATATTTACTAAAATAAATCAGGCTTAGAGAGATGACCATTTATGATGAACTGATTCACTCAAAGGAATTTAACTTTCCAAATCTACATACGAGAAAAAAAGACAATTTGGGACAAAATGATTCATAGAATGAATTGCCTAGAAATTATTCAGACTTAGAGAGAGGGATGAACTGATTCACTAGAAGGAAATGAACATCCAAAAACTACACATCAATAAAGGACTGTTTTGAACAAACTGTCACTAGAATGAATCAGATTTTCCAACACTAAATATGAGAAACAGCTACAAGCACAAACAATGTGACATTAAAAACAGCAATATATACTCTTGGGGGGAAAAGTAGCTTGTTAAAAAGGCACACTTTTTTGAAAGCAGCTGAGGCTACTGTCATGCTACTAAAAATGTAGTTACTAGTGTCACTGCTTTTAGTTAGCTACCCTCAATTCTATTGAGCACACTTCTGTTTTACTCTTTTTCTTTAATCCTGTATCTCTCACTTTCTCTCTCTCTCTCTCTCTCGCTCTCTGACTGATGGGATGTGAGTTGTGGTATACCGCACTTGCTCAAAGTTCAGACAAGCTTAAAGATGTCAGTACCAGCAACCTTGTGGATAAGCCATGAACACCTTCTCACTGTCTCTTCTGACAGTGTCAGCGAGAAGATGGACGGATGAGGAATGAGACCAAGAAGATGGATGCTGGGCAAAGAGAGCAGGAAGATGGATGAATGGGAAAGGTGCGAAGAAAGATGGATAGATGTCTCAACTGTCAAACACATTACCAGTCATGTGTGAGGGGCATCAGTCTTACTGGAGTCCAAGACTCCGAATTAAATCAATCGCAGCAGAGCATGATGCATCAATTCCTAATCATTCAAAACCACTTTGTTTTTCAATCGTAAGTTCAAGATAAGAGCAAATTAGAGTTTTGGAGCTGTTGTATAGTAGTTAGAACGTGCACATTTTATTTATTTACTCATTTCGCAGACACTTTTATCGAAAGCAACTTACATTGCATTCAAGGTATACAATTTATTTGTTCGTGCATTCCCTAGAATCATATCCATGACCTTGGCATTGCTAGCCTAGCATGGAGCCTGTTTGAGCTACAGCAGTGGTTCCCAAACAGGGGTACGTGAGGTGACAGAAGGGGCACTCAAAAAAATGATTTTTTGATGCTGTTCACTTTATTTAAACAACTTATTTTGATTCAACACCATTGTATTAGGTTTCTGGTTCAAATTTAATTGCTTCATGTTAAATTGACTTGAAACAATTAATTTTTGACTTAACTTGATGTTTTCATATTAAAAATACATGTTTCAATCAAGTAAACTCAACCAGGACTCAATCAAACAGGACTTTCACTTCCCATCATGCTTTGCAAAGGGGCTGATCTGGCAGAGTAAAATGTTGAAATAAAGTGTTATTTTAAGCAGTTTTTAGCAACGTGAGAAAATGGAGAGACTTTTTAATGTTTACTGTTCTATTATGTTGGTATTTAAAAGTTTCTGTTATGTTAATAGTTTTGGGGTTACTATTGTGGTGAAGTGTTGAGCTTGTGCTTGGGTTGAGGACCTGCTAACAACAATTAAAGTTGTTTTAATAATAAAAACAACTATTTTGGGTATGCCATGGAATAAAAGCATCTTCTGGCTAACACCTAACAATTAGAGTCTTTACAGAGTAAAGATTTTGTAAAAGTTGTGAAAATTGTTCTTGAACGCATCCACTAAATAAACTAATCAATTAAACTGTATTACTTGTTTTAATTTCTGTTTGATATTAATTTTAGGATAATTAAACTTAATGGTTTTGGACAAAATTAGGAATGTTAACCTGATTCAACTAAATGGCATTGAGTTAACCTTATGTAATAAATTTAAATTAACAGAAATAAATAATGTTAATTAAATGCAACATAACCAAGTTACGTGGAACCTATTGACATAAAAAAATTAAGCAAATCCAACGTATCATTTTTTTGAGTGGGGTACGCGAACAACATGCTGAGTTTTGTCGTTCATTTAATTCTTCCCCATCTTAAAATAACATTAAAACCGAGCATGTATTTCTAACAGGCACAATGCTGTAGATGCATGACATCCAATCAAAATACCACATCTTTTGCGGTCAAAACTGACTGCATCCATTTCTACATAAGCAGCATGCATATGGGTGCATATAGGTTGCGTGCAGAGTCTGCTGCCTTAGCAAATCTATGGAGTTAATATTGTGCCATAATTAAACAAACAAATCCAGCATTTTGCAAACAAACACGATCTGCTTTGCAAAGGAAAACTCGACTCGCAAACAAACAAAAAGTGATGTGCAAATACAAAGGTCAGTTTGAGCAAAAACTCTGAGGAGTAACAAATAAATGTATTGTGTTTTACAAATAGCCTATAAATAAATGAGTGGTGAACAGGAAAGTTGGGCGTTTCTCAATACCAAGTACACAAAGTTTGGTAATTCTACATTATCTGCGAAATGCAACAGCAGCAATCTTGATAACATCACTCGGCTCGCTCTGGCTTATCTCTGTATGTATAACCGGCAGCAACATGTTATACAAAACATGTTATAAAACACCAATCTGCCTCTTTTCATTTTCATTTAAACATATTAATAATAGCCACACAAATTTGGTTCAGGCAATGCTTACATTGATCACTGCATGTACAGTACCATTCAAAAGTTTGTAAACATTAAGGTTTTTTTAATGTTTTGAAAGTAGTCTCTTAATCTCACCAATAAGGCTGTATTTATTTGATCAAAAATACAGTAAAAACAGTAATACTGTGAAATATTACTGCAATTTAAAGTAACTGGTTTCGGTTGTATATTTCAAAATGTAATTTATTCCTGTGATCAAAGCTATTTTTTATTATTTTTATTATTATTAATATTATTATTATTATTATTATAAACACATGTTTCGGGGCTTCTCTCGGGAGACTAGCGTAAATTGACCCATTGCAAAGCGCCATCTGCTGTTTTGGAAGAGGAAGTTGCTCAGCTGCATTTGTGAGAAAATCTGCCTGCACACATTTGTGAGAAAATCAAGCCGAGAGATCTCATAAAAAGGCAAGTGTCTTACAATCGTAACAGATAGGTGTGCGTTTGTATGCACTAGATTTGGTATTTGTTCAAAGGTTACATGCCATTTGTAGGATGGTTTGTATTTATTTGTGAAATATGATGTAGGCTCATTTATTTATAGGCTATTTGTAAAACACAATACATATATTTGTTACTCCTCAGCGTTTTCGCTCAAACTGACCTTTGTATTTGTACATCACTTTCTGTTTGTTTGCGAGTCGAGCTTTCCTTTGCAAAGCAGATCATGTTTGTTTGCAAAATCCTGGATTTGTTTGTTTAATTATGGCACAATATTAACTCCATACAAATCGTGCTACATTACTGCCGTTTTCGACAATGTACCTGTAGATTTAGCACTTATTAGTATGAAGAACAAATAGCCTGGCACAGCAGGTGCATAGGGATCAACTTAAGATTCAAAATCTTGATACAAAACATACCTTTTGTGACTTCATATTTGGGTCAATGACGTATAAGGATTTTCGACAGGCCAATTTTAAAATACGAAAAATAATATCTACTGCAATTGTTCAAATATTAAGAATGTTGTGTACCCATAAATTCATATTAAAATTTTAATTTAAATGATTTTAGTGTCATTTTATCTAGATGAATTGGCCATAGCCTTAAAAAATGTCATGTGGTGCGACCGTTATTTATCTTAAAATTAATTCATTTTCTTAACATGCTTAACATTTTTTTTTACAAGTTGTAATTAAAGTGTTTAGAAACAAAGTATTTGTAGTTCTTTTGAGATTCAGTAAAGAATGACCTTATATTTTTGTTCTATAACTTCAGAGTTGCCTTCTTAATGTAGTTAACAGACTTATTTTTCCTGTAAATCGCATAAAACTGATAAAAATGTTTTAAAAATGCCATTCACTTAAGCACAGAGTATCAGTGATTTATATTTCAGCAAGAGAAATTCGATATTTTATTTTTAATTTAATACAGTTATTGCTATTATTGGTTGCACCACATGATGTGTGGTCGCTCCAAATGACACGAAGACCTTAAATATCATTAAAAATCTATTTAAAGAGATCAATAAACAATCAGTTTTATTTAAAAAAAATAGATTTAAACCAGATTTTATTAAAATTTCACAGAATTTTCATGAACACAATTTTATAAACATCTTTTTATATTAAAAGAATCACATTGCAAACATAAGTGCACCATTTCATTTAAGTTGACTTTCATTTAAGTTGAAATTAATTAATACTTCATTAAGGACACATTGGCGACAAGGCCTAAACTGATCAAAAGTGACAGTAAAGACATTTATAATTTTACAAAAGATTCTATTTCAAATAAATCCATCAAAGAATCCTAACAAACAAAATATATCACAGTTTCCACAAAAATATGAACATTGATAATAATCAGAAATGTTTCTTGAGCAGCACATCAGCATATTAGAATGATTTCTGAAGGATCATGTGACACTGAAGACTGGAGTAATGATGCTGAAAATTCAGCTTTGATCACAGGAATACATTTCAGTTTACTATATATTCACATAGAAAACAGATATTTTAAATTGTAATAACATTTAACTCTTCTCATAGCAAGGTGTAACTCCATTCTTGCTGCAGGGTCAGAATTAACACGTTGCCTATGGCCAGCAGTTTTTACTTTGCTTGGCAGTTGCATCTGGTAAAATAGATTGAAATAGTTATAAATAAATAAACAATAAATGACTAATAAATGCATAATTACCAAACTAAAATTACATGCTCTAAACAATTTTTTTGCAAACTGTCTCGCTGCTTCCATGGGTCCTTCGCAAATTGGTATATGATGCAACGTCCTGTCTTTGAATGGATTTCAACATGAAAGTCCCAAAGTGGTAGTTTTATGATGGTAGACATGATATTTCATAAAATGGACATCATCGGACAAAGTTTGTTTGTATATTATGATGGAAATATAAATAGAAATGCTTTTTGTACAGGATTACAAAACACGTTGGATATCATGCCAAATAGTGCAGAAAATGAATTTGAATAGAGTAATTTCAAAGACATTTCCAAAATAGAAGTTATGCTCAGACGGTCGCACCACATGATATTTTGACACTTTAAATAACAGAAAATTACAAATAACTAATGTTTTTTGAAAAGTTAAAGTGAGTACATGCACGGGAGAGGTACTGCATATATATGGTATCTTTTTATGCATTTAAACCAAATTTCAACTGAAAAAATGCAATCGGACAGAAATTTTAAGCGTCACGTCATTAACCCATTTACATATAATTAAATAGAGTAAAGTTATGCGTATTTGGTGTGCTGTCTGGGGGGAGGGCTCCGAGCTTGGAATTTTGGCCCGAACCCAGAGTACTCCCCCCAGTTGTGGTAAGAATAGATAGAACTAGAAGTGAGGAGATGGGGTGGAGGAAGGATGCTGATAAATAGTCAAATAAACAGAGGTAAGTCTGCTGTATATTTACCTCTTGTCATTGGTTGAGTTGATTAACTGAATGCTCTCCACTTGTGCTAATTAGGTTAATTATCTGAACCTGATCCTCCCGAACTTTGTTAATAAAACATCATTTTGTGAGTTCTTGTTTTTAATGTTGATAATATTATACAAGCAAGAATGCAAATCCAAATATCCACACAATAGCAAATGTGACATTGATTTTATACAACAGTTCAACAAACAAAAGAGTAATATTAAGTGATGTTCTTCACAGTACTGTCAGTATTTGCTCTATTTTACCACAAAATAATAATTCCAACGAAAGCCACAGCAGAACTACAACACACAGCGGTGTTTCATGAACGAATCTGTGGCTTTGAACGAATCGTTCGTGAAAGTCATTGATTCAATGATTCATTCATAAATACAGCCACTTGTTTCAGTACTGAATGAACTAATGACTCGATGACTCACAAATTAAGACAGTGACTTACAGCCACCTACTGGCGGTTTTAGTATTTAAAAGAATCACTTTTCACGTTTTTAATCATCATTGCATAATTTAATGATCTAAGCACATGGTCTAAAGCGTACAGTGCAAGTGCACTTAGGGCGTGTCCAAATACACTTTTGCTAGTTTAACGACGGGAAAAATGGTCAGCGCATGGTCTAAAAGGGTTGTCCCTGTTCTCTTAATGAGTCATGGGTGTGTTTTGGGCATAACGTGCAATGAACCAATCAGAGTCTCATCTCCCATTCCCTTTAAAAGCCAGTTGCGCTCACGCCATGGGGGATTCGCTATTTACATAGCGGAATTTGCAAGCGGAAAAACTGAACGCTTCTCTAATGAGGAATCCGGCTTGTCCCGTAGATGGTCTGCTCGCGCACTTTAACCTCGCACACGAGCAGACCATCTACGGGACAAGCCGGATTCTACCAAAGCATTTTATCTTTATGCACACAATAATAATCTTTTACATTGTAATCCTTTTATTTTTAATATTTGACATGTTTGTGTGCTGCTGCGCGTCCCTGTGTGTGTAATAAGCAGAGGTTAGTAATAAGCAGAGATTACTAACACGCTCTTTAAATAACAAATCAAATAATGCGCCATTGACTTTAGACCAGGTTTCATTTGGTCTATGGCGCAGTCTATTTCAGTTGCCTCGAAATAGCAACGCACCAACAATGCGCCTGAACACAACCTGGTTTTCAGACCAGCACACCTATGGGCACACAGATGGGCACAAATGCATTTGCTATTTAAACAACGGGCGCAGGACGTGAAATGATAACTGCGTCAGGCTGAAACTAGCAAAAAACACTTGAGTCGCACCTGGCGCCGCATTGCGCCGGGTGTATGATAGGGCCCAAAATGTGAAGTGGGTAATTTCTGGTAACTCTGGTGGCACCAAACAGTATTGCAACCTGTTTCTTTCAGTGGCCTGACAAAGCAATATTGTGGGCCCTGTTCCAAATGGCACCCTAAAGGTGTAGTCACATTGGCAAATTTTTTGTGAAATTTCTAAGTTCATTGATTATTGCCAATAGTGTAGTTCACAAAGAAGTCACTTTCAAACCAAGCAGCTTTCTGCTGATCAACTCGACGAATCTGCGTGACTAACTTGAACCCCCTTTCGTCCTCATACCTCGATTCCTATTCAAAGGACCTTTGAGACCTTTGGTCAATGACAAAGCTTCTTTTTTAAAAAAAAAAAAATTAAATATACAATTGAAGTCTTGAATACACTTCTCATGCTTTCATTTCTTAATTCATTTTAAATTTTTTATTAATGTTTAATTCTAAATTATAATTCATCTTGATATTTTTGGTGGGTGGGCCTTTGACTTTTGAATATTTGACCTTTGATTATTTTGACTACAGAGTAAATATTCTTTGCTGAATTTTTTTTTTTTTTTTTTTTACACACACTAAAGCCCTAATCGGACAAGACTAGTTTTCACAGAGGACATTAGAGAAATTCACAGATGGACTTTGTAAAAAATTCCAGAGCAAATTACCTGTTTTTCAGCAAAGTAGTCCTCTGAAAAATCTAATCCCGTCTGAATGCAAATGTCGATTGCTGATATTGTATTATCCCAACGCATCTCCTTATGTTTTTTTTGACTAACCTGAACTACTGTTTGTGCACTAATCTTCCACATGCTGCACCTTTCAATATGGATGGCATCCGGCAAAAAATTTATATAATAAAATTGAGAGCCAAATCGTAAAACCTTCTAAAACTTGCCATTTTAATATTAGCAGCAGGTAAGATAAATGTTCAGATTTCTCTGCTGTTACCTAGATTTATTATAAGCATCAACTTCTATAAACTCCTGTGAAGTTTATTTAAACAAGGTTTTTATGATACGTTAAAATTATATAAAAATAATTCATTAAAAGAACTACAGTAAAAAACACTCCCAATTTTTAAATAATGTAGATATGTTAGTCCTATCTCAGTTGGTACATAAAATCACTAATGTTAGATGATAAGAATTTCAACTCAAACGTTGTTTAGAAAACTAGTCCCGGTCGAATAGGGCTTTATGTCATTGATCTACTTGATTTCATTCAGACTGCTTTTATAAATCCAATAAATCCAAGTAACTGTTCTGTAAACTTGAAATCTCCTACAAACATTTTCCATGCGAGTTTCTCGCATGACTGGCACACCTGTTGAGTGTTCATCTGTCCCATGAGTATCACAGTTCAACCTTTAGTCCTCATTTTCCATGGGCTGGTCCTGCTTTGGTCTGGGTCGTGAGGCCAGCGTTCATCCAGTCCTCGAGCAAAGAGCACTAGAACAGTTGAAGGCAAATTTCAATAGTTTTCCAGCAGGGGCTTATATCCCCACTGAGAGTGTTGATGGCTCCGGAACACAATGAGGACTGGGGTGGGTATCGACGCAATCCCTCATTGAAAACATACGGAGAGCCAACAGGAGAACAGGGTCTGATAAACACCCTGTCTGTGCACAAATCAATTAGAAGAGGGCGTCTAAATGTCGGCACTGGGGTGCGTTCAAACACATACTCAAAAACACCCTCAAAAAGCATTACAAGAAAACAGACACATCTCTATTGCTTTATTACATTTTCAAAACACAGGCGGCAACAGTAGGCATAGCGCAGGGCCTCCACCGGCTTATATGAATAACTTAGAGACCACCGGCGGCTGCTCCTGATAGCTGGAAAACTCATGATGGCTTTTGAGTGAGAACTCTAGGGCGGGAAGTGATCGCCACATGCATCTTTGAACTGTTGTCTAAATGCTGGTGGTAGCACAGAGCTGCTGCAGTGCCGACGGCGAGTGGGGCAGAATTGCCTCAGCCTGGTGCCGCCATCAGATGCAGAGGAAGATGGAGATGTGCAGTTAAGAGCCTCATTTAGTGAGGACGCAGATGCTCCACCTGCCTCCCATTGTGAATATGTGTGTGAGATGTTTGTGAGATAGACGGGGAAAGGATTTTCACTTGGGGAAGCCACAAGTGTTTTTCTACTTTAGGTTGTAAATAACCAAAAGTTGTGACGCAACTAAAACCATTTTTCAGTAAACTGACAGTAGTTCAATAGACAATATTGTAACTTTTCTAACAAACAACTTGCAGCACATTCTCACTCCCAACTCATCACATATTGATGCTTGGTCAGGACCCCTCGGCGTCACTTTTTAATGCACAGGGTACCCCATAAGCATCAAAGACCAAATCTTTGTCAATTTAATTCTTTGCATTTGCAAAAGTAGAAATGATTTTATAAATACTTATACTTTCATAGATACCCTAAACCTACCCGCTTCTCAACAATATAAAACACGTAACATGCAGGCAAATAAAGTCACAGGAATAGTCACAGGAATTTATTTCAAAAACTGACCAAACCCCCCCCCCCCCCCCCCCCTTTGTAATAAAAATATTACAAACAACACTGAAGCCATACAATAACTTTATATTAAAGGTGCAATATGTAAGAATTTTGCAGTAAAATATCCAAAAACCACTAGGCCAGTGTTATATATTTTGTTCACTTGAGTACTTACAATATCCCAAATGTTTCCAACTATTTGTAAATCTTGAGAAAATTGTAATTTTAACCAAGGCTCCGGGACGTGTGAGTAGTCACCTGTCAATTGCGTCATACCCACGTTATAATTGGTTTCCGGTTTTATTTTGTAGAAACCATGGAAACACCAAAGACTCTTTAATATATTACATGTTTTAATAGACAAGGGAACAACTGTTTTGATATTTATAGAAAGAAAACTAATTATTGTTATATAGCTCAACACGTTTAATCTTATTGTTTAAATCTAATTTTCTTGATTTTTTTGCGAGTACCATGCCTCAGAGAAAAACACTATTTTGTCAAGTAGCTAACATAGCATAATCAGATGCAGCTTTATTTTTAGTAACAGTAATACAGCATTTTCTCCATCATACAATACGTTTTAAAATTAATTCCATGCCATTTATCAACACAAGCCATCCAGCATTTAATATGATATTCTAAAATCAATCTAACTTACTGCAGTGTGCAACAAGTGTCTCACAGCAGCCGCTGAGTGAACGCAGAGTAACGTTATAACATTTTCAACACACTCAAATGTATCTAATATGATAAACAGAGCTGTGTTACCTCATACTCATGACCGGAAAAGCAGAAGCAGCGCCGGCGACTGCAGCATAATAAAAGTTCCGCTGCTCACGGCGTGTTGGCCTCGTTCAGCTCCCACAACACTCGGTCCTGCTCTGCTTCATACTATAGTAACATTAATGATTGCATCCATGAACATGATTTCTGTCCGAGTCCTATCCCGATTATTTTCCACCGGCTGTGAGGTAAAGACCACATGTCCCAAGATTCTGCGCTCAAACTTGGCATCATCAAGCTACGCCTTTGTTTTGAATAGGCCTCTAGCGACCTCTAGCGGACACAAAATTGTACATATTGCACCTTTAAGAAAAGACTGGAACTTATGGTTTTAATCGCTGAAAATGATCCCACTCCGCGAACACACAGTCATATCTCATTCAAAAGATAGGCCTACGCCCAAATTTTAGCATGACGCACTCAGTTATGAGACACACATAAGCCAGTGCCATTTCGCAATCAAAGCTGATGCTTCTTCTGGCGGCAATTTTTGAATGTGTGTGTGCAGGATTTGAATTTAATGGCGGATGGAGACTGTGATCACCTTTGAGACTCTTCCTCACACAAATAAATTGTTTGGCCTCGAAACACTTGGAATATTTATACTTTTTTGAATAAACTGTGACTGTCGTCTAATCTGCCTGTTATATCCTGTGTTTTATATTGTGTATTATAACAAATGGGTAGGTTTAGGGGTTGGGTTACGTGTTCCAACATGTCTAAATAGTGTAAATAAGATAAAATAAATGTAAAGAAAACTATGCTGGCTGATTAAACTGAAAATCACACCGCAATATATATATGTTATAATGGAAAAGTATACCCCAATATATCTAATTTCACTGAAAATAAAATTCCCATGCCCATTATGTCTGTGTATGATACCAAAGGTTTTTCATTGAAAGCAATGTATGTCGAAAAAAGATGTAAAGGGGTACCCAGTGCATTAAAAAGAAAAGCAGAGGGGTCCTGAACAAGCGTCAATATGTCATGTGTTGGGAGTGGGAACGCAATGCAACAGGCTGGATGCCTCACGCGATGCCTCAGCCTGGTGCCGCCATCAGATGCAGAGGAAGATGGAGATGTGCAGTTAAGAGCCTCATTTAGTGAGTGTCGGGTTCACATCACTGCAACAATAGGATGGATGGATGGACGGATGGACGGATGGATCCACATAGTATCCCCAAGAAGATGGCACTGGCACCAATGGTCTCAACGAGTAAAAAATGTACTTCAAGAGGCAAGAAGATGAAAGAAAAGTTTTCAAAAAAACTAAAATAAATTATGAAATATATCATCAAATAGCTAGCAGTGTTATGTAGTTTTTAAAATTCTTTAGATTAGTACTTTGTAGAGTAGCTAACTAAAATGAAGGTTTGAATGGTTAGCATGGTTCAGCTAGCCCCTGCTACTGTTATATTTGCCAATGCTAATGCTCACATATAGCTCTCCCCAGGTGTTATATACCTTGACCTCATTACTTTGTCAAAAGAATAGCTTGACTGTAGTTTAACTTTAAATTATGAGTAGCTTGTAGCTTAGAATGCTTCGTTACAAAGTAGTTTCAACAGCACTGATAAACTGTGAATTGATAGTACTGGACGGTGTATCTTATTTTTGTAAAATCTTGCTTAGTTGAACAGATTAGTTTGAGTTAAATCTAAATATTCTAAGCAGAATGAAGTTGATAAACAGACAAAAGAAGACAACGAGTGCTTCCACTCATAGCCGACTGATAATGAGCAACTGAGCATTACCTGAGTCGACTCGCTCTGTCATTAAGAGCCTGCTGGGGGAGCTGCCTCCGGACGTCTAATTACACACACAGGATTGTGGTGTCACTCCTAAACTCCGCTGTCATCGGACACAGATGGGGTTTGATACCTTTAATTAGTGTGCGCTGCTCCCTACACAGCTCTCGGGTGCTAATCAGAGACAACAGCGTGCAGTACATCAACATATGACCCCACTGCGGTCACACTGCGCCCCTGCCGGGCCTCATATGGCAGTGGAGACGCAGGGGAATAATCTATTAAATACTCGACAGGAAATCGAAAGAGATGAGAGGAGAGATGATGGCTTGAACTGTGACCAGAAGAGCATGAAGGGAAAATGAAGGCCCACAGCTCTCTCTCTCTAGAATGAAGAGATTAGAGATCTTAAAAAGCAGTAGGAGATGAGTGAGATGTTGGAATTGGTGAGAAGTGTGAGGCATCACTTACAAGTGTGTGTGCGTGAGTACATTTTGTGCAAGTGTGTGCATATGTGAGGGCAATCATATGAAAGGCCACACTACAGGTGTGACTAGCAACATTTCTTTGGTACCGCTGTGAAAGAAAAAGTCAGTAGGTGTGTTCGACTTGATGCGGCATTGTGTCTGATTTGAGGCAGAGCATGCCGGTTAGATATTTTGTCCGACTTGAGACGGCGCTGACGCCACGTGACTGTGACATTTTATGCCTTCAAAGCACCACCAGAGTGATTCGAGACAGCCGACCGGCTCATTCTGCGCAGCTTCTCCAGGGCAGCTGCACGAGCTCTGATGACGACACAGCTGTTTCACGTTTGGCCGGATTCACCAAAGACAACGATCACGTGTATTTCATGTAGGGATGTGCTGAAGCCTAAATCCGAATTTGGAAAGGCATGGAAAATGAGTAATGCATTCTACAGAGCCCATAAAGTGAAAGTGAAAAGCAAGCTTGCATTCAAAAGCAATTTCAATGCCCCACATATTGATAGTGGCTCCGTGATGCCCGCAAATTATATACAATATAATTACCCAACTGTATAATTGCGAGAAAATGCAAAAGCATTGAAATATATTTTTTCCTCCCATCTCTTTTTTTTTCCATCACCATGTCACCATGTCATTTCCTTTCCGAACTTAGTATTCATCTTCGGGCACATTCCTAGCTTCCTGTTTATTCTGATACATTCATTTCAGCTGATGCTCACAAATTTGTGTTTTTATAACAGTAAAAACACTCTTTTCATGTAACCTTAGTGTTTATATTGTGTCATGTTTATTAAAAATAAAAAATATATATAGACCCACTTTATTGGTATTTAAATAATATAGGCTTATGTTGAACTTTAGTCAAGTACATATGGTATTGTCTTAAGCAGTCCATAAATTATTGAGTGAAAAGTGTTTCTGTTGCTTCATGAAAATGTCTGAAACATCAAATATTATATTTGTATATTTGACAGATATTGCATCTGTGATAAAGTACGCAAATACCACACGAGCATGACTATGAGAAGCAGAAATCAGACAAATGTTTAGAAAGTTTGGAATAACATGAGTGTAAGTAAATGATGACAGAATCTTCATAGAAACTATGGCAACCAACTAAAGAGTATTAGTAATCTTGATTTAATTGAGTTAACAAAAGACTAAGAGTTAAATGAAAACAAGAAACAAACAGGGACGTGATGGAAATGTGTGTCTTTTTGATTATGGCTTTTCAAAATAATCCAAAATATAATTACATTTGAAGATTATCCAACTTATTTAATACGTGTTCTAAAAATGTATGGTATCTGCTAATAATGCAGACCCTGTTGCAGGAATGAGTCCTAAAACCGGAAAACAAGTTAGCATTTTTGAACTTCCGGTTCCATTGTATCGAAGTCAATTTTTTTTTTTTGAAGTTTTGTTTGAATGCCTGGAATAAGATCTGTGGTTAACACAAGCTCAAGATATTTTCACATTTATTCTATTACATAAAAAACATCATTAACACCACACTCAGGATTTTTTAAAGTTTTTACTTGTCTTGAAAAGGGTGACTAACAAGTGGCTAAATGGGACTACAGAGGTTGTCGGGGACCTTAAACATCATCACAACGAACAGGTAAACTTATCTACTAATTGGCTTTTACAGCCTCATTGTGTTTTTACTCACACTCTTGCAAACTATTCTAATTCAAACTTTACAACTTGTAGATTTTAAAAGAAGATTGAAAGAGTTGCCAGAAGCTTAGTGGTGGTGAAATTGAAGTCATGTGTTGTTCATAGACTAACTTTAGCTTTTTACTTCTTTACTTCATTTGTGAAAATGTGTAAGAATCAAACTTTTTTGGTCACTGAGATTATTTTCTGTAATTGTCCAAAAGTCAATGGAGCAATTGGCTTTTTGTTGAGGGAACCAGGGTGATGCCAACTTTCGGGTCATTCCTGCAGCAGTCTGTTGTTTTGCTGTAATTCAAATGTAATATTTTTCAAACTCACACTGAGTAAAAACCCCACAGCAGTTATTCATGACCTCCTTGTTTATCTTTTACTGATTTTCTAGGACTTGTTCTGACAGCTAGTGCCGTGGATGTGACATCACATAAGAACGTTTTCAGTTGCAGATGCTATAAAGACAAAGTCATAGCCCCCCATGTGATCTTAACATGTCTGCCCCTACGAGGCACCCTTTTCTATGTACAATAAAACAGCTTTTATAAGGCTAATTTATTTTAAAAAGACTTTTCAAAACTTTTAAAATGTGTTAAAAAGATAAATGATGGAAAAAATGACCTTCATAGATTAGAGGAGTCCTCTGACACCCTGACAAATTCCCCAGCAACTTTTAAATTGGCCTTTCAAAGTTGCTTTACCTCTATGAACATAAAAGTTTAAGTTTTTATTGTAAACTCTGCATAAAAAGTGCGGCAAGCAATAATCTCTCAGCAAATAAGACTCAGTGGCCTATTTATACCTGTTATGACTCTGAAAAGATCTGCGAAAAAACAGCTGCAGATTTTCACACTGCCTTCTACAAGCCCAAATGACTTTTTCATGAGCCTAATAGGAAATTATGGGTTATTATATTCTGCTGCTTGACACCCTGATTATAAAATAGTGCAACACAAAGAACTGCAGGAGAGTGGGAGAGGAAAAAATGAGCCGGGGAAGAATGTACCACTTTATTTTGAAAAGAATCACATTCTCTAATTCATTACTCTCCCAAGAAGCAATATACACCTCATTACACTAAAATGAACGGAAAAAATAATTTTCCCGCCTTACATTTGCTCATGACTGCGACCTAATCCTCAGGGCCTCGGGGTAACCTACTCTACTCCCCCAACATCCACCCCCCGAAAAACCTCATCAGCCCTCATTTGCCTCTAATTCAGCTATCTGTTCAAGTTTAACCATCCATTTGCCCCTCTCAGCAGACAGTGGATGAGACTATAGCGAAATGTATACCATGTTTTACGAGATTTACAGCAACTACATTCATCACTAAGGAAGGAGTCTCAAGAGTTTCTTGAGTGTTCAGCAGTTAAGATAAAAACTGGAAACTACAAAACAATTCTGCACCAGCCAGCCCTTAAGAGCCTCAATTCTCTCTTTTTAAACATCACAAAAGTGTCTTTTCCCCATAAAGTATGAAGTAACAACAATCTCTGAAGTCCTGCAGGCCTTGTTGGAACAAATCATTACATTAACACGTTAAAACACAAGATATATGGCCATGCTGCTCCAAAAGAAGACTTTTTGGAACCGTTTTCTGGCACAGTTGTGAAATTCTCCACATTTACTAGCAGTCCAGCGAGAGATGACAAATTTATTGGCTTTCTAATGACTGATAGAGCACTTTTTTTTAATATTAGTGTTTTGTTTTTGTTCTTTATAGTTACCAAGGCTTTTGGATTTTAAAGTTGTGTTTTTAGAATTGTTCTGGCACTGTTCTAAAACACAAAGAAAGGATGTGAGAGATGAGTTGATCATATCAAAGCAATCTGTCAAAAACAGAATGAATAACATTTGTCTTTTTATATTCAATATCATCCTTTTTATTTTCAGAAAACTGAATTGATTTTATTCATGTGCATTTGATAAGCATGACTTTTATGTTTGTTTTAATTAGGTTTTTTTTTTTTTTTTTTTTTTTTTTTTTTTTTTTTTTTTTTAATGGTTGGAACTTTATTAAACCAAAAAAAAAAAAAAAAAAAAAAAAAAAAACAAACCTTTTTTGAATAACTCAAACTAGGTTGTCATCTTTTAAAGCTAGATTAGTTATTACAGAGACCATGAAGTTACCTCAGATAGATACAAATAAGCAAAATGAAATACAGCACATCATTACACACCTCTTGATTTTGATTGGAAAATGAAATGCCAAACTGCAACATATCCTGGTATTTTCATGACTCTGGTATCTTCAAAGTCCCTTTTAAGGAAAGTCTGTTTCTTTGGCAGCCATATTTGCAACACCTCCAGGCATCTATTTGGGGCATGCAAGAAAATCTCCAATCTTCTTGAATTAGGAAATACTAAATTCTCAAAAACTGCTTGCCAAACTCACATTTTCATATTTACACATTTCAAGTCAGCAATAAAATCTGACATGAACTGTCTCATAAATGTTGTTTATTATGCTCAAATTTCAGGTTGATCCTGCCAATGCGCATGTGTGGTCCTACGCGCAAATCTCAGTTCCCTTTCGATACTACACTTCGTACTGCGTCGTCTGCCGTTTAGGCAAGACGCAACGGGGAAACTCCTGTTTTCACCAATTCTGAAGCCTTTAATCACGCAGTGAAACTGCACGGCCATTGGTTCGTGGAGTTTAAGTAAACGAACCAATGACGGCGCGGCTGAGCCGCGCGAGCCCACTCGAGCCCGCCAAAATGGGCGGGGTCTCGGGCTATATCAGCGGCCGTCTCGCCTTGGCAAACTGATTCATTCTCCTTCAGCGACGCAGATCACATCTCTTCGTTGATCCCGAGACTTGAAGCCCCCTTCAACTGCAAGCAGCTGGAATTCGCCGCTGATCAGATCGCCTCTCCTCTGCTCGCCTCTCTCTATTACAGCTCACCACTCTCAAGCAGCTCGCCGCTCATGAGCAGCCTGCAGCCTGTTAAGCTCGCCGCTCTGCCCGCCGCTCTCGTGCAGCTCTGATCAGCACGCCGCTTTGTCAGCAGCCAGATCAGTTCGCCACTCTCAAGCAGCTCTGCTCTTCATGCCGCTCATTAGAGGGTTCATTAGAGCTCATTATCTCCCAGCCAATGTATTTCGTTCTAGGGATAATTCTCGACTCGACCTGCATCAGGGCCGTAGTCTCGCCAGTGCGATCCCTGGCCATTCAGCAGCTCGGGGAATCTTTTACGCCCGGAACCTCTCTGCTGCTCAGAGTGTTTCAGAAAATGCTAGGTCTCATGAGCTCAGCATCACCAGCCCTGCAGTTGGGTTTACTACCGTATGCGCCCACTTCAGTTCTGGCTGAAACCGCGGGTCCCGCCCCAAGCCTGGCAGCACGGTCGTTGCTTGCTCAAGGTGAACCAGGTGTGTGTTGCAACCCTGGCTCCTTGGATGAACCCCTGCTGGTTCAAACAGGGCGTGGCTGTAGGGACTATGTGCAAGAGGAAAGTCGTTTTCACAGACGCCTCCAAGATGGGTGGGGAGCTCTGTGCGATGGCCACTCGGCCTTAGGCGCTTGGAGCAGCCAGGAAAGCGAGTTTCATATCAACCGCCTGGAAATGATGGCGGTATATCAAGCTCTCCAGTCTTTCCTTCCTCTCCTGACGGGGCATCATGTCCTGATCAGATCTGATCAGATCAGACAATATGACAGTGGCGTCCTTCATAAATCGCCAGGGCGGGCTCTCGTCCAACCCCCTTTTCACTCTAGCGAAAACCATCCTAGAGTGGGCCCAACACAACCTACTCTTACTCAGAGCAGCACATGTTCAGGGCGTGCTGAACAAAGGGGCGGACATGTTGTCCTGGAGCAACCTTCCCTCGGAGGAATGGTCGCTCCACCCCCTCGTGGTTCAGAAAATTTGGAATGTCTTCGGGAGGGCAGAGGTCAACCTCTTCGCCTCAGAAGACAACTTTCATTGCCCAATTTACTTTTCAAAGACCAAGGATGCGCTGGCCCACGACTGGCCCAGCCTCCTCCTGTACGCTATTCCCCCAGTCGCTCTGATTCCCTGGGTTATCAGACGAATCAGGGAAGGTGCCCACAGGGTCCTCCTGGTGACCCCTCTATGGAGGAGACAACCATGGTTCTCGGACCTGAAGATGTCCTGAACACTATCTCACAAGCCAGAGCTCCGTCAACGAGACGTCTCTACTCCTTAAATGGTCAGTCTTTGCTGCCTGGTGTACAGCCCGGGGCGAAGACCCATTTACTTGTGACATATCTCTGATATCCATTAAGTCTTGAAGGAAAGACAATAAGGGCCGTACTCCCTCTACCCTTAAAGTCTATGTCGCAGCTATAGCGGCCTCCCATGCTCCCGTAGCAGGGCAGTCGATAGGGAGAAACAACCTTGTTGTTCGTTTCCTAAAAGGGGCTAGGAGGCTGAACCCTCCCCGCCCCTGCACGGTTCCCACATGGGACCTGTCTTTGGTTCTCAGAGGCCTTAAGGGCCCTCCCTTTGAACCACTCCAGACTGTCGACTTATGTCCTCTAACGCTAAAAACCGCCTTATTGCTAGCCTTAGCATCGGTAAAGCGAATGAGAGATTTACAGGCGCTCTCCGTGAGCCTTCCTGTCTTGAGTTCGGGCCTAACAACTCAAAAGTTGTCCTGAAACCAAGACATGGATATGTCCTGAAGGTCCTATCCACACCCTTTAGGGCACAGATGGTCATTCTCTCTGCACTTCCTCCTTCCCAGGATGATCAGGAGTTGAACCTACTCTGTCCAGTCAGGGCCCTGAGGACTTACATCGATCATCGCCTCTTTTCGTCAGTCGGAACAACTCTTTGTCTGCTTTGGTGGCCGCACGAAAGGTCTTCCGGTCACGAAGCCCAGATTATCCAGATGGATAGTCGATGCTATAGCACTTGCTTACTCCTCCTTGGGCCTACAATGCCCCATAGGTGTTAGAGCACACTCCACGAGGGGCATGGCCTCTTCTTGGGCATGGTCCACTGGCGTGTCCATCGCGGAAATTTGTGAGGCGGCCGGCTGGGCCTCGCCGTCCACCTTTGTCAGATTTTATAATCTGGACGTCCCTGCATTACAAACGCAGGTTCTCTCTACATAAGCCTCACCAATGTGACCAGCTTATGAGGTATTTATAACGTATTTTTCCCATTCCCTATATATGCTCTAGGCCCCAGGGGGCTCCTAGAATATGTAGAAATGGGAGGACGACTACAGTGTCCTCAAGTCCCCGATCTTCCGGGGTACATTATGCTATGTGCATCCGTACAAGCCCTCCTCAGTGCTCCGCTCGCATGCTCTGTCGCCCCCCCTTCATAGCACGGCGTGATTGTATAATCCCCGTTGCGTCTTGCCTAAAAGGCAGCTGATGCAGTATGAAGTGTAGTATCGAAAGGGAACGTACTCCGTTACTAACGTAACCTCGGTTCCCTTAGATACGGAATGGAGTAATGCGTAATTTGCCGTGCTATTTGTAGGACACCTCATGCCGTTGCTTTAGTCGAATTAAATCAGTTTGCCAAGGCGAGACGGCCGCTGATATAGCCCGAGACCCTGCCCATTTTGGCCAATGGCCGTGCAGTTTCACTGTGTGATTAAAAAAGGCTTCAGAATCGGTGAAAACAGGAGTTTCCCCGTTGCGTCTTGCCTAAACGGCAGACGACGCAGTACTCCATTCCGTATCTAAGAGAACCGAGGTTACGTTAGTAACCAAGTACGTTTCTATAGCAACATTCTTGCTGTGTTCACACCATGTCGTAATTACTAGATGACAACCTGTTATGTTCTTCTTGGAGCTGTTGTCATCAGACTCTGAATTATTTGTTTGTATGGCAACACTATGTAAATGCCTTATTAATAAACCTATAGTTTATTTAGCGGAACATTAAGTGTACAAAAACAGCATTGTATGACTTCCGTTTATTTTTAGGGCCCGAGCACAGATGGTGTGAGGACCCTATTGTAATTGCTCGGTCAATTATTCTTCTTCTCCGAAATGAATCGCATTTTTGAGGGCCTAAACATGCTTGAAAACTCATGAAACTTTGCACACGCGTCAGAAGTGGTGAAAATTTATGTCTGATGTGGGTTTCAGAATTAGGTGTAACGAAATGGCTCAATAGCGGCACCTACAAAACTTCAATTAAGCGCCCTTCGCGCTATGTTTCACGTACAGGTATGAAATTCGGTAGACACATGTAACAGCCCAATACCTACAAAAAAATCTGAAAACCCAACAAGAAGTGAGATATTTTGAATTTTCTCTGCAAAATTTTTGCAGTTTTTGCCATTTCCAGACATTGTATTTTAACTAATTCCCCCTAGAGCTTTAATCATATCAACATCATATTTGGTCAGTCTAATCTAAAGGCCTTTGCAACGTTAAATTGCGAAGATCTTGAGTTTTCGTTGAAAGGCGTGTCCGTGGCGGCCTGACAAAGTTTCGCCATGAAAGAGGAAGCTGTTGTAAGTAACTCAGGCATACAATGTCCGATCTGCCCCAAACTTCACATGTGTGATAAGAGTCCTGGCCTGAAGACATCTATATGCCAATATTCAGTTAGTCATAGCGCCACCTGCTGGCAACAGGAAACGGCATGCTTTACACTGTAATTAACTCCCAGAAACACATTTAAATATGCCACGAAGTACCAAACATGTTAGAAACACGTTAAATCATGCAACACTTGGCTAAGTGTTAATATATGCGATTAACGCCACGAAACAGGAAGTTGTTGTAACTCATACAATGTCCGAACTGCCCCAAACTTCACATGTTTGATAATAGTCTTGACCTGAAGACATCAACATGGCAAAATTCAGTTATAGTCAAAGCGCCACCTGCTGGCAGCAGGAAGTGTGGTGCATCAAAATGACTTTGCCATATTTCTCCTCTATTTATCCTCTTAAATGAATATCGCCCACTGTTCACTGTTTTCCTAAGGTCACCGGGTGGCGGTGAGCCCAGGTGCGAGGGCCCTTTCATCGCTGCTTGCAGCTTTAATTTAGATTATTCTTGCAATATTAGGACAGAAAAAACAGAAATATTACGAGACAGCTACTTTTTACTGCTGAAGCCAGTGCCATTTTAAATGTTTCCGCATGATGTTACAGCAGTCAGGTGGTACAAGTCTGAGCTCTCAAAATATTCAGTGTTTACAAGTTTTGTAAACATGCCAAATTTTGTAATTACGATCATTTCAACATCGCGTGAACGCACCTTCCAAGGGCATCTGCAGTGATGTGATGACTTCACCAATTAGTGATTGCCTAAGGGACTGGACTAATGCTGCCTTCACGTGCTCTCAGAATTATCATAAATACAAGTATCCTAGGTAAAAAATTGTAAATGAACGCCCCTCTCATGTCGAAACTTGAATGCGATAAGCTCGTAATCAAGACTTCAGAAGTGGGAATTATCAAATGTCCTATAGCATGTGAAGGCAGCATAAGAGACAGGAAAATGAATATCGCATTATTCATTGTGCATTGCATTTTCTCTAGAATACCTTACTAGCGCCATCTTGAGACTAATAAAAATTGTCCCTGAGGACTTCAGTAATAATTTTATGGTAAAAAAAAGACCATTGATTAGAGATGTCCCAAGCAGATCTCAAGGATCAGTAGCGGGGCTGATTTTCTTTTTTAAATAATCGTATTGACTATTCTAAAGCCCTGGGTATACAGTATTTCCTTTTCACACAGTCGAACGCACAGCCTTGCAAAGTATACTTCACTTGACTCTTTAGCATACACAGGCATTCGACGCATGCTCAGTTTTGAGCAATCTCTCGCCACAAGTTACAACCCATGTAAATATATTTGAATTCTTTCATGCTAGAGTTGTACAAATGAGGGTACTTTCTAACCTCTTCGCACAATCTGTCATCTATTCTCTATTCGACCCTGAACGACCCGTCGTTCAAGCCAGGGTTGACAAGTCTGCGGTTTTTCTTTCTTTCTTTCTTTCTTTCTCTTTTTTTTAACTCCATGCCAGCTTCTATGGCTATATTCATGGCAAGAGAGAGGTTTGGTTAAAAAAAAAAAAAAAAAAAAAAAAAAAAAAAAAAAAAAACTAAATAAGATGTTTAAGATTTATTTCACTAGAGGACGTCGGGCCCTCAGGCCAGCCTCAAGAAGTCTGTTTCTGATTGTTTGGTCAGAGACATTCACACCAGTGGCCTGCTGGAGGTCATTTTGTAGGGCTCTGGCAGTGCTCATCCTGTTCCTCCTTGCACAAAGGAGCAGATACCAGTCCTGCTGATGGGTTAAGGACCTTCTACGGCCCTGTCCAGCTCTCCTAGAGTAATTGCCTGTCTCCTGGAATCTCCTCTATGCTCTTGAGACTGTGCTGGGAGACACAGCAAACCTTCTGGCAATGGCACGTATTGATGTGCCATCCTGGAGGAGTTGGACTGCCTGTGCAACCTCTGTAGGGTCCAGGTATCACCTCATGCTACCAGTAGTGACACTGACCCTAGCCAAATGCAAAACTAGTGAAAAACAGTCAGAAAAGATGAGTAGGGGAAAAAGAAAAAAAAATGTCAGTGACCTCCACCTGTAAAACAATTCCTGTTTTGGGGGTCGTCTCATTATTGCCCATCTAGTGCACCTGTTGTTAATTTCATTAACACCAAAGCAGCTGAAACTGATTAACAACCCACTCTGCTACTTAACTGACCAGATCATTATCCCAGGAGTTTAACTGACTTGATGCTATTCTCTGATTAAAAAGTGTTCCTTTAAATTTTTTGAGCAGTGTATATTCACTAAATATAAGTTATAAGTAAAATGACTGAAATAGTGTTTTCTTGTAAAACATACTCCAATAATCTGTTTTATTTACACTTTTTTTTTATTTTTTTCCACTGTTCATAGTGTAGTATGTCATTTGGGACACAACTAAAGACAGAACTTACTTCTATTGCTTTAAAAATCTTAGTAATTGTGTAGTATAGCATACAGCAATATAAAATAATATAATATAATATAATATAATATATGTAAAATCATCCCACTTGATTGTGAAAAAGAGAAAGGTCACAAACTTTATGGTCCACCAGTTTCCCACTGTCTAACCTGTGTGAATACATGATACCGCACAGCTTTTGTTCCAGAATCCATGAAAAACAGCAGCAGTTCAATAGAGCCGCAGAATAAAAGCAAATCTTTAATTACCTGCTTGAATTGTACTGTTGAGTGTGATTGAATCTCTACTTCCTCTGAAGTGTCCGTCAACCTTATAGTGAACATGGTCCAATAGTTGTGTGTGCAGAGTGAAAGAGAGAGAGTGTGTGTGTGTGTGTGTGTTTGGGGGGTGTTTAGTGAAGGATTATGCAAATGAAATTTGAGAGAAAAAAAAATCCTGTCCAAAAATGACTCGGGCGGAACGCTTGCTCAGGCGGGGTGCTTGACTAGCATGTGTGACCGAGCCGCCAATGCCCACGCCTTCCCACAATCCAGCTTTGTTCACTGGGACGTCACCATGAGGGTCTGTGGAAAGGAGGAGGAAGAGAAAGAAAGAAAAGAGAAGGAACGAAGCGTGGTAGATAACTAAGGAAAGATACTGGTCCATCTTTCCATCTCATTTCTATCAGATTTACTACAGCATAAAATACACCCTTGGGGACACAGAGCTCAAAAGCTTGAATTGAAACTATACAATAGGGAACAGTGTCATGATTTCCTTTCCATTAACTTCTAAAGTTTCCAATAAACTGGTGAAGCTACAATCCAACAATTAGAGGCAATTATTAAAGGTCAATTGGTCAATTATCTAACCACTCTAGGGGGAAAATGTTCTAGTTCCCCACAGCCTAAAACGTGGACAGGTGTTTGGAGAAGCATACCAACATACTATTCTTATTATTCCTGCATATACCGTAAATAATGATTCTGACTAATATAGTAAATGAAATTTGGGAGGAAAACAATCATGTCCAAAAAATGACTGAAGTGGATTGGGTTGTATTTGTAGTATGTACGTATATGCACAGTATATACACATTTTTTGTATGTAGCCTATATAATACTACACAACCTTACAAAATGTGCAGTATACAGCAGTGCACACTACACAAAATACACAAAATTATCATTATTATTGGCCCATTGTCTTATTTTTTCCTTATTGTATTACTTTCAATGAAAGATATATTCATAAATTACATTCTTTTTTATTCATATTTTTACAGATATATTTAGCTGCCTTCATTTTTGTTAATATTTTTACAGATATAATATATAATATTTATAATTTAACAAACAACTATTGGCCAATTCCAATACTGATATAACTTAACTCATTAAAAAAGATGACTGTTTTGATCACGTTTTAAATTAGCAAAGATCAAAAATGCATGCATTTAGGTATACTAGCTAGTTTATTGCTGCATCAAATCATTTTCATTGAACATGGATTGAATCCACTTAACATTTAACAGGCCAACATAGAAACAGATACATTTGAAATAAACAGTGCTTTTCAGGTACACAAATTTAATAAAGTAATCAAACATAAGATAACACTGCTATATAAATTAAATACACCGATCAGGCATAACATTATGACCACCTTCCTAATATTGTGTTGGTCCCCCTTTTGCTGCCAAAACAACCCTGACCCGTCAAGGCATGGATTCCACTAGACCCCTGAAGGTGTGCTGTGGTATCTGGCACCAAGATGTTAGCAGCAGATCCTTTAATTCCTGTAAGTTGCGAGGTGGAGCCTCCATGGATCGGACTTGTTTGTTCAGCACGTCCCACAGATGCTTGGTTGGATTGAGATCTAGGGAATTTGGAGGCCAAGTCAACACTTTAAACTCATTGTTGTGCTCCTCAAACCATTCCTGCACCATTTTTGCTTTGTGGCAGGGCACATTATCCTGCTGAAAGAGGCCACAGCCACCAGGGAATACCGTTTCCATGAAAGGGTGCACGTGGTCTGCAACAATGCTTAGGTAGGTGGTATGTAAGTAACATCCACATGGATGGCAGGACCCAAGGTTTCCCAGCAGAACATTGCCCAAAGCATCACACTGCCTCCGCCGGCTTGCCTTCTTCCTATAGTGCATCCTGGTGCCATGTGTTCCCCAGGTAAGCGACGCACACGCACCCGGCCATCCACGTGATGTAAAAGAAAACATGATTCATCAGACCAGGCCACCTTCTTCCATTGCTCCATGGTCCAGTTCTGATGCTCACATGCCCACTGTTGGTGCTTTCGGCAGTGGACAGGGGTCAGCATGGGCACCCTGACTGGTCTGCGGCTATGCAGCTCCATACGCAACAAACTGTGATGCACTGTGTGTTCTGACACCTTTCTTTCAGAACCAGCATTAACTTCTTGAGCAATTTGAGCTACAGTTGTTTGTCTGTTGGATCAGACCACATGGGCCAGCCTTCGCTCCCCACGTGCATAATGAGCCATGGCCGCCCATGACCCTGTTGCCAGTTCACCACTGTTTCTTCCTTGGACCACTTTTGATAGATACTGACCACTGCAGACAGGGAACACCTCACAAGAGCTGCAGTTTTGGAGATGCTCTAACCCAGTCGTCTAGCCATCACAATTTGGCCCTTGTCAAACTCGCTCAAATCCTTACGCTTGCCCATTTTTCCTGCTTCTAACACATCAACTTTGAGGACAAAATGTTGTAGTAGTAGTAGTAGTCTTTATTTCGAACTCGAGTTATTAAAAGAAAAAGACAAAAATAACAAAATATACATTGAGAAAAAATAAATAAATCAATAACATAATAAACAAGACAAAATTTCAACATAATAATACTCAACCCATTCGAAAAGGGATAGGTTTATTAAATCCTACCCCAGTACTTAAATCCAAATCACAATTAAACCAGATATATCATACATACCATTTTGACTAATACAAAAATGCTACTCCAATTTCCATCCTACCATATCTAGCTTTTAATATAAGGAAAAACAAACCGAAACAAAATGCAAGCAGCATTAACAACAGCTAAATTATCTCTCTCCCTCCCCACTTCTGTACTTATCAAAAATAAATCTCTTATACCTTTTTTTAAATTGCAAGATATTTACACTTTCTTCGATAGAATTATTCAAACTATTCCACAAAATCACCCCACAAATTGAAATACACATACTTTTGAGCTTTGTTCGAGCATTCTGCTGTCTCAAATTTAAAGCCCCTCTCAAATTAAATACAGTAAATTGGTATGCTCATAATATCCTACTTTATTTACTATCCTAATTGCTCTTTTTTGTATTGTGCTTAATGTTTGTAAGGTGGTTTTGTAGGTGTTGCCCCAACACAGTCATTTAAGTACGGCAAGACAAGTGAACAATACAAAATATAAAGTGCTTTCTCATTCAACACATGCCTTGCTTTCCCCATCACTCCAATACTCCGTGCTACTTTTGCTCTGACATGTTTAATGTGGGGTTTCCAGCAGATTTTGTAATCAAGAATCATACCCAGAAATGTATTTTCATGTACTCTATTTCAACATTATTAATAATTACTTTTACTTGTGTATCAATTTTACGATTTCCAAACAGCATAAATTTGGTTTTATCTAAATTTATCGATAATTTATTTAAGTCAAACCACATTTTTAACTTATTCATTTCTGCTGTGACCATCTCCAACAGCTGCTGCAAATTTTCCCCAGTACAAAAAATATTGGTGTCATCAGCAAAAATCACAAATTTAAAAAGTTTGTCACCCTACATATGTCATTTATATACAAAATAAATAATTTGGGACCCAAAATTGACCCCTGTGGGACTCCACATGTAATATCCAAGCGCTCTGATCTATATTCCCCAATTTGCACAAACTGAAGTCTGTTACTTGTGTAACTTTTCATCCAATCAAGTACAACCCCTCTGATACCATACTTCTCCAGTTTAGTAATTAAAAAATGATGATCAATTGTATCAAAAGCTTTTTTCAAATCTATAAATACACCCACTGCATATTTCTTATTATCTATAGAACTGGTAATGTCTTCAATTAACTCCATTAATGCCATGGATGTAGATCTATTGGACCTAAATCCATATTGACTATCAACTAATAATTTATTCTTCTCAATAAAATTATCCAATATATTAACAAAGTTTTTCTAATATTTTGGAGAACTGAGAGAGTAAAAGACAATGGCCTATAATTAGTAAATTGTTTTCTCTCACCAGCTCTATATAATGGAATGACTTTAGCAATTTTCATTTTACTTGGAAATACACCTGTTTTAAAGGATAAATTACAAATATAAGTTAACGGTTTTACAATTACACCAATAACTTTCTTAATTAAAGCCATATCAATGTCATTCCAGTCTGTAGACCTTTTATTCTTCCATTTACTAACAATTTCAATAATCTTATTTTCATCAGCTGGTTTCAAAAACATTGTATTTGGTTTGCTATCTAAATAATCCACAACATTCACCTCTCCTACTTCTATCTCTGGACTTTTAATTTCCTCTGCTAAATTTGGTCCTGTACTTACAAAAAAATTATTAAACCCATTAACCACATCATTCATGTTACTCACAGTCCTCTCATTATTTATAAAGTACTGAGGGTATTCTATATTCATTGATCCATTCCTGACAATATTATTTAACACATTCCAAATGCCCTTGATATCATTTTTATTGTCATTTAATATTTTATTATAATAATCTTTCTTACTTATCCTCATAATACTAGTCAACTTATTTTTATATCTTTTATACTTGTTCTCAGCTTCTATAGTTCTATGTTTTATAAATGTTTATACAAAGTATTCTTTTTTTTACAAGCATTTTGTAAACCCTTTGTCATCCATGGTCTCTCTTTATATTTTTGCTTTTTATTAAATTGTTTCAAAGGACAATGTTCATCATATAATGATTTAAATATTTAAATGTTCACTTGCTGCCTAATATCCCCCCCAGTGTTATTCACTTCACCTGTCAGTGGTCATAATGTTATGCCTGATCGGTGTATTAAAGGGTTTGTTCACCCAAAAATTTCTGTCATTAGGTACTCACCCTCATGTCATTCCAAACCCATAAGACAGCAAAAAACAAAACAAAACGACTTTGCTATGTTTACAAATTCATCTGTCCCCTGTCATTCTGCTACGCTAATTACGTTGCAGCGCTTCCATGTCAGAATGCCGGCTCAGTATTGGCCGAAGGTCTTACGGGTTTGGGACGACATGAGGGTGAGTACTTAATGACAGGAATTTTATTTTTGGGTGAACTAACACTTTAATTCTTATTAAAGTTACAAAAGTTATTCAGTCAAGAGCAGTGAGTGATGTATTTATTTATTTGTCTTTTTTGTTTGATTAACATTAAAACAGCAGCACAGCAGGAATATTAGGCTGCTGTCACTTTAAGAGCTGCACCGATCCAATATACTGATACACACGTGCGTTTTATTTCTCAACTGTTTACGACACCTTAAGCCATAACCGACCGTGTTTACTACGATACTCGCCAAGATGGGCATTTTTTTATAATTTTGTGTGAATTTGTCCTTTCAAGCACAAGAAGCAGCAAAAGAGAACTCAATTCAGTATTGGCGCTGTCTGAGACGCAGCTTTCTGGGCATGCACTTTCTCACACAGCGAGTACCAAATTAAGTTATTTTCGCATCTTCTTGCACATAAATAAATAAATTGGCAAAGCTTTAAAATGCATGCAAAGGATAAACTTTCATGACGATGCAGCACTGGCCCGATGAACGATGCTTGGGACAATTCACGGAACTGTCACTGTCCTGAGCGTCGTTCACGCTGGCTCCGGGCAGTCTGTATTGTCGAGCACTGCTTTTGTGCAGGTTTCATTTTGTTTTGGCAAGTATTTAATTATTTTACCCAGATAAAAACGTTGGATTATGCAACAGACATTATACAACTCAGTGCCTTCATGCAGTTGATTAATCAAAAATGGTTTTAAATTTTTTAAAAAAATAGGCTGATAAATACTGGCGGCTGCTACATCAGTGCATCTATTCTATCAATATGTTATGTATGTACTTTGATACTTACATATTACAATATCAAATAAAACAATATTTCTATAAAAGTATGTACATTTGTCATCTTATCACTATAGTGGCATATTTTGCCATAGACTACTCTTTTCTAGATCATTATAGCCCAGCAGCTTCTCTAGCTGCCAGTCTATTTAGGTCTATACATTCTACATGATCAAAACAATCTTCTTTTTTCATTCCATTTTACACCAAATGACTCCTTCAATATTCATTAAAAATAACATATTTCAATCATCATATATTTTGGGAAATTGGGACAAAAATAATCATTTTACCGATGGAGAGCTTTTTGTTTTTTGTCATGACAATAAACAGAGATTAAAATTGAAAGTGCCATATGTGGAATTGACTGCATTTATTATACATATAAACAGAAGCTGTCCCAAACTTGAGAAAGGACAAGCGAAGAAGTTTCATTCCGCACTTTTCAACTTCCTGGGCCGGGCCTCTTTGGTCAACAAGAGAGTGACCACAGACAGAGTCACCATGAACACACCACAACCCCACTAGCAGAAACATTCTCAGCATCTCTCTGACCCACAGGTGAGAATGACAGATGCCACTGGGCTCTTTAACTGATTTCAGTCAGCAGAAGAACACAATGCAAAAGCTACAGCTTCAGCTGAAAATTGTGTGAAACTTCCAGGGGGAATATTTTATGCTTGCTGTGCAGACAATGGACAAATGGCCGAGGAAAGCCAGAGTGACTCAGTGGGGAACCAGGAAAATCTCCACACCAGCCACCGGATTTCAGACAAAGAGGCACAAAAGGTAATTTTTTATCTGCCGAGCAGCATCTAAAAGGTATCAAGCGGGAGCTGCTTTTCACGGCTGAGAGCGCAGATGGAGTGCTGAATCAAGCTGGGATGATCATCAACAACACACCACTGCTCTTCTGCTTTTCAAACAGTCCGAGCGTAGCTTTTCACTAAGTTGAATTTTCTCTTTTTTTTTGACTGAATTAATCTCTTTTCTAGCATGCTTCTTAAAATTGGAATTCTATACACAGCTTAGCCGCTATTTTTCCAGTATTTCTTTCTTTTTTCTGTTGTTGCATTTTTCCAAATTCCTGCTGTGGCGATCAATAGCATTTGTCATTTGTTCTTCTTGTTGGCTTGTCTCTCCACATTTTCAGGAGGTCGGTAAATTGGTCTCTTTTAGAGTCAACTGGAATCATCAAAAGCAAATCCCATCACAGGACAATGAACTGTTCCAGCAGGAAAAATCTTTTGTTGCTCAAAGCTTGAAAAAAACTTTTCACAAAAGACCAAAAAATCATGAATGTTTTATATTAGATATATTACACCCCCAAAAAATATAAAAGGGGTACTTTACCACTGGCAAAATGGGCTTTGTATAAAACTTGTCTGCCTATGCAGTTGAAAGGTGGAAAAAATTTTTTAAATCAATGCTAACTGACAAGAGAAAACCAAGAAAAAAGGCTGTTGTCTTCCCTTTTGCCAAATAGGAAGGACAACTTCAAAACCCACTGGGCATGTTGCTGTCCAAGGCCACTCCCACTAGTCTGCTTTGGATACACTTAACCAGAGTCAAATACCGCCTTGCTTTAGTAGGAAACACTTCTTAGCAAACTTTTAGTTATGATGGTGTCGACTTGTACTTGTATCCCGGGTGCAAGAATTCAAAGAGTAAATAATAAGTGAGTTACTTTCGGTTTCCAGTGATGGATCTAGCGCTTTCTAGGCAGTGTCGATCCAACTGCGTGGACATGGATACAAATACGCGGACGTAATAATAATAATCCGTAGTTTTCACGTAAACCCTGGAACGAGTAAACATTGTTCGTTTGCATATATTTCCAACACTGTAACAATACAAAGCAGGTTAAAAATCGGTGAAGTTAGACTTTAATGAGAAAATTTTTTTCATGTTTTGACCATTTTCCTGAAATAGAAGGTTCAGACAGGATATATAAAATGGTTCATCTCTTTAAAATAAAATAGCCAACAGGCTTTAGTGGCAGCAATACACTTGTTTTGCTACTTGTTTATTTGTGCCGATAGGGGGCGGGACATTAGGGGGCAGGACATTCTCATTGTTTTCAAAACTTCAAAAATCTCTGCAGTGCAGAGTGAGTCATCAATATTTTTGCTTTGGTTTCCCAGAAGAGACAGACTGTAAATTTTAAATGCGTATCTGCTAAAAGTGAGTTTTGTCAACCTTTAATACTAGCAAATAGACAGCTGCAAAACTTGGATTTTAAAAAAAAAAAAAATACATTGTTACAAAAATGTGTAAAAATTGTTAACAAATTTAGGCTGTATTTTTTCAAAATAGAAATGTTATTAAAAATTACCAAAAAAGTACTGTGTGGTACTATTGCTTTGATAGTATTGATAGTATACCATGCATGGTACCATATTCATGTTGCCATATTCATGTACTATGGTATAAATAGTACTGCAAGGTAGGCTACTTCAAAAAATTCCATAGTACTGACAAAGGTGAATGTCGATGAAATTATGGTATTGATATACTATGAAATTAGTGCTTTTTGTTGCATTCAGAGTTTGACATGGACATTCAATGGACATTGAATCATTCTGAGAATCAAGTTTTTTGTAGCTTTTAGACATGCTGAACAGAATTAGTTTCTATTCAAACTCAAAACTTAACTGACATTCTGAAATATGCAAGATTGTTACTCATTAAACTGTGTTGATGTAAGCAGAAAATGACAACTCATCATGTTAATGTAATATAATGATTATGTGTGTTTCGACCCCTGCTTGAAGAGCGCTATTTCTGTGCTGATGGTTCATGGTCATATGCAGCTGAATTAGGAGAATATGAACCCTTTTCTGATGTTTCAGCATAATTATGTTTATAATCTTAATTCTCCATGTTATTTAGCAGGTTTAATGGTTCATAAGGCAGGAACGAGGCCAAACTCAACTGGGCAACAGCTGACAGTGTGTGTGTGTGTGTGTGTGTGTGTGTGTGTGTGTGTGTGTAGCGCTCTGCTATTAGATAGACAGATGGCGCCATCTAGTGACTGAAAATCACAGGGGAAAAAATGCAGGAAAGAACGTCTACCAAAACCAGAGTTAGAATTAGAGTAAAACAAACGCTAAAGTACAGAAACGACTATTAGTAATGGAAATGAAGCCCCCTTCACAAGGAAAATTATATTATTTTATTTAAATGTACATTATGTTAAATATTAGAAGTATGTTAATTATATTATACTGTTCATATAAATTATATTTACCGAATTTATACTATCAGAGGCTAATAAGACACAAATTTCAATCTAAGTAGATTAAAATAAGTTAATTTAAATATTATATTCTAGAAGAATCTGACGTTTTTAAAATGACTTTTTATGCTAAAAGTATGACATTTAAGATATAGGCAACACATATTAAAGGTGTAACGACATGAAATTAAAATTATTATTTTAATGTTCCTTGAGGATATATAACGGACATATAAAGTTAATAAAATGATCCGTTTTTAGGGTTAGCTCCTTGAAGGCTTGTCAGTATATATCACAGGGGAGAACGTGCTTTGAAAAACTATAAAACTGTAATTTACACACAGAGAGCATTATCAAACTGTTTACTTACGGTTTGCGATGTATCTGCTGTCAGATCTAATACAGTTGGCTGCTTCGTCTTTCTTTGCGAACTGTCCATTGCTGTGCCTCCTTTTGTCTGCACTGAAATGCTCCGAACAAACATATAATCCTCCGCACGCGGTCGCAATTAAAAATAAACCATCCACTTCTTTCTGACGCTGGTGTCCTTCTGAAGTCTGTAGACGCAAACGAGCTTTTTAACCGAATGTGTTAAAGCGAACATAGGCTTTAGGTCTCGCGGAAAAAAAGGCTGCATTTCAGTTCAATTTTTTATGCCCTTCCCCGATAACTTCCCTCCGTCCCGTTCACTTGGATGTACGTCATTGCTTACGTTGCACGAGTGCCCACTACTGGCGGAACTCTTGCAATGTCTTTAAATGGAACACCCTAAGGCCTAAGCCCTTGATCACTTAATCCAATATGAAACTGATTTATTATTTAGTTTTTTCCCCCCTTATTAATTTGTTTATGCACCAATCTATAGGCCTGTATGTATGCTTAGGCTTTTAAAAAATTAAACAAATATTAATATATAAATATATTTATATTAAATATAAAATATTAAAAAATACAAAAACGAAAATAACAATACAATAAACTATAACTGTGTACAAAAAACAAAAAACAAAACAAAAAAACAGTCAGCTTAAGGTAGTTGTATTAAATGTCAAAATAACGCCAACATCATACACTAGTTGTGTGGGGTGGGGGTAAATTAAGCGTGATGGTGCATTGTGGTCTATGGATCTGCCTGAAGTTAACATGTAGACTCGCTCCCTTGGTGAAAATCGAGGTGACGAGGGTCCGTCCAAGTAAACTTCCCTCGGCCACTTGATAAAGTTGAACACGCTTCAAAATGGCTGTGGGGATTCCCTCGAGGGGAAATGCTTAGGGAAGTTCACGAGTGTCTAAAAGTGAGGTTCCAGTTCGTTTTTTTATGCCCTTCCCTCGCTAACTTCCCTCAGTCTCGTTGACTCGGATGTACGTCATTGGTTAACGTTGCACAATTGCCCACTACTTGCGGAACCTTTGCAATGGGCTGAATTGGAACGTCTTAAGCCCTTAATCACTTGGAATCCCCTATTGAGTTGATTTTTTTTTTTTTTTTTTCCCTTGCGAAATTGTTTAATGCAGCATTCTATATGTATATAGGTATGTTTGGGTTGTTTTAAATATTCAAAAAAATAATTAATATATCATAGAGTGGGGTAAATTAAACGCGATATGTGGTGACGTCACAATCGTGTTGCATTGTGGTATATGGAGCTGCCTGAAGTGTACATATGAAGTAGACTCGCTCCCTTGGTCAAAATCGAGGGAGCAAGGGTCTGTCCATATAAACTTCCCTTGTCCTCTTCACGAAGTGGAATGCACTTCAAAATGGCGGCAGGGATTCCCCTGAGGGGAAGTGCTTAGGGAAGTTCGCGAGTGCGTGTCTAAAACTGGAGTGGAACGCAGCCCTGGTCTCATTGGTATCCGCTTGTCGAAGAAAGTGTTAAAGGGGTCATTGTGACGTCCCTCAGTCTACTAATGCTATTGGTGCAGCATGTGGGGGTTCCTGATTGGTTCCAACACATTAATTGATAATTAATGATAGCATATAAAAATGGTTGTGTATTATTGGAGGATAGGCACTCTGTGGGGAACATTTCTCGGGAGTGACTCATTTTTTTGTGTTTACCTTTATACATGTAGCTTAATTTCTTTGTTATCTTTTTTGTTTCTGCTATACCCCTAGTTTTCTGTTCATTATTATTGGTTGTATAATTTGTTGAATTTAATAAATCTTTTCTTGAATTTGATTCCGTTGTCTAATCCCTCTTTTATGTTACGGCTTGGAACGAGTGGGTCGTAACAGTCATGAACTGCATTTTTTTTTTTTTTAATTATGTTTTTTAAGACTTGAAAGTAAATGCCCACTGCTATGATTTAGTAAAAGTTTTGCATATTAAAATAATTTTAAACATCCCCGCTATTCCTATTGTTTTGACAACTTCAGAAGTAGAAAAATGACAACCAGTGAAATTCAGCCATAGCCTACATGTTTGTGCCAGAGTCTGATCCCGAGTCACAAGACAACGAATCTACACCTCATACGAAGAATACTCCAGTCTGCAACAGCCTGTTAATGAATCAGTTTTATTTATTCCTTATGTATTTGTGAAGTAGTGAATTGTATTTTATTTTATTACATTAGTGGTGCAGGGATTGCGTATTTTTGTAGGCCAACCCAGAGTTAGCATCACCCTTGTAGCTTAATACGTTCCATTGGCTTTTTGATTATTGCAGAAAATAAGCTTTGTGACTAACAAAAGCTTATGATTCTTACATGTTTTGTTCATTGTGATATACTTCACAAATGAACAGAACTTTTATGAATTTTGAAGCGTAACTACATTCGGCAGGAGTCAAAAGCTAAACGTAGGCTATAAACGAACTACATATGGGTTCATGACTTAAACGTCCCCATCACTAAGCTTCTGACAACTCTTTCATTTTTTGTTTAAAAACTTTTTTTTTTCTGAAAGTTTGAGTTATAATAGTTTGCAAGAGCACGATTATAAACACAATGAGGCTGTGAAAGTGAATTAGTATTTGAGTTTTGCATAATAGGGGACCTATTATAACCTATTATACCTATTATATATACCTATATATACCTATTATAACCGACTGTGCTTATGTGAACTTTGTGTTTTTGACATAACCTTGTGTGTATTTGTGTCACGATCCCTGCCTGTGTTCCCTGTGTCTGTCTTGGACTCTTATTTTGAAGTTCTGTTGTCAGTGGCAGCTGGTGCTAAAACATTTTGGGGGGGCACAAAAAAAAAAAAAAAAAAAAAAAAAAAAAACCCACACAAAAAAAAAGAATTAGAGATGCAGGAATGAATAGGCTAATTGTTAAATAACAATTTAACAAGCGATATAATGTATCATTACTGCTAATCTAAAACATGGGAAATTCAGTATTTAAAGCATGCCATAGGGCTGGGCGATATGGCCAAAAAATCATATCTCTATTTTTGGGCTGAATGTCGATGTATAATCTTAGTATTTTGTACATTTTTCTATTTGAACTAAAAAAAAATAAATAAATCTGTATTTAATTAAAAATATTTTCCTACAAACTATGTTCATATTGAAGGCTATGAAAACCAACATGAATGTAACCGTGTAGGATATTATGTGCAAAAAAAAGGGGTCAAATCACATTAGGCCTACATTCTAACATTGTAACACTACAATATAAAAACAAAATGTTTTTTAAAGCAGAAGTTAAATTTACTAAACTAAAAATGAAAATAAATAAAAACAAAAGCACAGATAATTCTTAGTCTATTTTGATTACCCTACAATAGTCACTTTAAAGTTACTGCTATCATAAAAATACACTTAGTTGTAGGATCGAAATTCTACATATGGCACATTTATGTTCGCAAACAAAAACAAATACTCAATAACAAATATTTTAGCTAAATGTATATTTTAGTCAGAATTATTGCGCTCCGTCTGTTTGGCGCGCATGCGCACGGCGGCGCTCATTCACGGAAGTTTGTGCTTCCACTCCTGTCTCCTGGACAGCAAAATGGAAATATTTTCTCGACTTTCTAACATTTACAGATGGAGAAAATGTCTGTGAAATGTAAGTTATGCACTGAGGAAATTATTGGATGTCACTTTAGCTTAAAGATTATAAATAGAGACGTTCCCACCAATCGCTGCACAAGTTAAGGTTACGTATGATGACGAAAGCACGTTAGTGCTAGCCCTCCCGGAACCCATAGAGATTGCATTGCAGTGCCTGCAGTTCGAAAAAAAAAGTTTTTTGAATGGAAGTCTATGAGAGCACTCGGGGCAATTCTCGGCCAGAGTGAAATCGCCCAAAAAGAGGCGGTACTCCACAGAACGTGATTGACGCTGATTGGACTATAGCCTATATCCAGAAGCAGAACAAACAGTCTAGCAGTGACAGCTAGCGTAACTCTGTGGTTGAATGTGATTGAAAAAATCCGTCCCTTTCTCAGTTTGGTGGTGCGTCGCCCAATCGCCCTAATGAAGAAACCGCCCCTGCTGTGTGTCCTCTTTTGCTCTGTTCACTTCACGTTTCCCTGCTGCTTTTCCCTTGTGTGTTCCTATGACAATTAACCACACCCTCTCATTACCTTGTTAAGCTTGTCTTGTCCTGTGTACAATTAGCCCTGGTGTTTCACTTGTCTTCTGTCAGTCGCTGAATGCAGATTCTCTGGTTTATCGTGTTTCCTTCGGTTCCGTGTCTTCATTATTTATGTTACCTTGTGGATTATTTTAATAAATCTCTAACTGCACGTGGATTCGCTTCTAAGCCTGCTCCTTTGCCTGCCTGAATGCCCATTCATTACAATTTGGCAGTTTAAGCACAATAAAACGTGAAAGAGAAGTTAGATTAATGCTCATGAGACGTGCTGTCTGACAGCCAGCTTTCTGTGTGTGTGCTTTAGACACATGCAGCATTAACGCATGCAGATAATAAACTTTCATGATGAAGAAAAACTGCAATGTCCCTGAGCGTGATTGTGATACTGATGGTAATCAATACCAAGCAGATGTCTTGTTAGTATTTGGCAGGGTATTCGATCAATTCTGGAGCTGTGAATGAAGGAAGCACTATTCTGGATAGGGGGTGATGAGCAGCAGCTCATTTGCATTTAAAGACCCATGCAGGAAACAGCATGCTTTTGGTAACATTAAAGAATGAGTGTTTACAACATGGTATAATAAATGATCTGTGAGGTATTTTGAGCTGAAACGTCACAGACATATTGTGTGGACACCTGAGACCTAAATGACATCTTGTAAAAAGGGGCATAATAGGTCCCCTTTAATGTCCATGACAATGTCTGTTGTTGCATTTAGCCACTTGTTAGCAACCGCCTTTTACAAAACAAGTAAAAGCTTTAAAAAAAAATCACAAGAGGGTATTACTGATGTATTTCATATCATAGAATAAAACTTGAAGATATCTTGAGCTTGTGTTCACCACGGACCTTATTTCAATGAAACAGTGAAACAGGAAGTGCTAAAATGCTAACTCATTTTGGGGTTTTGGCCTAAATGTCATCCTTGCAGCACTCTATTAGTATTTAAACAAAAATGATACAAAACAGTGTGTATCTCGTTACGTAGTTGAAACATTTGCCAACTGTGAAACATTTATGTATATAACATATGATTTAAGTCTTGGTTGCGGCAAATAAAGTACAGGATAACTTACAGTGTTTTGTATAAACAAATTATAAATGAATGTTCTATCGTTTATCGTTATGTCGTTTTTATAGTCATTATCATTTTTAGTAATGTGAAATTAAAGTGAATACATATCAAATGATCTGTAACAAACAGTGACACATGGTAAAAACATTGTTACACTTGTGTGTTGCAACGTTGCTGTCGGATCCAATTTAGTCGGCACTGCATCATATATTTTCAGTCTCTCTAAAAAGCCTGTGTTGAACTGTCTTGTTTAAAAATGAATCTGCAGTAAAATGATGCAAACAAAGTGTCTTACTGATCTGAAACTTCAATCAACTACAATCTCATATTCAATTTAAATATCTAAATGTTAGTGAGAAGAAAAAAAAAAACTTTGTCTTCATGCAATGGTCATCTTCATATGGTCATCTCCTTTGAAGGTATCTTGAGTAAAACAGCTCTATATTTAACAAAGTACATACAAACGACCTGAACAGGAAGTGATGTGACCTGTTTTACCAAATATGGACGTTTGTTGCGCATAACCCCCATTTGTCCAGTTGTCAGCAAAGTGAGCACTCAAGCGTGTGGAGTATGTCAAAAATTAAACGGACATCTGTATACAGTATTCAGTGTAGACAGCATCGATTATTATAATGGGTTGTATTTGCTTTTGACGAGATGTGATGGTCGCATCCGGTGGTGTCAGCCTTTAAGTGACTGCACCAGTGGGTGGGGCCTATGATGCAATGATTTAAACAATTCGTCCATGTCTTGCTCTTGAGGCAGTCATATGCACATGTAATTTACCCAATTGACCTCACAAATCCAACAAATGTCCAAAATGAACCATTTTTGGAGCTTGGTAAAATAAATGCTTTGTTTATAACGAGGGAGAGATTTTAAGCTGAAAGTTGAAAGTTACAGAATGTTTTATAGTACAAAGACCTCTTGTATGTCAAATGATTTCTCATGTCATAACATGAGAAAAAAAATTAAAACTGAAATAATGTTTTTATATAAAAGCTAAAGTAAATCAAAAACTTCAGAAGGGTAAAAATAGAGAATAGAGAAATAGAGAAAATAGAGAATAGAATTTAATTACAAAAAAGCCAAAAACATCCAATCAAATGCAATTACAAAAAGGGATGAATGAAAGGCACACTTCAGGAATCACTGGAATTATGTACATTAAATATTAATACAGTGATACTTCATGCATTTAAATTTGACAGTTTTGGACAGCATTGATAAATAAATTTATAACAATGTCATCAACACCCTCATTTACACCCCTTAAAATTTCAAATTGGTAATTTGAGAATGTTGTGGTTTGATCCATATACCTCAAGACGGCTTGCTGTCAGCACAATCATTTGTCATCTTTACATAATGCAAAACAACACCTACTGGAAAAAAAGCATGAGTCGAGTCTGACGAAACCTTTGTTAACAATGACTTTGAACACAGAACTGAGCATGAAGCACATCTACGTTTGGAACCAAAATCGTGTGGAAATGTTTAGTCTCTAAAAATCAAACCAACCGTGTAATGGTACAATGACGAAGTGGTCAGGGTGTCGTCATGGTATAAAATATCATGACTGGCTGTTTTGGTGTTTTAGTTTCTAAACTCTAAAAATCAAAGTGCATCTCTCACATATGCTGGTATTTGGCAAATTCATACACATGAAATCCGTGAATTTATGACATTTCAGAATTTACATCTGAAATTAATACCCAGTATAGGAAGGAAGGAAGGAAGGAAGGAAAGGAAGAAAGAAAGAAAGAAATTTAAAAAAATATCATCAGAATATCTATCATAATATGATGGCACACCTAAAACAATAAATTCACATAGATCCAAACAATATAATGGTCTCATAAATTATCCAACAACTTTCAGGACTGTCAGTGTTTGTAAATTGGAAATGAGGGGAAATTTTTATTTTTTACAATATTAATTAACATGTATTGACTCAGTCAAGAGTTTCAAACCCCTAAAAATGATGCATAAGTAACTTTGGCACAAAACACAGTTTTGATCCTCTTGCCAACTTTCTTTCCACACACACAAAAAAAAAAAAAAAAAGTATGACCTTCCAAGAAATTTCCAAGAAGATCTATTTGGTCATATCAGTCCAAAATATAGTGATCTAGTTTAAAACTACACCTTCCACTTCCACAAAATCATCCAAGCTTCGTGACTAGATCCTCCCACGGTTGAAAACGACAACAAAATCATTCAACAACCATTTTGGTAGATAATGGGATTGTCTTCATTATATTCTTTTTCTGGCAGTGTCAAACATCTCCAGAGATTCATCTGTTAAAAGAAGCAGGACAGAAAAGCTGTTAAAAAGCAGGTTAGACAAGATAATATCTGAGGTATAGATTTCCAACATCACAGTCCAAAGTCTAAAGTTAAGCAGAGACTGAGTGATACTTATGTCAATATTTGAGGAACCTGGCAGAATAATCTGGTGTTTGACTACCTTCTCAAAGATTTGGCTTCATATACAGTGTTATCGTCCTCATCGCTTTCCAGGTGGGCCATCTCCATTGTTTCGTCATAGTTTGAAAGGAGCCCATATTTCTTCCTCTGAACACCCTTTTTTTTCAGACTTAAATGAGAGCACAAAGAAGAACCATTAAACACTTGAAGGAAAAGTTCAAACAAATATTATGTATAAATCCTATTTAACATGCATTTCACCAGCTGAAGAGGAGACTAAAGAGTCTATGGGTCACAGACTCGCTCCTGTGATTGCTTGCAAGGGATTTACAATTAAATATTAGCTTTTACACATTTACTTTAAGTTAAACCATCCCAATACTTATGCTCACATTAGGCAGAGGGATGAAACTCTAAAAGTGCTGTTCTTCTTAGTTGGTTAAACATTTTGTGTTGAAACAGCCAATAATAAAATGTGACATTCCATACTTCTGCCTCATATTAATCTTTTAATCATATTTATAGATGTCTTGACACCAGAACAGAGCAATTTTTTCTTTACTGTCCCAAAATTAAAGGTACACTATGTAACTTTTTTTGTTCAAAATTAAAATAATGAATCAATACATCATCAATCCTTCTTCCAAAACGTGTTTTTGTCTTATCCTGATTCACTATGGTAAGCCTATTATAAGTGTTTATATTTTAGACCAGGCAGGATGGTTTTCGTGGGAAGTTGCATACATAAGTCACTCGCCCATGCATGTCTCGTCATATCTATTAATATAGAAAAGTTGCTCCGGCATGTATGGTGTGGGAGTGCCACAGGTTAGTTGTCACAATGAGTGAGAAAGGTTGACATGAAGCATGCTAAATTTCGAAACCTCCAGTGAATCACACTTTTAAAAAAAACAAACAGGACAGTCTGCAGGCAAAAAGAGAACGCGACAGATCTCGTAATAAAACAAGACACTGGCTTGGCTTTTCGGAGATGGAGAGAACTGAGGGATTTGAAATGTTGTAAAAGTGATGCAGAGATAGCGTTTTTATTACTCAACAGGTGAGGAAGGTATTTTACTGAACAGATAAACTGCCGTATGTAGCTCTCTAACAGTTAATTGTAAAGCATTATCTATTGTGAATGGCCATTTCATTATGGGTCGTTGTAGCGCAGTGCTGAATTTATTTTCAAGGAAGAACTGTCTATTAATGGGTATAGCTACAGTAACGTCTTCAGCTAGTCAGCTTGAGAATCTCTCTCTCTCTTTTAGTTATGAGAAAGAACCATATTCATCCACACAGTCATGCAGAGCCGAAGCACAACCAAAACAATGTTCTTCTGCAAAATGCATGCAGTTTTGTTTTTTAACCGCTAGAGGGCCAAAAGTTACATAGGGTACCTCTAAAAAAGCACCATAAAAGTAGACCACATGACTGTTGTACTTTATTTTGCAGTTTTAGTGGACTTTAGTGAGTGCATCTACAATTGGGTGAACAAAAGATGATCTGGATTCCTGTAAGGAAATAAGCAATAACGCTGCCTTCGCATTCAAGTGCTTTGCTGTCAGAAAGAATAGGAATCATGGAGGACACCAGATTTCTTGGAAATGGTGAGTCATATACAGTATGTAAGATATGCACTACTTTAACATAAAAACAAGGTGATCTAGCTTTTGTGGATAAAAGGTGATAAAGCTATATATGATATATATGTTGGTGAGTAATAAAGTGTTAAGCGATTGAACTATATCATATATACACTACCGTTCAAAAGTTTGGAATCGGTAAGATTTTTAATGTTTTTAAAAGAAGTTTTGTCTGCTCACCAAGGCTGCATTTATTTAATTAAAAATACAGTAAAAACAGTAATATTGTGAAATATTACAATTTAAAATAACTGTTTTCTGTTTGAATATATTTTATAAAGCAATTTATTCTTGTGATCAAAGCTGAATTTTCAGCATCATTACTCCAGTCTTCAGTGTCACATGATCCTTCAGAAATCATTCTAATATGCTGATCTGCTGCTCAAGAAACATTTACTGTGTACAATTGTACAAAATATTAGTGTACAATATATATATATATTTTTTTTTTTTTTCAGGATTCTTTGATGAATAGAAAGATCAAAAGAACAGCATTTATTTGAAATATAATCTTTTGTAACATTACAAATGTCTTTACTGTCACTTTTGATCGATTTAATGCATCCTTGCTGAATAAAAGTATTAATTTCTTTCATTTCTTTTCAAAAAAATAAAAATAAAAATTCTTACTGACCCCAAACTTTTGAACGGTAGTGTATAATGTTACAAAAGCTTTGTATTTCAGATAAATGCTGTTCTTTTGAACTTTCTATTCATCAAGGAATCCTGAAAAAAAAAGTACACAACTGTTTTCAACATTGATAATAATCATAAATGTTTCTTGAGCAGCAAATCAGCATATTAGAATGATTTCTGAAGGATCATGTGACACTGAAGACTGGAGTAATGATGCTGAAAATTAAGCTTTGCCATCACAGGAATAAATTACTTTATAAAATATATTCAAACAGAAAACAGTTATTTTAAATTGTAATAATATTTCACAATATTACTTTTTTTTTTTACTGTATTTTTAATTAAATAAATGCAGCCTTGGTGAGCAGACGAAACTTCTTTTAAAAACATAAAAAATCTTACCAATTCCAAACTTTTGAACGGTAGTAGATTTTATATATATATATATATATATAAAAAGTTTTATATAATCAAGATTTTAATGTTTTTTATATGTCTATGTGGCGCATATGCTTTTAAGACAAACCATGTTTAAATACTTCAGTCAACATCTTTGCGGAGTATTTTTAAGTCCAGAGTACCAAAGACTGGCACAAAAACACGGTTTGAAACCGTTCCTGTTTCCTACCATCGCAAACAGGTAACCAATCCTGTCAACATGAGGGGCGGGATTTACTTGAGGTTCAAAGCATTTGTGGATGCCAATTTTTAGAAGGCAATGTTCTGATTCTGAGTTGACACAGAGTTGACACATTATTAGCTGCTCGATAACTTAGTCAAGCCAAAGATTAATCATTTCACTTTCTGTTATGAGTCCGATATTGTAGACAGCGATACATAAAACACATTACCATTTGGACATCAACTTGTCGACAATCCTGTATAACTCACTCTTCTGAATCAGTTTATTGTTCAAACATGTCTGAATTAAACCCATTTTTCCACTTGCCATTGTGAGCAGCATTTTCTACAGTTACCGAGTGGATAAGGTAGTCAGAGCTGGTGTGATTGAGTGGAGGCAGGGACTAATTTGCATAGTCATGAAGTTAAATTTAAGCTATTTGAAGGCATTAAAAAATAAGTTTTAAGTTTAAATATGTCAATTTGATTATCAAAGATGAGTTTTAAGGGATAAAATGATTGACTACAGTGAGCCTTTACAGAGCTCGAGCTTTTAAAGCAACAAATAACGTAACCACAACGCATGCTTAGAATATGCTAATATAGTTATCTTTGTAGTTATCATTCGTGGTGTAAATGGGCCTTAATAGTGATACTTTACTGCCAGTTTCACACATATTTTGTGTATTTTCAAAATACAAAATACTTTTACTTTGTATTTTGTAATTTGTATTCAAATACATTTTTCCACACAGTATTTTGTATTTGTATTTGAAATACATTTTCATGTATTTATGCCCATCTCTGGACACGATGCAAAGTTTCTTACAATGAAAGCATTTTTGACATCATCGCTGCATTTCGAATCGCTGTCTATATACGGTCTAACACAGTATGTATACTGAACATACTGTCTGAATGAGGACATTTTAATACAAAACCTCATATGACATAATTCCCAGATCACTTACCGGACCGCTCTCACTAAGAAATACAGAACTCCGATGGCCGTGATCCCGATAAGAACATATAGAGCCCGGTTAATCATCGCGCCGTTCACATCGAAGCCCATTTTGCTGTTGGTGGTGGTGGTGGTGATGTTTTTATCGGACTTTTCGGTACTGTTGCTGATGCTGGAATTGTTCTTGAGTGCGGGTTGTTTAGTGGTACTGGTCTTCAGCCCATTGCTCGTGTCACCGGCGTAAGAAACTGCCCACAAACTCAAAAGCAGAGGCAGAAGTCTTAAATGTTTCATAGTAGCTTGAGTTCGTGGTTTTTAAAGGCAAGAGAAGATCCACAAACAAATATGAAGTTCGCTTTAACGACTGAGTCCAGTTCCTCTTCCTGATCGAAAACGTGACGACAGCAAAGTGAGCACACGTAGTGTTACGGTAAATTGTGTCCTGAGAGGAATCAACGAGACCAGGTTCCTTTCTGAGGCCAAACACACGTTGTATTCTCCCTTTTCCAGAGGGTTAAAACATTAATACTGTAGTATTTATGTAGACTGTGGTTACTGTGAGATTTTTTGTTGCCTGAATCATACACAACGTAAATACAATGGTAGCTACTCCACGCGAGGCGTTTCCGCAAGGGTCATAGTATGATTTAACTTTTAGTCCAAACTCTTTCGTCACTCGTAAAAGTATTGCAGCTGTCCTTTATTTATTGACACATGAATAAACGTCATGTACACAGACTTGAGTAAAGAAATATTTATTGAAGGCAAAAAGTACAACTAGGAATGCCATGAAAACAAGATTAAAGACTGAAAACAGTGTAATCCTGATTTTTAACCATTTTATATTGAACTATATTTTTGCATGATGATGGTCCATAGGTGTAATCAAAATATACATGTTTTCAGGAAATATAAAAACCCATAACTTTTAACATTGTGATACAAAAATAGTATTTACACCTCATCTGTCCACTATAAGAAAAAGCACTTTATCTAAGGCAGATGTTGTAAATTGAGGGTTTTTAATGTTGTGCAAGGATGCATAATCAGGTTATCCAGCCACTGTGAAGAATCAATGTTCTCAAAAATGATAAAGTGGCCTTTTTCTATATCCAAGGAGCATTTGCATTTTTTTTTTTAAAGCGCCACTTTTTTTTTTTTTTTAGATTGGTCCCACACAAATTGTAAAACATATAACAAAGAAGAAAAAAAACACAGAACCTAATGAGAAAAATGTAAAATATTAAAGTAAAATAACTTGATCCATTATGAAACATTGCCGGGAATATAATATAAACAAAGTAGATTCAATTTTCTTTATAATTTCCGGTCCGAGTGCCAAATTGAGGCCATCATCAGGCCTTTCATAAAAGATCTTTTGAAAATTAATGCAGCTGAATGTCACCAGGATGGACTGCTGTGAGTCAACCAAGACATTTTAAAAAGGCACTTGTCCGATTTCAAAGGCCCAAACTCATTTTAAAGAGGTCACTGAAGGCCATTGTGTCGGATCGCAGCATTATGATGTGCACAATTCAGCAGGTGTGCTGATTATCAGTCATGTCTGTCACCCATCCCAATTCACTTGAACTCTTTCCATCACACAGTACTGTTCTCTACAAAGAAGGGAAAGCGTCAAGACACTCTGAAAGGACATGTTTGTACATGCTGTTTGTTGTGAGGCTAAAAGGTGTCAGGATGTCTCTTACGAAGGTACATTGAGAAAAAGGCTTTGGTATCAAGCTGTAGTGTACACATGAATACATAAAATACATGGGGCATTGGAATAGAATAGCTTAAATGATCTACTATATCACACAATAACATGAAGCCTGACACTGAACATCTACGCAAAATACAGGACAAACAGTAAACGGTCAGCACTTAATGATCCACTGACCACAGCCAACATGCAATGGCCCACAGTATAAAAACAATACAAATCTTGACAACACTATAGGATTTAAACACAAATGATTGCAGTAACTTGGAGAAAAATGCCTGTAAACATTCTATGTCTAAAATACAGTATAAACGCTAAAGCTAGAGGATATGATGAATACGAGCCTACTGGGAGATACATAACACAGAGGTGCAGAGTTTAAGGCCTGTACCATCAGCCTGATGAAATTACCCATGTCTCATAGGAGCGTCAATGCTTGAAATGGACTGTAAACCACAGATTTGCAAACATTAGTTGCAGATGTTTGACTGAGGTTCTAGAGATCTGAAGGCACAAATGGTACAAATGGAATCAAAGGCCTGAAGTGGTTCATCTCTGCTTCTACAGAAATCATCAGATGGAGTGATAAATACAGTTAATGAACTTTTCGGGGCAAACTAATAATACACCTGTTCTAAAACTTTGAATAAAATAAAATAAAAGTACATTTGTAAATATCCACTAAAATGCCTCTTAAATAAAATAATGGAATGATGGAAGTAAGCTTAAGTGATTAAGACTCATTAAGGTTTAAAATGACTGGCCACTCCCGCCCATTCTAGACAATATTTATCTCAAATGGTGGACTTGGAGAAGGAAACCCTAAGATGGTGGTTTTCTCCGAGATCATGGTTGTGGAACTGGATAAGGGACTCGATTGCTTCCTCCACAGAACCCATCTGAATCAGAGCCATCTTGCGATCCTTCCTGAAAGTTGATCAGTTTGTTAGTATTTCTTATGGATAAACCAAAAGAATTATTATAGACTTTATGTGCTGATGATAATCAATAATTAACAGATTGATGCTGCCAAAAATTGTATTTTAACTCAAAGTAACCAAGTAGCAAATGAATTTAAAAAAAAATTCACTAAACACTTTAAAAAAAAAAAAAAAACTAAATTAATAATGCAAACTAAACTAAATAATAAAAAAAGCTTAGAATCGGAACTTTATAGTGCATATCAGTGATCAGTGTGTTCATACTGTTTTAATTTGCTGAAGTGGTCAATTTATAAAAAGTATGAAAATTATAATCATCAAAAGGCAGAAATGACATTGAGAAAATTACAACAAACCAAGGTGTCTAGAAATTATATTATTCTATTATAACAGGCTTAATACAGAAGTAAAATAATTTAATATTAAAATAATTAATAATAAAATATTAAAAACTTTATTAAATAGCTTGAATGTTATGTTATATATATATATATATATATATATATATATATACACATACATACATACACACACACACACACATATATGATGTCACAGCTACAAAGACTTACTGAAAAAACTTGAAGTTCTTGACGAGAGCACCACTGCTAGCAAAGAGCATCTTGAGGTCATCTTCAACAACGGCGGGTCTAAAACACAGAAACAAAGTTACAGATGAGGTCTGGGTTTTTAAATTTCATATAAAAACCAGAAGCTGATGTGTATAAACTCACGGGATGTTAGACAGGTGCAGGGTAGATGAGGGAGGAAAGATGTTGGAGTAGTTTTTTGAGCCTGGCTTCTTAAAGCGATGGAGAGGAGAGTTGCTGTAGTCTTTGGTGAGACCCTGGTCTTCATGTCCCTCCCGTGGCATCTGGACAGTCGTGTGTTTGGACAGTGTGATGCGCAGGGGCCTGCCATATAACTTCTGCCCGCTTAGATGGCTCATTGCTGAAATATAAAATGTACATGAACGAAATATACAGAATGTGTATCATTCTGCGCCCTAGCTCACCATGACGTAAATCAGTATACTGTGAAAACCAATTTGGGCACTAGCATCTGCTTAACATTTCACAAGATTACAATTTTTACTGTATTTTGGATCAAATAAGTACAGCCTTTGTAAGCATAAGAGAAATTTAAGAGTCTTATCGACCCTAAACTCTTAAAGGTTAACCTTAAAAATGAAAATTCTGTCATCATTTACTCACCCTCATGTCGTTCACTTTCATTCATCTTCGGAACACAAATGAAGATATTGTAATTAAATCTGAGACATTTCTGTCCCTCCACTGAGTCTACGCAACTACCGCTTTGACGCTTCAAAAAGTAAAAAAAATGTATCGTAAAATTATTACATATGAATTTTTAGTCCAAATTTTCTGAAGAGACACGATTGCTTTAAATGATGAACAGATTGAATTTAGGCTTTCATTCACATATAAACATTCATCAATTCACACATCAATTTATGGTAAATGGAAGCTCAAGCATGTTCGCTTAATGTGCGAGAACGAATGAGGTTTATTCTCGTGTTACGCAACACGTTTCAGCTTCCGCAAGAACCAATGAGGTTTGTTCTCACATCAAGTATGGTTGAGCTTCTGTTTATCAATGTGAATAAAAGCCGAAATTAAATCTGTTCATCATATAAACTGATCATGTCTCTTCAGAAAATTTAGACTAAACAGCTCAATTTATATGGATTAGTTTTAAGCTCTCTTTATGAACTTTTTGAAGCGTCAAAGTGGTAAATGCATGGCTGTCAATGGAGGGACAGAAATCTCAGATTTCATTAAAAATATCTTTATTTGTTCTGAAGAAGAACAAAAGTCTTATGGGTTTGGAACGACAAGGTGACTAATTGATGACAGAATTTTCCTTTTATCGGTGAACTAAACCGTTAAATGGTAGTGATATACACAAGTTTTGAAATTTACTTTTTCCACTCACAAGCCAATTAGGCTACCAACTTTTTAAGTTACCAGCCATTCAGAACTTCTACTAGCCAAAACAAAAATAATCACAGATAAACCAGATTATCAAAGTCACAGCTTGGATTTAAATATATTTATAATTAAATATGATTCTGAATCATTGTATTGCTTTCAGCTTGACGACGGTCAATCACTGTTTGCGGATACCATTCAATTAAAATAAAATGGAAATAAACACAAAATTCTCGGTGACTTCTCTTATAACTGCCACAAGTTTATTTGCACATTGTAATAAAGATGCTTTTTGCCCAAAAGTCTTGGACATGCTGCATTTATGAGAATTGGTTGGAAAAAGTGTCCTCTTAATGGCCTCCTAGGGCTCAAGCAGAGCAATAACTGGTCGCACACCAGACGGGAAGCGCCGCGCTATGCCTCAAACATCTCACAGGCAGGCTTATCGCACACCGGTCACGTCATTCTGTACTTGTGTTCTCAAGTTCAAGGCGGCAATCCAAGACAGATGCCGAGTGGTGCAGTCATTGTAGAAAACAATGAGTTTGAATTTTAAAGACGTGGCGCTGTGGCATTTCTCTCAGTGTGTGACCCTCCTTACATTTTTTTCCTTTTAGGGGAAAGGGCTCCGATAGCGATGCCATGCAAAGTGATAGAACATCATTTATGAATCATAACCCGCCAAATCGGCTAGTGGGTTGATATGCGTTACCTGCCACGGTGGATTTTCACCCGCATTTGGCGGTCGTTAATTTCAAAACCTGCATATATATATGTATATATATAAATATATAAATTATCTGCTCCGTCTGTAAGCAAATACCCATAATATTAAGACAGTTTACCGAGCTGGGCCTGTGTCCCATCAGACATCTGTATGAGAGCGTTCTCCTTTTTGTTGAACATGATTTTTACTCTCAATACATCCCCATATACACCTACAAAGAGAGACAGGTTCATGTCAGATACAAATATGCAATTAGTTATAATCAGACACACCTCATCAAAACCAGCCTGAGCTATAAATCAACTTCAGTTCACAATCAAGATACTCCAATATATCACACCATCACATGCTTTTCAGGGTACAAAAAAATATTATAAAATGACTAGTGTGTAATAGCAATTTTATCAGGGCTTTATTGAGTGAAAAAGGACAAAGTAACTTTGTTTTAAGAAGAAACTGAAAAAAATTCTTAGTTAAGAAAAAAAAAAAAAATGATTTAAGAGTAGAGTTCAAGTGGATCTGCAAGTCTTAGGAAGACTGCAACGAGTGTTTAGGTTGTTTTATGATCTCCTGAGGAACAGATTAAACGGATCGATTGAGATAAGAATCATTCAAGACTTGAAAGATAAAAAGTTTTAAGGGGGATGAAAATGTTCTCTAACCCAAAAAAGAATGAACATATAAAACAGCAGGAGTCTTGACTATTAAACCAAGTATTTTAAACAGCTTTTCTCCAAAGACATGCAATAAAAAAGGTGGAACGAACAGTTTTCAAAAGCATGCAACATTTTTACAAGAAAACAATTTGCTTTGTTCCATCATAAAAAGCTGCAGCCTCCTGTCTGTGTTCAAAGAAAGTGCTGTCGTTTCGGGAAAGCTGCAGCTTTTCATGACGTCTCTCATCTCACCACACCAAATACTGCAGAAAACAAGCGAGGCACTCAAAGAATTGGGCCTCACAGATGCCTTGTGAGGAAATAAAATCAAATTAAAAGAACAGAATAAACGAGTGACAAAAAAAGATGCTAAAGGATGACATACCGAAGAGAATAAAGAGGCAGTGGGGCGTAACTCTCTTTAAAGGACAGCAGAGGGGGGCAGCGGAGGAGGAAGAGACAGGTAAAGATCGGAGGCAGAGTGGAGGTTCAACATATCCGAGGCAGCGAGGCAGTTCCACGGGAAATGGCGAAAAACGATGGTTGGATCATGAAGATGGTTAATGGATTGGGAGCGGAGAGAAGGGTGGGAGTGGGGGGATAGAAGAGAGAGAAATGTTTGTGTGTATGAAGTCATGTTGGTGTGTGTGATTGTGGGATGATGTGGAATCGTGTAATTGTTCATACAGATCAGATGAGTAGAGAGACATATGGTGCGTGCAGCCAGATGGCAAAGGAGAACGAGGTTTCCAAAAACAAAAAAAAGAGCAATGGGATGAGGGGAATGGGGAGGGAGAGAAATAGGAGAAAAAAAAAGGAGGTAAAAAACAAGGTCAGTATACATAAAGAAATACAAAATATAGTGCTAAATTTAATAAAGAAACTTCACCAGCAAAACAAGCTAATCTTTAGCAATTAGTTACTGTAGTAAACAATGTGCTCTTTTCAATATGATGCATGTGTAAATGCACTTTCCAATGGTCTGTTTTACAAAACAATACAAATGAATGAATAAATAAAACCAACTTCTGAACAGACCAACAGAAAATACAATTTCACTGTTAAATAATATTTGGAGGAGATGAGTGGAATATGAAGTAAGCAGCAACATATTCAAATGGAAGCAACAAGAAGAATGAAGCTCAACTTAATGGCTTTTTTAACACAAAACCTGAGGATGTTAGAGGAAGAAATGACAACGCATTGTAGAAGGGGTGAGGACACTTGAGCAAATAAAGAGGCAGGGCTTCTGTTAATGGAAACTCTAAACAACAGGCTTTTGTGCCCTGTACACTGCAATTACTGAGTGACAATAGATCATAAGCATACTAAAATTAAAGAGACATTCAGCAGTATAGCAGTAGTAACAACACCAGTTTACAATATCCATTGTACCGTTAACTTAATTCAGTTAAATGGCAAAATAACTGAAGGTTACATGCCATTGTTTTTATTAAAATGATTGATATTTATACCAGTATTTGTATTAGAAAATATTTGGGGTGTGACGATATACTTAGCTCACGAGATGAGACGATACATGATATTGTGTTCACGAGAACGAGACAAGACAGTATTTTCACACTGTTTTTAAGAAATCTTCAAAGACAAAATATTTGACTGGAAAAATAGTTTTTTATTCACCAAAATGCAAAACAATGCAGGTGCAGACTGAAATGTCTTTACTAATATTATGATGAATATCACTTCAGTTCTACTTTGAGTATGAATTATCATATGCTAAACAATATAATGCAAGCACTGTAAAAGGTTTTGCCACAAACTCAACTGATATCTCAAACTCAAACTGACATCACAAGACAAGAAATATCATCACATATTGCGAGATCTCGTCACACCCTTAGAAAATATAATATAAAAAATTGTTTTAAAAAGGTGTGTTCAACTAAGTTTTTTTTTATGTGATGCCATTGCCATCGTTTTAATTTTATTTCTACATTACAACATAAAAATTCACATTTTGTTTTAAAAGAAAAGTGTTCCACTAACTGATCTATATAAAACACTGGATTGCTCATAACGTCATAAAAAGTGAAGCCACCGCGCCGCCATACTGGTATTCCCTAGTATTCCCTCACATTCTATTGAATTAATAGAAAATCATCTGATTTTAATGAGAAAACATTACCTAATGAATCATCTGAAGTCTCCCTGTACATTCTTAACAATGCAAACATCCTAAACATTTAAATGGTTATTTGTTAAAGTTGGGAATTAAGCGTTTTTATTAAAAGTTATGATCATCTTCATTACAGTAGCGAATATCAGATCAGCTGACGGATGAGACGCCTCAATATTTGTATTACAAATGTCAAAATTATTCTTCTGAAATCTGAATACAGATTTATGCTTGGCATGCGCATACTTATTTAACTTAACTTAATTCGTCATGTACAGTTATTCACTGTGTTATTCACAAATTATTCAACAGTGTTTTCATTAACAGCATGTTATGTCAAAACAGTAAAGATAACGAGTTAAAAGTTTAAATTAATAATTAGCTCAACAATATATACAAATAACACCGTCATGCTAGTAAAAAGCCATAAAATTTGATCTGACCTGTAGCTTTTTAACGTTTTCCAATCTCTCCAAGAGTCTGAAGTGGATGTTGGTCAACAAAAAGACATCAGGAAATAATAGACACGTTTCACAATTTATTCAGAGAAATAACGCTGACTGTGAATGGATTTAAAGACATGACGCTTTATTTCCACACATTTACTGTCATTCTGAGCAAGATGATGCATGGTAAACCTTGGATTTTAACACAATATAGTGCAATCAAGTAACAGGGTCTTGTATGTATTGTAATATTTATTGTATATTCGAATCAATTTCTGGTAATAATCCCAGATATTTGTTCATGCTTAATATTTCCTGCATAATTACATACATAAATCTATTTTGAGTTAGGTCAGTTACAGTGTCCAGTAGACACAACAATCTTAACGATTTCTATATATCGCCTATCCTGCCTGAAAAGACCATCAACATTACAGATAACGTCTGAAGAAACAATGAATTTATATACATATACCCTAAAAACTAATCCTGTCCCACTGATATGCTACAAATGGAGTGATTTTAGGTCAAGGTTTTGGTTGTACTGTAAGTCAATGATGCAGTCTGTCGGTAGAGAACAGTAAGAAGGCTGCTCGAACACTTCCTGTGGCTCCAGCACCTGCTCGCACTTTGGAACGCAATGAGAAATCCAGTCATTTAGATCAGTGGTTCCACCAGGTTTTTGCTGTAGTGCCATTACCATTGTTTTGATTTAAATGATTAATATTTATTGTATTATATATTACATTATAATTTTTTTTTAATTATTATTTTTTTTTTTACTAAATTACACGTTACATTGCTGTGGTGCCATTGTGATTGTTTTAATTTAAATGATTAATATTTATACTAATATTGTTACATTATAATTAAAAAAAAAAAAAAAAAAGTTTCAGTGTTCAGCTGTTTTTGCAGTGAAATTTTAGTATTGTGACAGCTTTACAAATGATGCATTTCTCATTCATTATAAAATTAAATATGAGAGAAAAACAATACAGTTTAAAGGATCATTAAAGGATCATCATCAGCCATCCAAAAATCCCTGAGCTTGCTTGAAGACCTAACATTTAAATAGATATTTTGAGCACTTCCAGGTCCATAAGAGACTGAGAACTACTAACCTCTGGGTTCAGGTTGCTGACCAGCATGACACAGTGGGTGCCGGGGAGGGAGGGGAAGCCCAGTCTGCTTGCAGCCGCAGCAGCCGCTGCTGCCCCAGGAATGGCTAGTGAGGCGAGGGCTCCATGAACCCCAGGTATTGTCAACCCTGATCAAGACAGTCTCAATTTAAGTTACACATCACAAGACATAAGAATTTGGAAAATATGAAATAGAGAAGGCGTTAGACTCAAGCTGTGTGCCGTCGTACCTGCAGCCTGCTGGATAGCAAAAGCCGGAGGGAAGGCGTGTGCTCCCGCGTATGGTGAGGCAGAGATGATTCCGGGAGTAGCTACAAAATACAAGGACTTTTAGAAATTTCTAAAAGAGGCAGAATGGGACTGTGGTAAAGAAAAGAGTGTGCTGGGCATAATTTGACACCCGTTTGTACCGAAAGCAGCCACGGCGTGATGTTCAAGAGCAGGCTGGCTGTCCCCTGTGGGCAGGTCTGGACGAGTGTAGTCACGGCTCTTATCATTATTGTATTTGACATTTAAGCTGGTAAGTTTGGAAAAGCTAATGCGCAGGGTACAGCAGCCGTTGTAGATGTTCTGGCCATCTAGAGCCTGAGAAAAGAGAGATTTTAATAAAAACTATGCCACAAACATCATGTCAAAATCTAGATTTTCACATTCTTTCACAGTATGTGAGCTGGCATAAAACTAAGATTCAATAACTGTCATTACATAAGATGGCTGATAGATGGCACCACTCACCAGCTTGGCATGTTGAGCTGTCAGGCCATCGGCAAACTGGAGTAGAGCTTGAAATTGGTTGTTTTTGGTGAATGTGATCACTTTCAGCACTGTGCCAAACTTGGAGAAGATCTGTTGAGGAACCGAATGTATTTTAATCTAACAATCATAACTGCCAACAGTTAAATAAGAAAGGAATAGCATTGCAGAGTACTAGACTAGAGGAAGTGTATACCTGGTGCAGGACATCTAAGGTCACGGTGTAGAATAGACTAGAGGAAGTGTATACCTGGTGCAGGACATCTAAGGTCACGGGGTAGAAGAGGTTTTCAACGATGACTCTCAGGACAGGGCTGGGGCCAGTCATACCAGATGGGTCAACAGCACCTAAAGTCATGCTACCTGTCTGGACAGCATTTACTGCCTGCAGTGCTGCCTGTGCCCTCTGTAAACACCAAACAATGGCAAAGATTAAATTAGATTTCAATTAGGTTTGAAATAAATAAAAATGGAAAAGAAAAACACTGTGTCCATGTCCATCTTTTTATGTCTAAAAATGCACGAGTCAAATTTGTAGATGTCTTATTCTGAACAAAATCGAGTATGGAGTAAAACACCCTTAGCTAGCCTACGTTTCGGTTTACTCAAACAGAACAAAGTAAAACAAATTAAGCTATCCTCTAAATGAGCGCTGATGGGCTGCAGCTGTGGAATTCACTGCTAAAGGCCTTTAGCAGCATATAAACTGTTTAGAAAGGGGAAAAGGGCAGTGTGGAAAATGTGGCAACAAAAAACAAGATGCATAGGAGACAGCAAACCAGGCCCTCTGCTCATATCAATCATCATGTGCACAGCTGCTGCAAATAACTTATAAATTTCTGCCATCTTTATTTACGTAAAAATATTTTCAAATGATAAAAAAGTGGAACGAAGCTTCACAAAGCCAGCGTACGTGATACATGTGCAGGCAGGAGATGGACACTGAAAGAATTTGAAGCACATACCACTTGGTTTGGTGAGTTGTCTGTTTTCAGCTCTTTGTGGTTGGAGTACTGCATGAAGATGGGATGATTTCTGATGACGGGTGTTACGGAGGAATAGTAAGTAACCATCGTCTGTGCTGCTTCTTCAGTATTCATTTCCAAGAAAGCCTGAACAAAAATGCAGATCATGCAATTTCCTTTAAGCCTGGAAAAATGCTCTACGCAAGCACATGAATGCAAAAACTAGCTAAACAAGCTAAATTTCACATACACTACTGTTCAAAAGTTTGAGAGCGGTAAGGTTCTTTTGATCAAAAATATACTAAAAACAATAATATTGAGAGATATTATAACAATTGTTTTTATTTTAATACATTTTAAAATGTAATCTAAACCTGTAATGTAATCATTACTCCAGTCTTCCATCTCGCATGATCCTTTAGAAATCATTCTAATATGCTAATTTGATGTTCAAGAAACATTTTTTATCTAAGTTGAAAACAGTTGTGCTGTTTAATATTTTTGTAGAAACTGTGATACTTTTTTCAGGATTCTTTGATAAATACAAAGTTCACAAGAACAACAATTATTTCTAATAGAAATCTTTGGTAATATCATATATGCCTTTACTGTCACTTTTGAACAATGTAATGCATCCTTGCTGAATAATAGTATTAATTTCTTTCAAAAATCTGAACATTTGTCATTATACAAGATTCTCAACAATACACTCACAAACAATACATTTTAGCCAAAGAAACAGTTTCACCAAACAGTTGATGGACTCCATTGCCTTCCATAGTATAGTTAAAAAAATAAAAATGGAAAAATACTATGGAAGTCAGTGGGGCCCATCAACTGTTTGGTTACCGACATTTTTCAAAATATCTTCTTTTGTGTTCAGCAGAAGAAAGAAATTCATACAGGTTTGGAACAACTTGAGGTTGAGTAAATGATGACAGAATTTTCATTTCCTAAGTCAACCTTTTCTCCTACTCTGAGCTAATGCTAAAAGTGTCATAATAGGAGAGGGAATAGTACCTGGTTCTTTCCCTTTAGCATGAGCAGATTGGTGACTTTGCCAAATGGAAGGCCGAGTGAGATGACCTCTGCTTCGTTGATGTCATTGGGCAGCTTCCGGACATGTATAACTCTGGACGGAGCGGCGGGACTTCTGATTTCACCTTTGAACTTCTTGCTGTCGTTGCCGTTGGCTACATTAAGAGCAGATGATCAGGATTGCTGGGACAAAACTAACCACATCTGAGAAAAAATAAATAAGTATTAAGCATATAGATACTACCTGCTGTGCTCATGATATAGGGCCCACTGGAAACACAGGAGAACAGCTCGTCAGATCCTCTCTGAAAAAAAAGAAAAGCTCTAGATCAAACCATGTAATTTTTATGAGGTTTAGAGAGTCAGTTCTGAGGTTTACAAACTTATAAACAGGACACTTGAAGTAAAGAGGAAAAAAACATAATGATAGATGAATCCAACCTTTAGCCTGAATGCCAACAACAAGCAGTAAAGGAAAGAATGATAGTGGGATGTCCAAATAAGGACAAGTTTACATCAGAAAACTCTGAACGCAGGAAATGGGCAATGCTACATCCAGCCTTCCTGTGCAAACAGCACAGCCTTAAGGGTGGGTGGGGTCAGAGATCAACCACAAGACATCCCCCACCAGAAACCTATGAAGGAAGATCTCTGTAGGCCATAGAAAGAGGGGCGGTTTTACATTTCCGGGTCGTCGACCAAGAGGAATGAGTGTCCAGGCCGAATTTTCACACTTTTCTTTGTTAAGAAAGGACGGAACATGTCTAATAACCAGGACATTTATATAACTAAACCTCTGCGCATGCAGCCAAGATTACACATGACTGAAGACATGTGATTAACATAATTAATAAATCACAGTTCTGCAAATAACAGTCTTTGTCCCGTTTAAATTGGACAGTTGAAAGCAAATGTTTGTTCTGATTATTCATTTTCCGAGTGCAGACATTTGAGACAAAGAAGGTAACAGTAGTTGGATGAATTAAAAGAAACTATTTTCTGATTGTCCAGTCACAGCGTATGACTAAAGAAAGAGTGAAATAAGTGTATTCAGCAGAAACTGCTAAAGCCCATGCAACCACACAGGCCTGCCCACCACATATTAAAATTCCACAGTCAAACGACTCAATGAGAACCACATGTAAACCAGAGGGGGGTGGCTACACAACATGCATCTGGTACGACACACTAAGCTAAAAAACAAATGTTTAAAGGGTTACTGCAAAGCACGCTAAACTTGATCTTAGGAACTTTACGCTTTTACAGAAATCCTGTTTATAGCTCTACTCAGTTGCCCGTTACCCAAAATGGTGCCGTTTTCTAGCAAAACGACCAATGAACTGACAACAAGCTTGCAACGTTTTTAGCAATAAAGCACTAACTGTTAAAACAATAAAGTGCTTGCGTTAATTCTTTCATACTTAAAGGATTATTATTTGACAGGTAAATTGTCCTTTTAGAAGTAGAACTACTGGTCTAGTCAAATTCACTTCTGGTTTTGTTTTATGATTGTGTTTAGTGGAGTTAGCTTTGCTTCACGTAGCCGGTACTTTGCAGTTAGGTACGGTGTGAATATGTCTAATGTTAAATGCATATTATTCACCCTGCTTTTATATTTAGCTTGCCTTTGTTGTCATCTAACACTCACTTAAAATTGATCTTAAAAACACTAACTGTTAAATGTAAATGTAATCTTTAGACAATCTCAAGACAAATATCCTTATTTCATACTGTACATTATAATGATACAACATTTGATTTTTTTTTTTTTTCCAAAAAGAAGACATGAAGGCCACAATTTAAGAATGTTCCCACTTTTAGTTAAATCATGGCCTTACTGTATTAAAATGTAATTTGAATTTTTACACTGAAATCATTTTCAGTGGTTTCTGTTACATATGCCTTTGATAGAGTTTAACTTGTCTTGAACCCAGAACATTCCTTCAAAGCTTCTAAATGGTGTCAGACAGCACTATCTCTGTGCATTTAATGAAGTTAATTAAGCACGACAAACACAAACATTCGATGTGTTAACTTTTTGTTGGGTGTGGCATGATTGGATACTTGCTAAAATAGATTAGGAAGTGTGAAAGACAGGGGGAGGGGCGAAGACTGCAACAATTCACAACAACAAAAAAAATGGGGCCGTTACCACGGCTCCGATTGTAATGCACTCACCATGGAAACCTTGTGGCTGCGCTGCAGGTAACTGAAACCCAACCCAGAACTGAATACACAAGACCCATTATCTCTATACGCCCAGGTGTGCCTTCAAACTTGAGCCATTTACTACACTAACCATACAGGTCATGAGTACAGATCCATACCTCAGTTTTACGTTAGATTGTGCAATAATAGCAACTGCCGATCAGTAATTGTCCCTGTGGAGAGTCTATATACGCATCACTGCACTGTTTGACAGACAAATACCTGGTTGTGCACCCTGACACTACAAATACAACATCACAATGCATTATTAGCAAGTTAAAACATGCTGAGAGTATTGTGTATTGTCAGCTCGCTGTAATCAGCACCTGTGACCCACAAGCTTTCGACTGGCATTCTTTATGAGATACCGAGAACAAGAAAGAGAGACTGATAGCATCAAGCGAACCCCCATGTGACCCATTAGCACCTCCCCCAGCCATCTTCCCTCTGATCAGCACTGCTGAACAAACACAAGAGCTACATGTGTGTGCTGAGTGATGAGGCAAACATATTTGCATTTGATGAATAGACAGCATTCATCTCGTCATATCAACAGCCAAAACCAATCTCTGAGGAATGTCTCTGAAACGGGTTCAATCGTTAGGCTGAGGTAGAAGCCTCACTTAAACAATAAAATGCTTGTCACCTGTGTTCGCAAAGACAAATACAGTCATCTGAAGATTATCTCAACAACCAGAACATCCATTGATCAATTTAAAAACATTAAATTACAATTGATCATCTACTATACTTGATGAATGTCTTTGACCTTATTGTGCATGAATTTTCTGTGCATTTCAAATAAAGAAAACATCTTTTGTGCTGATAACAAAGGCAGTGTGGGTATTAGGGGTGGGCGGTATGACGATATATATCGTTACCACGGTATAAAATGCTACATTGTGTACATCGCGGTATGTAAATAGCACTATTGACATTTCAGAGTGATGAAATGCATGAATGAGAATATAAGCGGGACATGCTTGATGTTAAAAAGGGTTATAAGCACAATATATCCTGAAAAGGAACTCGGTGCGGCGCTCTTGCTGACTTTCAAAGTGCGCACACAGAAAGCTGCCTCTCTCATTTTTTCCCATATCCTGTTTCACTCAGAAATGTCACATTACATCATGAACCTGAGACATAAAGCAGAAGAATGTCCCTTGAACTAACTTAAATCCAAAACTAGTAAACATCTTCTATAATTTCAGAACCAACTTTTCCAATTAGCAAAAAACAGTGCCTGTCCCTGTACCATAGTAATCCTCAGATAAATGAAGTGCTTCAGATAAATGCAGGTTTCATGCTACATAAGAAACTGCATAACCTGAAGCGTGTAAGTAACTAACCTAAATGAACCTCATGAATCAGCCTTTTGTTCCACATCCTGTAGGTCCCTCCTCACTAGCCACATACCACAGGAAATAATGTTTAATGAGAGAATGAGCGGGAGTGTTCATGTTGTGGCCTCGTGAAGGCTGATCCAGGCAGCAAGTTTGGGATTTCTCAACTATGTACTTCACGACAGCCAAATATTATGAAATATTATGATCCAGAATTCGTTTTTAAAGTTAAATGATAACTCATAACTTCATAAAACGTTGAGAAAGCACAACGTGGAATGGCACAATGCTACAGTGCTTGTTCTAACAAATCTTTGATTTGCTTTGAAATGATTCACCTTGTTGCCAGGATGATTCATATCTAGACAGAGTAATAGCACAAGGTGTGGAAGCCACATAGGCCATGTGAATTCTCAATATAGAGAGTCATGGCACACAAACAGTTAAAGAAAGATAAGCAAAACAATCTGCTCTTATTGAACCAATCCAAGCTGTATAGCACATGTGCCTTTGTGACTGAAGGACTAAACATAAAATCCTTACCTTTGTGCCAACTGCAATATCGTGAACAACGCTGTAAAAGAAAACAGAAATGGAAAAGAAAAAAAAAATCAGAGCAGGAAAACAGAAACAAAATACATGAAATTAGAAAAGGAGAAAAGAGGAACAATTCTGACCCCATGCATTTGTCTAAAATAGTCCCAATGAAACAAAAAGTAAAGAAAAAAATGTTTCATGCACAGGACAGTAAATGTCTAATATGTAATTTCAGAATCTAGCCCATTTCTTTAAGCCAAAAAGTGAAATTAATATCCTCAACCAAAATATAAACTGTAATTCATATTTAAGTGGGGCTAATAAGTCTAATATTTAATTTGGTTCATGTTGGTCAGATGTTTTTCCCATTAAAGGAATAAGCAGATTGTGAATAGACTGCGTAATCTAGTTCCTTCCCACAGAACTCCCTTAGAGCAAGAAATATGAGTGGTATTTTGGGTCAGTCTATGGTTGAAGATTAACCCCCACATCCTGTTTCACATGAACTCACAGTAAACACAATACCAGAATCTCTCCTTTGGATCAGGTCTTCAAAAAGTCCTCATATCTACAAAGTACAGCTTAAAAGCTTTTACGTTTGAAACAATGAATTGAAAAAGAAACTAACTGTGCCAAACAAATCCTGATACATTTTCCCCAAGAGGGAAAAAACTTTATGCAAATGAGAGCTCAAACAAGGGGGCCCTGAGGACTGGGGTCATTTTTTCACAATACCTGGGGTGTGGTTTTAGTTTCTGTGTATCATCTTACATGGTACATGTACAGTGTCTGTCTGGTTCATCTTAAGTCTATCAAACAGACTCACTGGCCAATGTTTAGAGCCATTTACCATAGTAACCACAGTTTCTGCCACATTACAGTAGTTACAACAGTAATTGTTACCACTATGTGGTATTAACCACCAGTAGGTTACTATTCAACAAATGGGGTACAAAAAAGCCTGAAACTTAGTTTTCCTCATCAACAGTGTGAAATTAAATGAGTTTCAGAAAATGTTGAACTAAATTTTCTATATTTTATTTTATTTCTTTTTTGTTGTTGTTGTTGTTTGTTTATTTCTATTTGTATTGGGTTTGCCCATTTTTAACCCAAAATTTGCAACATAACAGTCTAAATACAGTTTAAAAATATTTTTGCACTGTTCTAACAATAAACATTAAATTAACAACAACAAAAAAAGCGATAGTTAGTGAAAACTACGGGAAATTAAAATGACCAAGTAACTACTTTGTTTTTGTGGAAACTATGGCAACCATGGCGCTTTTTGTAAGAGAAATACTGTGGTACACTAATATTTCTCTAATAAAAGTACTACATTAAAAATGCAATCTATGGGCGGGTAAAAAAATAAAATAAAAAAAACACCAAATCTGAGCTATAACATTTTAGATGGACTTACTCTAATTCTGCGTAACTTGATCCCATAGGATACAATTCAGTCTCTAGACGGCTGCACAGGGAAAAAGATGTCAATGCCATCACACAATCTAACTAATCAATTTACTCTTACTCACTTTACTAATAGTCTGGTTAGAAAGACATAATTTTTAATGCTTGCTTTCCCCATTTATACGTTTTAAATAATGTTATATCTTTACTTTTTTAATTAAACTTTAATTACTGCATATACGATTCAACAAGTCCTCTCGGTGAAAATCATCCGAGTTTTGTAAAAAAAAAACAAAAAAAACTACTATCTAATTTAAGCTGCAAAACACGGACACTGATACAAATAAAATAGGCAAACCTGGGTGGAAAAAAAACTAAATGTGCCAAACAAAACAGCGAGCATCATACAGAAGCCTGACGCACGGGAAAACTACGGGGTTTGTTTAATCACAACTGGTGATGAGAGCGCTCGCGCTGTCCAATCAAACAAAAAATATATATATACACATTACAGTTGATATACGTATGGTTTTACTCGTGCAATGTTTATCGCCTGGCAAATCCAACTTATTTTCCATTCATAATAACGTAGCATCACTTACCCGTCCATTGCACACCGAGGAACAGCAGCTCTGATCCGCAACTTTGTTGCTTGGCTGAGTTTTCTTAAAGCGCTACAAAATGGCGGAGTGTGTTGAGCGAAGCCTCAGCGATGAGCTTGGTGATTGGTCAATTCTGGAAAACAGTGGGAGTATGAGACACGAGGAGGACTGTGATTGGATAAGACGAGTTGAAAGCAAAGGGCGGTTACAGTTTGAGGAGGGAGAAATTGCGTGTCGTGCATCCTAGTATTGTTCTGCGTGTTTAAAGAATGGACTAATCACTTATGAAACAAGTTTTCTTTTATTCAATAAATGGATTAATGTGTTATTTTGTAAGTGTAATAGTAACTTACTTGATGAAATAGATAAATTATGTTTTTAATTATATATACCAATTAAATTAACATAATAGAATACACGTGATCATTCTTGTCCACAGTTTTTAATAAGTCTAAATAGCAGGTGGTAGACTGTAGACACAACAGCAGACTGAAAGCTAATATAACTGGTTGCATGAATATTTAAGGTTGCAGTGGTAGCATAGATCCATTATGCCTGATTAGGGATTTGATTACTGTGTTTCCACAAAATACAAAAAGATTGTGGCAAAATATATGCTTATGTAAATGAAATGGATAAAGGTTTCAGTATTACCGATACTGGCCAAAGTAGACCTATGATGATGAAGGATCTAGGGCCTTTTATATATAATAATTGGCCTTTGGACTTTTTTGTTGTTACACACTTGTAGGCACAGTCTCCTGAACAGACACTTATTTAGCTGGATTGCTGTCAGTTAGATTTAAACGCATCAGATATCAAAGGCTCCATGATCTCCTTGATGTCTCAGAGCCTCTGCAGTGAGTCTCTTGTGACCACCTGGCTGAAAGTCTTTACTGTCATTTCACTCCGTTCACAGACCAACATTAAAACAGACAAACAAAAACATTTTCGGTTTGATGAAACTATCTTGTATTCATGGAAATTGAAAAGTCCTACATTAAAGTTAAATGGTTTTTAAAAAAATAAAAAATAAAAAAAAAATAAAAAAAATAACAGTTTCAATATGAACCTGCAAAATGGTTTACAAGCTTTAAATGTCTTGTCCAGAAGGACTATGGGACAAGGAGAGCTTTGGCATCAGGTATCATCATCAATAATTACCTGTTTGTCACACTCAGGAAATTACTTTTTCCCCTGTGCCGTAGGAGACGCACCTGCTTAAAGCTAAATAATAGATAGGGGGCCGCAACAGAAACTGAGACTCATTGTCTCCAAGGTAGCCAAATAAATCATCACATGATCTGGCCAGGTAAATAATAGACCAGAGCAGAGGCCGAGCAATCAGTTAGGCCTTAATATTACAGTAACTTTACATTAAAGTGGTGTACAAGAGAAGCTTTATAAAGTTATTTATGTTTATAGAAACAGTTATTTATATTTACGTGCTTACAGAAACAATGCACCAAAGTTAAAGGGATAGTTCACCCAAAAATGAAAATTCTGTCATCATTTACTCACTCTCAAGTTGTTCCGAAACTGTATGAATTCCTGTCTTCTGCTAAACACAAAAGAAGATATTTTGTAGAACATGGGTAACCAAAAAGTTGATGAGTCACACTGACTTCCATGGTATGAAAAAAAAAAAAAAACTACTATACAAGTCAATGTTCCCATCAACTGTTTGGTTACCCATATTCTACAAAATATCTTCTTTTGTGTTTGGAACAACTCGAGAATGAGTAAATGATGACATAATTTTCATTTTTTTGGGTCATGTATCCTTTTAAGTGTTACATGTTTATATTACAGTGGTGTACAGGAAAAGTTTTATAAATTTATTTATATTTACATATTTCCATTACAGTGATGTACAGGAAAGACATTTAAGTTATTTGTATGTTTACAGAAACACTATCAAAGTCAATTATATTTACATGTTTACATTGATCTGCATTGATACAGTGTTCATGTAAACATAAATAACTTTATAAAGCTTTTCCTGCACCTATATTTACATGATTACATTATATTTTTTCTGTATGCAACTGCAGTTATTTGCATGTTTACAGAAACACTATGAAAATTATTTATATTTACATGCTTGCAGAAACATTGTATCCGAGTTATTCATATTTACATGTTTACATTTATCTACATAGTTACATTAGTCCTTTGATGTATCCCCCAACAGCAACTTTAATCCTTTGCCCATGCTTGTAACAAAGGGCCATTCTGGTAGTTTATAAGGAGGCAAGCGACAGTGTATAGCTGGTTGATGGTCCCGGTGATGGAGTGAGGGATGATTGTATCAAACAGCTTGTGTTGCTTCACCCTGCAGATGAGGCGCTCAATGTAAACCCTCAGCCGAGCAATGGATTGAGTCTCTCTCACCTCATTAGCTGGCAACTCTTCCTGCTTTATCAGGTAAGCAGGTCTGTAAACTTTGCATGGTACACAGTCATCTACAAGAAAACCTTTATTGACCATAATGGCCATTCCAGGTTTCAGTAGCGACACAATCCCAGACTGCTTCAGAAGTTCCTTGTCACTGACAGATCCTCCACACAAGGATGACACAAAAGTGACTGCACCATGAGGTGCCATGCCAATTAACCCCTTGAAGGTGCAATGGGACCCTTCACCTTCAAGCATGAGAGAGGATGGTGTTTGGCAACGCAGCTCGGTGCAGTCAATCACTACTTGTGTGTCTGGGTAGTCCTGAAATTCCTTTGGCATTTGAGCCTTGACCGCCTCCTCAGACATCCAGATGCGCACAGATCCAAGAATGGTGTACAGGAAATTGGCCCATGTTGTAATTATTTGACTCACGTTGGACTGATGGATGTTGAATCTGTGGCCCAGATCCCTCTCTGTTAGACCAACCGAGAGATGGACCATGAAGAGAAAAAACTCATCTATGGGCTGCAGGGACTGACGCTGTTAAAATAACAAATTTGGAAAAGTTTTAATAATGTGTATGTTTATATAGAGAAAGTAACATTAGTAACATTCCAATTTCTTTCTATTCCCCCTACATAACATGTATGTAATTTATATTGTAATAAATGATAGATTATAAATTCTAATTATCGAATTATAAATTGCATAAATTAATTATTTACAGATGCTCCATCTTCACTCTTTGTTGTAGCTTGCCTTGCTCTGGTCAAACGAACCATGTTGTGGGATGCAGGCTCAATCAGTCTCCAGAACGCCATCAAGTGGTTGTAAGTCGCAAACCTACACGAGATGTGAGACATGTTTGAGATAATATATACCAACAAACGTAATGCACAACCTAGAGTTGTAGCTCACTTTTTGTTAAGAGCATATTGTAAGTTGCTTGTGAAAATGTAAGGCTATATGGACTATAAATCCTTGTGGAAAAATAAGTATTTATGGAAATAATATACTTTAAAAGAATATACTTGCATACAAATTGAATGTAATGTTTTTCAGATACTTGACTGCACGTTATTTACAATTAAAAGAAAATGCACTTAAAATAAATTTAAACTATATTACAGTAAGTTGAACTTAAAGGGTTAGTTCACACAAAAATGAAATTTCTGTCATTAAGTACTCACCCTCATGTCGTCCCAAACCCGTAAGACCTTCGTTTGTCTTTGGAACACAAATTAAGATATTTTTGATGAAATCCAAGGGTATCTGATCCACACATAGGCAGCAACAACATTGCACCTTTTGAGGTCCAGAAAGGTACTAAAGACATCGTTAAAACTGGCGATGTGACTACAGTGGTTCAACCTTAATATTATGAAGCGACGAGAAAACGACTTTATTCAACAAATTTGTCTGTCCCCTGTCATACTGCTACACTATTTTCGTTGCAGAGCTTCAATGTTTACGTCCGAATGGCAGCTCAGTATTGGCGTTCAGACATAAACACTGAAGCTCTGCAACGAAAATAGCGTTGTTATTTTTGTTTTGTTTTTGCGCACAAAAAGTATTCTCGTCGCTTCATAATATTAAGGTTGAACCACTGTAGTCATCTTGCCGGTTTTAACAATGTTAGTACCTTTCTGGACCTCAAAAGGTGCAATGTCGTTGCAGCCTATGTGTGGCTCAGATACCCTCGGATTTCATCAAAAATATCTTAATTTGTGTTCCAAAGACAAACGAAGGTCTTACGGGTTTGGGGCGACATGAGGGTGAGCACTTAATGACAGAAATTTCATTTTTGGCTGAACTAACCCTTGAGTGCTTTTTGACCTACTTAAATAGGACTTAAGTACATTTTTGTATGTCATATTAGAATGTAAAATATGGTTAAAGTGTACTGCAGAATTTACTGAAAGCATTTACGGTAAACTAAAAAAAAAAAAAAAACCATTAATGTGATTTCTATTGAAACTTGTGTGGCATGTATTTAAATATATTTTAACTTTTTTATTTTAACATTTATAATGAAGTTGCAATTTAGTACATTTAAAATGTTTAAAAATATATATATATATTAACTTTAAATGTAATATCAAATAACACACTACAGTTAAAATTAAAATCAAGTGCTTTACGTGTGCTTTACTATGTTAGTCAACACATCAAAATAAATGTACTTTTTTAAAGTAAAAAAAAAAATGACATTACAAAATGCACTTTTTTATAAGTGTACTTAAGTGTTTTAAGAAACGTCATCAGTGCTGGGTAAGTTATTGTAATAAAAGTAATTAATTACTAGCTGCTACAGTGTAATTACATTGCTGTTCTAATTACTCTCTCTAAAAAGTATTGCATTACTTATTACTAATTACTTTCTAAATCCTATATCAACCTCGACCAGTTGAACAAAACAAGGACAGACACAAAACTGCTCTTTTAATTCTTCCAAATATATAATATAAAATTGCATTGTTCTTGAACTTACCAAAGTATTTTAAGGGAGAAGGTTACATACATTTTACAAGGTTTACAAGGTAAAAACATACATTTTAACTTTAGATGTTAAATTTTGATGTTAAATCCACTATTGTTTTATATAGAATTATTCTAAAGTCTACACAGTATTTAATGCAATTACATCAAAAGTAACTGTACAGTACAGAAAAATTAAGAGCAATCCCTTACTTGCTTCATGAAAAAAGTAATTAAATTACAGTAATTAATTACTATGTAATGTATTACACCCAACACTGCATGTCATGAAAGTGTACTCTTTGAGAAATGTTAAGTGACATGTTATTTCATTAATATTATTATATTATCTGGAAGAAGTTTTTTTTTTTTTTTTAAATGTCTTTAAGATGTTAAGTACACTACAAGTGCAGATCCAATAAAAACTTATTTTTCACAAGGGAATAAAATATCTATTTAAATGAACATGTAAAGATTAGAAGAGTAGTTTTAGGCAATCAGACGACCAATGCTACAATGTGTTCGATCATATATTATACTGTTTACGTTTTAGAGCTTACCTAGTGTAAAACATTATGTCATCGTCAGATGCAGCAAATCTCCCCAAACAAAATCTCTGAAGGACAGACAACTCTGCCACCTGTCTCCTCAGGCACTCCACCTCCTTTCGGAGATCTTCGGTCTGATCCAAAGCCAGATCAGCCTGGACCGGAGATGAGCAATAATCATGATCCTGATGCGGGTCCGTAGGCACAGGATCTTCTTTTAAATGAGTGGAAATTTGTTTCTTCTTCCATAACCCGGTGCGTTTTGGTGCTGGGGTGGAACAGCTGTTCCATTGGAACAACGTGGGCACAGCGCCCTTCTTCAGTAGTCTGCGTGCTGTAGGAGTCGATGGCTCAATCAAATCATCACTCTTGAAGTGACGACTGCAGACTCTTGTATTAGGACTAACTTTAAAATCCTCACGCCGGACATTGCGAAGCCACTTTTTCCGTGTTTCTTCGTCCGATGGGAAACTATGGAAACTTATCACAGAATTAAACCTTGAGGACATTTTACAGAACGGGACACAACAATATCGAGACGATGCACCTTCACGCCGAAGGTATTTAAAGCTTTTTGAACTCATTAGGCTACTAAAAGATTATATTTTAAAATAATATACTAAAATTGTATATTAACAATATATGTATAATGTAATGATATAAATTTGTTTGTGATCGAGAGTTAACTGAAATATGTCAGGAAAAGTTTACTATTACTACCACAGTTTGCTATCAGTGAATACTATACCGGAAGCTCGTGTAGACACTGAAAATTTAGCGGAAATACCTAGGCAGTAGGCATATGGCAAGCCGTTTTAGCATTTAATACTTGCTGGCTCTAGCGGTCGTAATTAGTAGACAAAATTGTTATATTAAAGTAACCCAGCAAGTTGGGTTGCACACTTTAACCCAATGTCAGCTTATATTAACTAAAAGCTGGGCTAATTTTACCTCATAAATGGTTATTAGCCTAATTCCTTTTTTCTTGCAGCAAAAGTTATATATTAAAGTTATATATTAAATTATATTTGTAATATATATACCTTAGTCTTTAAAATGAAGAAACCAAAAAGAAAGTTTGTTAAGAACCAGAATCTAAAAGGATATTAATATATCTTTAATACTTCACTGTTATAATGTCACTGTTATAATGAAACAAACATTGCTAAAGTCCACAGATTTTACTAATAGACCTACCAATCCGTGTAAAAAATAAAATAATGATGCTGCCATACACCCCTCTAAACCCTCATAACCCCTCTTGGGGGTTGGGAAGTTAGTGTTTTTAATTAAAGATTACAAGGGCAAATGAATAAAAAAATAAAAAAATAAATATGAGCACGGATAAATTATAAACACTGTAATCTATAGAAAAATAATTGATTTGAATCATCTCAAAAGTAGGATTACAGATATCTCTAATTATCATTCTGACTAGTCAAATTATAAATATGACTCATCAAAATACAATTGAAACTATCTAAAATATATATCCATGAATAAAATCAAACCAAAGTTATATATGCAAATACCGCTTGCCATAGTAGGTCACGCATAGACGATTAGGTGACACCATGTGGCAGCTGTTGGACATTACAGATAAAACACATCTGAACTGTATTCATTCAGTTTATCCAGTTAAATACTTTTTAACACACACACACACACACACACACACACACACACACACACACACACGCAGGTTTGTTTTGCTATCTTAGTGAGGACATTCCATAGGCATAATGGTTTTTATACTGTATAAACTGTACATCCAACCTACACTACCCCTACCCATCACTGAAAACTTTCAGCATTTTTACATTTTCAAAAAAAAAAAAAAAAAACATCATTTAGTATGTTTATTAATCCATTTCCCCCATGGGGACTGCTGACTGGTCCCCACAATGTAGGTGATTTCAGGTTTTACTATCCTTGTGGGGACCACAATGTAATATAAACCTGTACACACACACACACACACACACACGTATATATAGGACTGATGCTACAGAGGTTAAAAGATTTGTAGCACAGGCCACACAATTGTAGCACAAGTATAAAATGTCTGTTACCATCTCTAAAAGCAATCAGTATTATTTTATAGTATTCTATACAGTGATAAAGCTATGTTGATTATCATTGCATTATAAATATACTTTATTTTCATGAAAATACCAGAGATGTCTAGAAGAACACAGATAATCCATATATTGTCACAATCGTATGTTTATTGTCTTAATGTTTATTTACAAATTGTTGTCGGTTACTGATTCCAAATTACATGAAAAAAAAATGTAGTTAGTAGTTTTTTTTAAAGCAAGCGGTTAGCAGTACCAGTGAAGATTTGTTAGAACACATGAACTCTATATTGATGAATCCTCAGAGAAACTGAAAAAAGAATCCCTACTCTGAACCAAACTGGAGAAAAAAAATTTAAAAAGTGTGAACCCCCTGCCCATGCTGTTACAAAAACTATAGCCCACTTGGGAACAGCATGACTGAGCAGCCAACCAAGGAGCAATAAGCTCTTTAAATTAAAGTTTATTGAGAAAAGTGAAAATGACGTGACATGTAGCCAAGTATAGTGTCCAATACTTGGAATTTGTGCTCTGCATTTCACCCAGCAGTGAGTATTGAACACACACACACACACACACACACATGGAGCAGTGGGCAGCCATTGGGGGTTAGGTGCCTTGTTCAAGGGCACCTCAGTTGTGGGTAAAAAGAGTGGAAGAGAGTGCTGTTCATTCACTCCCCCCACCTACATTTCCTGCCAGTACTGAGACTCGAGCCCATGACCATCAGGTTACAAGTCGACTCTCTAACCATAATGCTACAACTGCCCGTAACACAGACAAGAAGCACAGACTATTTATTGGTACAATATACACCATCTGTAATGTTGTTCTCTAACAATAAAATCATATTTAACAATATAGATATCCAGTAGAAATATATGGAGCCCCTTAAAGCGTTAGTTCACCCTAAAATGAAAATGAAGTCATCATTTACTCACCCTGGTGTTGTTCTAATGCCATATGCCCTTCTTTCTTTTCCGGACCACAAAAGGAGAATTTTTAAAAAATGCCCCGCTCTTTCTCGTCCATTTAATGGCAGTGAATAGCGACCAGGTGAAGAAGTTATCACGTTCACATCTGTCAACTGTCATTCTGACTTTCATCTGACAAACAGAGTTCCAGGCTGGAGATATTCAACTAAGTGAGAAAGTACACGGATATGTTTTTGGGATTTCTAGGCATTGTATTTCTTGATTTCTCACAACTTTTGTGCTTTTTCTGGATGAGGCGGAGTGAACTGCAGTGCTAATAGGGTCTCACAAACGTCTATGTCGCATAGCTTTGCACAGAAGACCAAAGGTCAAGGTCAGGATTGTTGTTAAATAATACATTCAATTTTAATTTGTTTTTACCAAACCCTATCATATGCCCCCAGAACATGTGAGATATATGACATATGTTGCATAGGATCATTCTGCGATACTTGTGCAAATAATTTTTTTTTTTTTTTTTAAGATTGATGCTGGTCTCTATTCACTGCCATTATATGGACAAGCATGAGCATGACTTTTTGTATTTTTTTTATTTCTCCTTTTGTGGTCTGGAAAAGAAAGAACGACATTAAAAACAACACCAGGGTGAGTAAATTATGACTTAATTTTCATTTTAGGTTGAACAATCCCTTTAAGGCACATAGGAAATTGGGGGGAAATGACTTGTGAGGGAAAAATGTATTTCAATGCTTTTGCGTTCGCTTACAAAGCTTTTGTGATATAAGGTGGGAGGAAAAACTATATTTTCTCATGGAATGCAAACGCATAAGCAAAACTATTATCATATATTTTCAATCACCATATCTCATTAGGGGCTCTGTAGTAATGAATCAAAATTAATTACAACAGACACATTTTCATGTTCTCAGGCTCCATGTTCTCTGCCACTTAGATAACTGAAAAACAAAAATAAGTAGCTGTTACTTCACATGATCTGAGAAGAAACCACCAAAGAACTTTTTCTGTTTTTTTTTTTGTTTTTTTTTACAGCAGATTTACTTACATGATCGGGACGACACTAATGTAACTAATGGCACAGGAGAGGAGGAAACAGAAGCCACTGAACCAGCCGAGAGTTAGTGGGTAAATGGAGGTGAAAAAGACATTAGACAAGAGATCAGTCACAGCCAGAACCAGCTGGAGCAGCCCAAAGACTCGCCCTGCCAAGAGATACAGCAGAGGACTCTCATGAAGCATCAAATAACGTGCATCACGACCTCAGATATATGGCTTGTACTTAGATGAAGCACATTCTAAGTGACTTCCACATACGGCCTGATATAATAGCAGTCTTTAGTTTTTGTTTCTGTTTAGTTGTGACTTTACCATATTGCTGAGGAGGCAGATTCTTGGACAGCATAGCTCGCAGAGTTGGCATGGGAACGCAGGCAAACATCATGATTCCTCTAGCTGTTTAAAACAACACATCTCAATGCAGAAACATACTAAAACCTTAACAGTTTTACAGTGATAAGCCTTTAAGCATTTTGCCTTAATGAATGTAAAGGAGTGTCTTTTTCAATTTGCCAATGCTGTTCAAATGCACTATTAAATCAGCCATGGCTAATTTATTTAACAAGCGAACAGGTTTATAAAGTAGTTTTCGGTGGTTCAAAAAATTGTAGGTTCACTGTTGTTTGCGGTTCACAAAGTCTATGGCGGTGGTTGTCAACCTTTTAAGGTGAGGTCACATTAGCAAAATTTCAGCAAAATTTTGCAGGCAAAAGGGTCCATTGTCTATTGTTAAAGGTGCAGTAAGCGATTTCTGAGAAACGTTGAAAGTGGATTGGACCGAGCACCAAAAAACACTAGTAGCCAATCAGCAGTAAGGGGTGTGTCCACTCATTCGGGGGGAGGTGCCTGTGTTGCATAGCGTGCTCGTGAATTTTGGGGTGGAGCTATCAAGATAGGGGTGTGGTCTTTTTGGGTAGGGGTGCAGTAAGAAATCACTTACTGCATCTTTAATAGTGTAATGATGTATGTAGCACATCTCATACAGAAGTAACTATAAAACCAAGCAGCTTTCTGATGGTTGTCGAGGCAAATCTGTGTGACCAACTTGAACTTGTTGTGAAATCTGTGTGGGTAAATCTGTTGCCCTCTTGCGAAATTTGCAATTGCGTGGATTCCTATCAAAATGACTGGATTTCGCCTGCAAAAAATTTGCAGAACTGATCTTTAAACTTCAAGGCCCCCATTGTCCACATTGATATGCAAAGGTCCCATGATTTTTCCTGTTGTTTACTGGATAGTCACAAAATTTCTATCTGATACAATATTTTAGAGCTTGGCATAACTAAAAATTTATATTCAGCATAAAAATGCTCATGGAGTTATAAGATTTTATTAATTTACTTGACAATTTACATTACCATGTCTAGAAATCACACTTCACACTCACAAATCACACTAAATTAATTTATCTCATACAGATAAAGATTTTTTTTTTATGTTTTTGAAAGAAGTCTCTTATGGTCACCAAAAAAAAAAAAAAAAAAAAAAAGTAATATTGTGAAATATTATTACATTCTAAAAAAAAAAAAAGAGAATGTTTTGTATTTGAATATATTTTAAAATATAATTTATTCCTGGGATGGCAAAGCTGAATTTTCAGCATTATTACTCCAGTCTTCAGTATCACACGATCCTTCAGAAATCATTCTAATATGCTGATTTGGTGCTCAGTCATTATCAATTATTATTGGTGCTCAATTATTTAATAATAGTATTATCAATGCTGGAAACACTTTGCTGCTTAATATTTTTGTGGAAACTGTGATGCTTTTAGTTTAATAGAAAGTATAAAAGAACAGCATTTATTTAAAACAGAAATATTTTTTAACATTAGAAATGTCTTTACTTTGAACAATTTAATAATTTAATTTGATTAAAGTGTTAATTTATTATTATTATTATTATTATTATTATTATTATTATTATTATTATTCAAATTGCTTACAAAATTACTTACATCCAAACTGCTGAATGGAAGTGTATTACAGTTTCTACAAAATATTAAGCAGCAAAAATTGTTTTCAACATAGATAATAGTAAGAAATGCTTCCTGAGCAAAAAGCGGCATATTAGAATCATTTCCAAAGGATCAGGAGACGCTGAAGACTGGAGTAATGACTACTGAAAATTCAGCTTTGTCGAATACATTACATTTTAAAATACATTTAAAAAAAAAAACAGTTTTTTTATTGTAATATTGTATTATTTAATTGTAATAATAATTCACAATAATTTTACTGTGACCATTACCATTTTTTTTTTTTAATTATTCCAAATTTCTGACTGAATAGGTTTTTTAAGACCCTGATTTTTTCAAAGAAAAAAATAAATATCTTTACTTTTAGATGTGTATCTTATTTTAATGCATGTTTTGTCTTGTTTTAAATCATTTTAAGTAATCTTGAGGCCCCCTTGAAAGTTTGCTGAGGCCCCCCAGTGGGACTATTTGGTTGAGAACTAAAGTTATTACTGGACACCTATTTCAATGATGTCTGTCACATGTAATATTTATTATTCTAAAATAAATGACCCAGAGCACCTTTAAATGACTGTGACAAGGGGGGTGTGGCAAAGTGGAGTCGGCAATGAGACAGCGGTTTAGAAGATGAGCAGTACAAAAGTAGGCCAAGTGTGTGATGACTAACACCGTCTCTCATTTCAATAACTGCCGTGGAGAGACCTGGCTGAGGCCAGAGATAGACCTACCTATTGTTTCACCCTGACTGGCTGTATACCAAAAAGGCTATATTTAAGTTATGCTTAGCTTATTATGAATAAAAGAGTTCTTTTCACCATCCCAGACTTATTTACCTAAAAGGGATAGTTCACCCTTAAATGAAAATTCTGTCATCATTTACTCATGAATTTCTTTCTTCTGCTGAACACAAAAGAAGATATTTTGAAGAATGCTGGCAACTAAACAGTTGATGGGCCCCACTGATTTCCATAGTATGGAGAAAAAAAATACTAGGGAAATCAGTGGGGCCCATCAACTGTTTGGTTACCGACATTCTTCATAATATCTTCTTTTGTGTTTAGCAAAAGAAATAAATTCATATAGGTTTGGAACAAGTTGAGGGTGAGTAAATGATGACAGAATTTTCATTTTTGGGGGAACTACCCCTTTAAGACCAACTTACCCAGGAAGTAGACCCAGCTTTCTATTGCAAATGCCATGATTGCCATCCCCGTGCAGTTGGACACAATACCCAGAAGAGTGAGGGCCGTGTCCCCCAACACATTGAACAGAATCAGAACCCCTAAGAAGCTACTGAGGTACATGGCGCTGGTGGCGGCTCTGCCATATCCTGCCCACACTGAGTCCCAGCTCAGAGGGGGCTTCAGTACAAACAGCTGCAGCACATTTTCTGATCCGACCATGCCTAATATGAACAGCAACATGGCTGTCATCAGCATGCCTATGGAGACTCGATCCATGGTGTTCCCACTTTCGGATTCAGTCAGCAACGGCTCTCCCTCGGATAGGGAACATCTCGAGTCAGAAAGGGCAAACACAGTGTACAGTAGTGCCACAACACTAACCAGAATTGCTGTCAGGAGGAGAATTGATGGTCCCATCTGGTACAGATATCCAGACAAGAGACCTCCCACAACCCCTGCGACCCCAAAACAGAAGTCTACGATGTTGAGTTTAAGAGTGCGTTTGCCCTGCTCCGAACTCAGCGACGCCAGAGCAGCCACCCCAGCCCAGAACATTGGCCCACCTCCACTCAAACCATGCAGCAAAGAGCCCAAGTAGAGAAACTCCAGAGGAACCTCACAGTACATGAAGATGACAAGCATAAACATGCCCAAAACTGAACCCATTTGAGAGGCCACCAGGAAGAATTTAGGTCCATGGCGGTCTGCCATGCGGCTCAGTGGTATAATGGACAACGTGGCCGCCACAGAGGATAACACACTCTGAATAAGAAGAAAGCGTGAGGATAACGCCTGTGCTTGATCAGTGTCTCCTAGTGCTGCCCTCAGCGACTGGTTGTACACGGTCTGTGTGAGGGCCATATCAAAGAAGGACGTCCCCAGTTTATTGATGACAACCACGGGCTCCACTAAAGTCAGAATGGCCCCCATTTGATTGGAAGACTGGGAGCTTGAGGCTGTGATGCTTAACCTTTAAGACAAAAGATAAGTCTTATATATAGTGCTGTCAATCTATTTAAAATGAACTAATTAATCACACATTGTTTTCTGTAATTAATCATGATTAATCAAGTTTTTTTGTCTCAAAATTCTACAGATGAAATGAGCAATCGTAGCAATTCAACATTACAGTATAACTGAAAGCCATGATTTTTTTAACATTAAATAAGCTTTAAAAATAACAAATTTTAATCTAAGTAAACGTTATATATATATATATATATATATATATTTTGTTTTTCACATTTAGCTATTCTTTTTGTTGTTTTGACCCATGTAGCCTTGTATTTTAATAAATGTTATGGCATCAACATTTTACATACCAGTGAAATTTCTCGATTCCAATATTTATACCACAATAAAAAAATATGGGCCTAAGTACTATAAAGTTCAAATATTTTTAAAGACAAGTAAACAGTAAGTAATAAAAATGAATGCATAAACAAATTACAAGCAATAGCACAAACTAGAGGAGTAAAGTTTGTGAACAAACTTAAAGTTTGAAGCAGTTTTAAGTTGCTGGGTGTTTGCTAGGCTGTTCTGGGGGGTTGTTAAGTGTTTGCTTGGGTGTTGTGGATGGTTGCTATGCAGTTGCTAAGGTTTTCTGGGTGGTTGCTAGGCAATTGCTAGGGTGTTCTGGATGGTTGCTAGGTGCCTACGCTCAGAAAAGTAACATGTACCATGTGACGACATCACTTCAGCAGCGGTCTGGATGCCAGTAGTTTGCACTAAAATTTTTCAATAGACTTGAAAGTCCATGAAATCAAAATGGACAAGTCTTGTTTTTTTATGTAAAATTGCAGTATTTATTATGAATCTATTATCACATCATGATTTTTTTTTAAATTCACAATGCTCGTAATCTTTAATCAAATTAACTTCCCATCCAACTTGCAACCTGACACTCACATAAGATCGCAAGTGACAATGATCCAATCAATTCCCAAAGGACAAAATCAAGCCCATCCCTACATTTTTTCTTGTATTGTTTCACTTGGATATAGATGACACCAGATAAGAAAAACTATCGTAAAACTTTAGTTTCATTCCGACTTTAAAGCTATACAGAAGTTATTCAGTCAAGAGCAGTGAGTGATTTTATTTAGTTCTTTGATTTATGTAACTTTTGTTTAATAATTATTTAATTTTTCCTGAGTATGTGATGCTTAATAATGAGAAAAACACATTATTACTTTTATTATGTTTTGTCTTCACTTTGAAAGATTGCAATGATATGCACACCATTCTGGTATACTTAAAGTACATACTAAGTGCACTGATATATTTGTTATTGATTCAGCCTTGTCAAGTACTCCGGCCGTTGTTTTTCCTTGTTTTTCTGAAATAAACAAACTAGAACTTTCACCAATGTTGATTAACATTAACATTAATGACTGCAGTATATTAAGCTGCTGTCACTTTAAAACCTGTTGCAACATGATGCAGATCTGACACACATTTGATTTTCTCCAAAATCTTTTTAAGACTTTTTTTTTTAAAATATATATATGAATGTATTCTCAAAATATTCTCAAATCAAATATTTACATTTTTAGCAAGTAAAAGGTCCCTTTTAGTATAATTGTAAAAATGTCCAACTTCAAGTTGTAGTAGTCTTTTTGCTCTACAATCTTTTCTGATTTTTATATATATATATATATATATATATATATATATATATATAATAGATAGATAGATATAAAATATGCAGCATATGTTGTCTTCACATGGTCCAAAGATTAAGATTGATTATCGTCTAGATCAAAATTATAAATGTTGAATAAAATATGTCAAATCACTAATTATACTTTACACATAATGTAACATGTTATGCAGTAACACTCATGCATTTAAATGCTAGTACGGGCTAATATGAAAATTAATTTAAAAATACAGAAAAAATACACAACGCATACTCACAGGATTTTATCCACTGGAAGTGGATTTTAATTGATGTGAAAGTGTGGAAAGCCCCGCTGGCATTGAACTGCGTTTAAGGCAGGTTTGAAGCTGTGTGATTGAAGTGAAAATGATTTTAAAAGGAAACTTGTTGTTGCTTGTAAATGCATCCACCATGAGATTCCCTCAATTTCACCTCTGAGAGCATAAAAACAAAGTGTGGTAACCAATACACAGGGGTTCAGAGGTGGTTTTGAGTCTTGTATAGCTTCTGTGGCTTTATTTAATCTGTTCTGCTGTTGTGTAGACATATTTATGATACTGCCACTGAATTACCAAACAATTAAGCAAATTACACTGCAAGCATTTTTAAAAAATCATGTGTTAATAGAGTTTATTCAATAGGGGGCGCTGTAGTGCCATAGGCATACATGTGCTGGCATTCAAAGAAACAACAACAGCAGCAACAACAGAACACCATATTTAACTTGAATGAATTTAACAGAAATATTGCACATAGGTATTCATTAGAGGGACTGGAGCCTGAAACCAGAAAAGACTGTTGCAGGTATGTCAGATTTTGACAGTGCTTAATTAGTGGGATGAGAACATTGGTGGAACTTGTTAACATAGAAGTAGTTAGCAAACAAGTCAAGACACTCAGTTGTATTGCACTTACTCATTTGCTTTTCCCCCCTACAATTACTAGACTAGTGATTTCCAACTAATTGGGGGGTATGGTCTTGTGTATCCCAACAAATTAATAAGGCTCAAGTCCACCTTCATAAACACAAAACATTCAGCTTAACTAATATATTCTTATAAAGTCAGTAATTATTTATGTTGAAAAAAAAATTATAATACTGTGATTGGAAAACAGACTAAGCAAATGTATAAAGCCCTATTTCCTTTTTCTTTTCCATTATATTTGATTTCCTTCAAAGTGTACTGGGAAAAAAAAAAAAAAAAAAATCTCAATTAGTTTAATCTATTTTTCCTCTCTCTTTCGCTCTCTCAAAATGAAAACTTTTCACAGTACCACTGGTTGGGAATCACTCTCCAGACCCTTGAAACTTGTAGCATATCTTATATTCTACAAAATTGTAATAAATATTTGTCTAAATGAAACATCTCTACTAAATACAAGCATTTTATTATATATTTTGTATATTAGTGTATTATCATTATTGTTATTATTGTTGTGTTAACAACACAGAACACATAAGTTAATTTTGATATACCAGACTAAACAAAACGTCTGAGTGATGATGACATAACTTAAAGTAGATTGTACATTTTCTTTCTTTAAAAAAAAGACAGTTCTCATATCAGCTTTACAATACTGCAAAAATCTTCAGAGCAACTTTTTGAATCTTCAAATTTCAATACAAAAAGAATCTTCTATTGATATTTTAATTTTTTTAGTGAAAAGCAAGATTCAACATTTATTTCAAAACAGAGACCACTTTGTTAGATCAACAGGCTTGTGTGTGTTAATGAGTTCATGTCGAGGCCCAGATTGTTCTTTTTTTTTATTCCTTATATAAATAGCAAGCTGGCCTGTCCATTTAAGCACTGACTATTTGAACATTAATAATCTGCAGATTGGATGTTTTTTTTTTTTTTTTTAATTTTTATAAATGTGTATTTTTATAAGAATATAGGATGATAGTTAAATGTTATTACATGGCATAGAAATAGATAAAGAAAGTTTTAATTATCAAATTTGCTAGAGCTTCTCTGCAGAAGCGAATGAATTCAATTCACTCCAAGCAGGCAAGATGCTCTCCACACCTACACTATTTCCACCACGCCAGTCGATTCTAAACAGCCAGTTAAACTGTGAATGAGATGTCCATGTTTCGTGTTCATTGACTTTATATGGTGAGGTGGCGCAAGTAGTGTGTCTGTAAGTGCAATATGGTATTAAAACTAGTCCATTAAGTCATTCTTGTCTGAAAATGATTTCAGGTGTGCATCCTGTTATGTCAATGCTGATTCATTAGCTCTCCTGGTTGGCGTACATGCCCGCCTCCCACTGCAGGGCTCGTTGGTTTTTATGTCTTGTTACACGGGTGGCCTCTACGACCTGCAGAGAAACCACAGTTACACAACATGATCAAACTGGATCTGTTTCAACATCCAACAGAGGGCACTAGACATAGAAAACCTCATCTCACCTCATTGTTTATGGCATCAACAGGTTGGATCCCAGCATACTAAGAGACAATGAAGAAAGAAAAAATTATAAAGAGAAAAATCTAAATCGTCTCTAAATCCATTTTTAAAACCGTACCTACTGTATATGTGTATATATACTATATTATTCAAAGGTGTATGACTTTTTTCTTCTGTGGATTTGGAGTGACATTAAGGTGATTAAATGATGGCACCTTTTCATTTTTACTTAGGCGCTTTGTGATATCAAACTGTGTTGTTGAAAGAAGCATGTTAAATATTAAATTCAGCAGAGTTCACTCACTGCACTTTCTTCCAGCTTCAGTTTGGAACGTCTGTCCTCAAAGTCCTTTAGCAATGTCTCAGTCAGACCTTTCTGGGAAAGAGGTGATGACACATCAGCAGGTGTGCTCAAGGGCTTAATGGGGGTTACCCGGGAAACAGTTGGGGACATGGGTTTTGGGCTTCCCCATGGCTGGGGTGTGAAAATTGACATAGAAGGCAGTCTAGAACTGGGTCGTGGTGTGGACAACTGTAGACTTTTATCTGAAGAGATAAAGAAAAATGAGATTATGATTATGATTCATTCACCTATTTATACGAGTCATTCGTTTCCTCATTCCTTTTCTCTGGATTACTGTTAAAATGTTAGAATACTGTTAATCACTGTGCATTTGAAACAGGTACATCTAAACATACTATATATCTGTTAAAATGTAGTCTTAATTTCATTATGGATACAGATTCTGAACTGATAAGTGTACTATAACCTTGGCCTGATAATGAATCCTTTATATGTAGAGGGCCAAGTACCAGCTCAAATTATATTGGAAAACAAGATATAGCATGTATGTATTTGATCGTCTGAGAAACAGTCTTTAACTTGAAATGTGCATTTACATCCGTAAGTAAATGATTAATCATTTTTCAGTGAAGCAGAATGCCATGTTATGTCCAAAGTTCAGAAACTAAGTTGGCAATTCTTTCTCATTCCTTCGTGCTGCTGACATCCATAAACATTTAACACTTAAGTTAATCAGTTAGCTATAAACAAGAAAGTTATGAAATTCATTTGCCTAAAACATTGTACAGAATAATAAGACAACAGACAAAAGTGCCTGTAAGCAGTCCCCCTTTACCCATTTGCTATGTTTATGTTTGCCATGTATTGAGTGCAGTGAGACTGACCAGTTTTACCTGCCATGGATAATCGAGAGACAGAGGAAATGTCCAGACTCCAGGAATGAGGGTAACTGTAACCAGTCTTCTTTTCTGGAAATACAGAATCCACTTCTGCCATGTCCCCATGTTGAGTTTGTGGTGAGAATATGGTTTCCTCAGTACTATTTAATGGAGTCCTGGGTTCAGAGAAGGTAGGCACTGGAGTTATGGGTGCTGAGGTGGGTACTGAGAAAGACTCTCTCAGCACTTGGAGCTCTTGTTCTCGCCTGAGGTCCTCTTCAATTTCCTGGCGGATGCTGTCTGGGGCGTTCTGCATTTTGGGGCTCCAGTTGGTACGCTCAAGGTGAGGAGTGTGCCAACTATTTTTTGCAGGATCCAGTGGGGACGGAATATTTGGAGAGTCTAATTTGTTCTTTCCTAACATGCTGTTGTTGTTTTCTGCAATCCATGATGGCTCTTTTTTTGTTCTGAGGTTATTGGTTTGGCTGTCAACACCATTTTCTTTATAAACCCTTACTTTAGAATGGTTGTTTTCCTCAAAATATGCTCTTATTTTGGCTTTGTTTCCAAAAGTGCTGCTGTCAGTGTTTCTCTGAAGCATAGATTCATCAGGATGTCGATGAGGACAGCAAGGTGAAAGAACCTCCTTTGAATCTGAGATGTCACCTTCCTCTACTAGTACAGGTTGCTCTGTAATCCACATGTCATTTGCAGAGCCTGCTCTTTGCTCTACGTCATTTGAGGGACTTTCTATTAAACTTGTCCTCAAAGATGTGATTAGAATTTCATCGGGTTGTGACTCAAATGACTTCTTGTCCTGTACTTGGTTCTTTCGACTATGGTGGCTTGGAAAACTCTGTGGGTTCTGTCGCTTTTTCTCAAATTCAAGCTCTCTCTGAATAAGGAAACTCACTCTGTTTGTTTCTTTGGCTTTTGCAGCTTTCACCGGTGGAGACAACAGGGTCAGAATTGGCTTTGTCCTAATCTCCACCATCTCCGAACTGTCTGTGCACAAGATACCCCTTGATCGCCGTAGACTCTCTTCACGTTGTTGGGAAATTCTGATTTCTCTTTGAATGGGAGTCTCCTCTGCACTAAGCATTGTCAAGCTACTTCCCATCTCTGAAATGGAAGGTTCGTCTGAAATGTTCCCATTACTAGTGTAGCCTCCACTTCGGTCACCAAGACCAGAGACAACATCATCTATTGCACCACTCAGAACTCCATCTTCTGGATCCTTAGTCACAGTTACAGTCTTTACTTCTGCCTCTTGTTGTGTTGCTAGTGGGATCTGATTCTCCTCTTTGCTTACTTGTTTTGGAGTGAAGATGTTGGCTGTTGAGGATAGAGATTGTCCTCGCAATTTGAGGGAGTAAGGGAGCTGCTGAGGACTTAGTAGGAAGGGGTTCTGTTTTGACTGTTCCATCATTAGAAACTGCTTCCGTGCTGCGTTGAAGTCAATTTGCTCATTGTCTATGGTGCCAGGCTCAATCCTGCCCTCTTCAGTCTTTGCATTCACTGGTTTGTAGCGTAGACTAAACCCATCCAGGAGCCTTTGTGGAGTGTTACTGAGGTCCAGATTTTCTAAGGCACTCCACTGCTCTTTAAGGGCAGGGCTTTTCTTGGGTGCCTGATTCCGGATGATCTCAATTCGGTCTGGATTTTCCTCCTCTTCATTCACTGTGGAGGCATCCTTAACTGTGTAACGGTCATCTCCGTTAATTTCTTCGAATAGCCTTCCAGGTCTCTTTTCCTCTGTGTATGTCTGCAGCTTAAAGGTGCTCTTCTCCTTTAAGGTATTCAGTTTGGCCTGCCTTTTTGGAGAAATCATGTAGACTTCATTCATCTCTGCTTCTGGGCTTGCTGGATCATCTACGAAGGAATAGAACCCAACATGTGAGCCTGTGCTGCTGGCAGTTCCAGGGCTGCTGGGGTTGCTTGGGGTACTGGGCCTCCAGTCCTCATTGTCACTTCCATCCTCTGACACAGACACTTGTCGAGCCTGGACCACTATGTCTGGGGTGCTTTTACCACTCCCAGATGACCCCATCACATTGGGCTGCATGCCTGTTACTGTTATGCTTTCCAAACTTAACCTGAAAGAGTCACCATCCTGACTGCTACTCCACATGTTCTCTAGCAACTGTGGTTGACCAGTAGGGCTCAATATAGAGCGTAAATCTGACTGCTCTAGCTTAGGGGAGAAGGGCTTTATTACCCAACGCTTTGGGTTGCTGGTCATGGGGACTCTGGGTGGTGGATGGAGTTGGGCAGGTCTGGGAAGTAGAGGTCTCAGAGCAGAATGGGAATGGATCACAGCCTGCTCCTCTACTGAGGGATGTGTGCATAAATCATATGGGTTGACTGTCACAGTTGATGCCTGTCTCTGGGTAACAACAAAACAAAACAAAAAAAGGAAAGAAAAAAAAAAAAACAGATTTACTTCTAGAGCATGTGGAGAGTATAAGATGTTTGATACACATTGTGTGTAGTAAGTAAAAGTGACTAAGTATTTCCAGATATGTAACACACAAGGTTTAAGATGTCTGAGCTTAAAAGGTTTAGCAATTTGTTTCTAATAAGAGTGAAAAACATTTACATGTACATTTAGAACTTTTATCAAACATTTTACATTCATAACATTAAACAAGTGGTCATTATAATTGAAAAGAAAACCGTGTTAAAAATATAATATGTAGAGGGAGACAATACACTTTCATTCCTGACTTATAAACCTGTCCCTTGTGAAAATGTACCATAGTTCTTTCAGAATAACCATGTTTTAACAGTGGTATTTTGTTAAATTTATTTATGTTGATGGCTAACTCCAAGCTACCACAGTTTTAACTATAACTATAGTAACTGTTATTTTAGTGTAAATTATGGTTACTATGGTAAACTTTAATAAATTTAAAAACTATAACTACAACTTAATTGTAATACAATGGATTTTCATGATTGTTTAGAATGATAATTTCCTCCATTTACAACAAAACATTTCCTTACTATAGTAAAATCATGGTAAATTTATATAGTTTCATCAACTTAGCCTACTGTTCAGCTGAAAACAATGATTCTGTTTGACTTTTTTACTGTATACATGAACCCATCTTTTGCTTTGTATTAAGACACTGTATCTCTGTACATATTACATTGTAAAAATGCAGTCAATGGTTTATTCAAATTGAATTTAATTTTTAAGTTTTGAATAAACTTATAAAGAAGAGAGGGAGAAAACAAAAAATTATACTTTATAATAATTTTTGATGATTTAGTCTAATTTGGGTTTAATGACTTTTCTGATGACAAAACAAGTATTTGAAAATGTAAATACATCTTCAGGTTTAAAAAGCTGTCACTTACCTCATGTTATTGAAGAGATTTGTCTGTTTTATAAAGATAATTTATCATTGAGGGAAAAACATTTTCTGGTCTGACTACTGCATCAAAACAATAGATAAGACTGTCTACTCCTTTGAACAAGCTTACGTAGTTGTAAGGGAGTTTTGCGTACTGCCAGTGAGTGCCCATGTGTGACATCGTGAACTGTGACCTGCTGATAAACTGACAGCAGGCTGGTTTCTTGGAAACTGTTGCTCTGCCTATGCTGATTGGCTCAGACTGTTTGAGGGGTGTCCCAAAAAGTGCAGAAAATGTACTGTAGCTTTACAGAAGTATGTTGACCAAAACAAAGAATCATGGAAGGCTTGCTACAGTGAGTCTTTACCTATAAAACCTTATACCCACTAGATTAGCTTCATATCAAGATCCAAATGCAATTTCAAGATGGTGACATTTTGAAACAACCACTGATAACAGAACAGCCATATTTTGATAGGTGCTCAGTGCAATGTGGAATGGACTCTAAATAAAAAGCTCAAGTAGGTGCACAATCAGCTCTTTTACTTTCTTTCAGACAGATGCAGTCGAAGTGCTCCATAAAAAATAATTGTAATATTAATTGTAATATTCAACCTGATCAACCTTTAGCCTACAGTGACAATAGAATGGCTGAAAGTGAAAACATTTCTGTCATAAAATGCATTTAAGATTTGTATTATTATGTAATATTGAGATCAATCTTTTTTGTCTTTCAGAAAAACTGAATGTTCAGCTACAAAGTTCTACTGTTTCAATTTACTGTTTACATTATATGGCACTATATGCTCCCTGATTTAGGCATCTTATATATCCTGTCTCTCTTACAAATAATCTTACACCTTTCAAATGTATAAATAATATTAGCTATTTATTCTAACTTAACAAGACTTTCACAAAACGTTTTAGCCAAAGAAAAATGACAAACACTTACCCTCCGACATCAGTGGAGGAGTCAAAGCATGTAGTGTCACATGAAGAAGGCACTACTGTCTTTACTGCACTGACTTGACAAAGTTCAGCTAATATCATATATGCATGCATAGACACACCCCACACCCAGACTGAAGGAGTGCAACAGACTGATAGATTGTGGAAGGGGTTTTGAGAAAGATTGGACACCTGGCACATTAATATAAAAGCTTATTACTGAACCATCTGTACACAACCATCTGATGGTTAAAATTAGAGATGTTTAATGGGCTTGAATAAATTCATAAACATTATTGTTAACTACAATTACATGTATCTTTATGGACTGTAGTAAGGATAACAACAACAGCACAATTAAAATTAAAGCTGAAGCTGTCATTTGAGCTGTGCAGTGAGCTGAGGAAAACTCCCTCAGCTCTGAGCAGATGAGATGAGAGAAAAGTAAAGAGCATGACACTCATATAATACATTCCAGAGTTTATGGCCAATAAAAGACTTTTTCTAAGATCATTCCCAGTAACTTTTTAACTGATCATGTAAAAAAAAAAAAGTGATAGAGTCCTTTCACCTTTTTGTACAAATGTTTCTGGGGATTGAAAAATACAAATCCTGACATCTAGTGGATAAGAACCATAAACTAGAGCATTTTAACTGCAACAGTATGGCAGGGGTTGGCGTTGGCCAATTATTGTTTGATCTTAGGGTCCGTTTACACGACACCGTTTTCAACTAAAAACTGAAAACATACAGCCGCTCATTTACACAAAAATGGCGTTTTGGGGACCTGAAAACACAAACTTTTGAAAACGATACCATAATTGTCTCTGTGTAAACTACAAAAACGTGAATTTGTGAAAACAGTGATGTGATGTGCATGCGTACCTGTTCAGTCTATAGGCTCGTAGTGTTTCTTACAAAGTGACCTCATCAACTACTGACTTGTCATGCATAATACAGTGTTTTTAATCGCTTTCACGGATCTGTGTAAATGGGGATCGTTTTGACATTTTTGTCTGTACACAAAAAACCACAAAAACTCTTCCGTTTTTAGTACATTGTTGTCTTGTAAAATGTACTCAAAATGCAGGTTTTTGAAAATGATACCGTTATTGTTTCCGTGTAAACCACAAAAATGCGAATTTGTGAAAACGGTGGTGTCATGCGCATACTTATTACATGTTCAGTCTGTCAGTGCATTTCTTTACAAAGTGACATCGCCAACTACTGGCCTGGCATGCATAATACAGTGTTTTAAATCGCTTTTGTGGATCCGTGTGAAAGGGGTTTGTTTGACAACATTGCAAAAGCGCAAGAAAAAACTTTTCCGTTTTTAGTACAGCGTTGTCGTGTAAACGTATAAGTTAATTTTAAAAAATTATAGTGTTTAATTATATGTGTTGTGTTTAAAAAATTACAATATTTACTTGGATTTTTTGCACAGCTAAAGAAGAAGAAGCCAATGTTTAGGTAAAGGTTTCTTTGCCAAACCACATTAAAATGTATTTGATAAAATTTAAGTATAATGCACAAGTATTTGACTTGACTTGTACATCAGTGAGTATTTTATTAGCTATTTAATATAAGCATCATAAAGTGTGTAAATACACTTGTACCATACACATTTATTTTATTTTATTTTCAGATGACCGAAATTCCATATATGTATAAAACTTTATATATTTTGTAAAGCTGCAGTAAGGCTAGTTTGTCAGTTTATTGTTGTAGAATAAAATAATTTAACATACTAACATACTTCTAAGCACTTCTTGAAACATGTATTTGTACAACCTTACCTTAAAATCACGATCCAGGCTGTTACACAGCACCTGCCAGGGAGGCGTATACTTGAACATGCTGCTCTATGTGCGTCTGAGCTGGTGTTTGCTTGCTTATTAGAGTTTCACAGGAAAACCCTAGCATGCAGTTATCTCAACTCAGTCCTAATCCAGTCCAGTCTGTGGAAGAATTTGGGTTAATGGAGAGGGGAGAGTGAAAGAAAGAGGAAAATAATTTTCATATACCATAAAATACTAACAATCACCATATCAAATGTACCAATACTCTAGTATGTGTCAGATATTATAAAGTATTGTATCATAAATAAATAAAAATACATTGAGTGTAAAAGCAACAGTATATTTATGATACAATATTTTTGTAATATGTGATCAAATTTGTTTGCTTTTACTCACAAAATAAGACATTCTTCCTCGCTCTGAATGACTCACCTCATCTTTTGCAGGCCCATGGATACAGCAAGACCATTGTGTTTAATACCGCTGAAAGATACAGTCAAAGCAGGGCCCGGGCCTACCCCATCAGTACTTCTGCAGGTTTCAGTCTGGTTTAGACCGCATTGGCCACACTTGACACTTTCTCACCCACTACCCATAAAACTTGTGTTTTGGCTCAATTGCTCTGTTAAAGCCCCTCCTCTAATATGGCTGCATGTGTTGTTTACTGTTCTCAGCCAAAACGAGAGGTATCATCTTAAGCGAAATTGCCCAAAATGTATGTGGGGCGACCTGGCCCATGGTCAAAGATTCAGTGCATGCATGCGTATGTGTGTGTCTGTGAGTGTGCTGAGGGCAGGGATACCAGTCTGGAATGCTGCTATAATCAGCAACCTTAGAACAAAAGCTGAGAATACCCCTCTACTATCCAATAATGCACCTCATAGTTGCTCTCTAGCCTGGTCATTTAGTCATTGACAAAGGCAGTGACAATACCACAGTGGCTCTCAGATTAGTACTGAATGGCAGTAGTGGCGTTCCTCAGGTCTCACTACTAGGCCTACAATGAGTTTGTATTCTATAAATCAAGAAAATTTAACTTGGTTCTTTAAAAATCTGATTTAAACTGGCAACTCTATTTTTTTTAACTATTCGTTCAGGAGTCAAACTACACTTGTCATGCTGTATGTTTTCAATTCAAAAGAACCGGCTCATAAGAGTCATTTTTTTGTGAATCACACTACATAGGTCATGCTGTATGTTTTTGAATCACTAAAAAGAACCGGCTCATAAAAGTAATTTGTTCATTAATCAGACTACGCTGGTCGTGCTGTATGTTGATTTTACATTTACATTTAACAACCCTTTTCTCCAACATGACATTTCTTGCCATTATTTCACTGTGAACTATATTTGTATTGCATTGCATTCAATACAGACTGCAAACTCTTATTGATAAAATGAATCTTTTGCTGTTATGTTGAAGATTTGCCAAAAAATGTGGAGCAGGGAGTACTGTTACATAAAGATTTGTGCATGGATCCTAAGAAACACATGGTACATTTGTTGTTACAGAGAAAACAAGACAGAGGCAGTGATTTCCGTAAAGCACGTCACATTTTAATCGTTCCAAATCTTTCTACAGCTTTGTCAGGTTGATTAGAAAGCAGATCTTCACAACGTACAGACAACAGTGGCAGTAATAGCACACACACTCATTATCAGGAGAACCAATAAGAGAGGGCTGTTCAAACAGGTAGAGAATTACCCAGTCTGGGTTGCCCATTATCTACTTCAGTACTCATTGTCCTCTGTTCTATCATGCCTTTGAACTCAGCTTGACATCAAGGGTTAGGGGTTCAAGCACAGGGACATTATCTAACGTTGAAATGGATATGTATATGTAGATATGTGTGATTTATGTACCTATAAAAGCATGCAACTATACAAAAGAGATACGCCAGGCCCGTGGCCAGACAACAAGGCATTCGGGGGTGAGGAACACGTCGGAACTGGAATGTTAGTACTGACGGACAGTAAGGTGAGCGGCAAAAGTGTGAGGCAACCGTGAAACTCACAGTGACACAAAGACTTGAAAGGAGGTCTGCTCATCCAGGGGAAGAGCAGACTGGTTTTTAATCAGCTGAACCATGAATTATAAACTCATAGATGCTGCTTTACATCCAAAAACTGTGTACAGGGATAAGTGAACATGTGCAAGTGTGTAAACATGATGGAACAAGATAAACAGAAAGGTTTTTTTGCATTCATGCTGACCTCATTTGGCTCCTGGGCTTCTGAACACACAAGCACATTGATTTCCACAGAGCTCATCCCAGCGATTCGGGAAGCTAAACAGATATTACAACTATGTGTTTAAAATGGGAGATATATGACACATATTAACTGATATAAATCATGAATACGACCACATAGACGCAAAAACGCACACACACTTCATGAAGCACACCTCTATAGCAGGGTCATATAATTCAATTCCTCTAAAATTAGTTCATAATTTGTCATCAAATTAAATCGATGAAGCAAGTAATTTACAAAGTAAGGTACAAAACAGATTTAACATTCATGAACAAACCCTCCAATGTAACGTAATCTATAATTAAAGGTGCATTTAGTAGTTTGGTGCTAATTTTTAAACATGAAAAAATTAATTGTTTTCGTAAAGAGTCTGAATAGTGTACACTCACATGAGATGAAGACTGTACAGATAAAAGATGTTTATAAAAAGTGTTTTAAATATGTATATGCTGTACGCTAGTAGCGTAGTGTTTTTTGGTGATTCAGAGAGCGAAAATTAGACATGCTTTAGTGCTGAGAGAAACGAAATATTTTAGACACTGGTTCATGAGGTCAGATCAATGCCCTCTAGTGACAAACCAACGGAATTCAAAAAATTTCTTAACCTAGGTTCGATGTAACAAACTCGTTTTGCTGAAATCACATCACGTGACTTAGCCAGTTCCATACAAGCTCCGAAACTGATTCGAAACAAAAGATTCATTAGCTTCATTAGCAGTGGTTTGAAAGTGCCCATCACTTCCTGAATGGCGGAAGAAAGAAAAAAGATCTAAAGCCAATAGACAGGACAAAAATGCGCCATACACAAGGTGGAAAGATCTGATGATAGTTATTCAGGAGTTGGTTCTTTTTGTTGGACAGGTAATGGAATTTATTAATCTGTAGAAGACTGCTTGCTAAAACTCACTATATTGCTAAAAAGCGAGACAATTGTGCTAGACCACAGCAATAGTTAACACCATTGTGATATCAGACTACCGATGCACCTTTAATGTTACTAGCATTTTTCTGTTATGGAAAACATGGAAATAAAAAGCAAAATAAATTTAAATTAGCAGCACATTAAACCATAATGCAGTCGATCTCTTCCGCAAAAACACAGGCTACACAAACTATGCTTTTTGTTTTTACTGAAGCATTTGGCATCATAGCTATACTTTAAGGGTAATTAGAAACAATTTTTCCCAACTTTTGCCAGAAATGTTAACATTTTTTTTTTTTTTCTAAAAGTATCTAAATAAAAGAAGAAAAAACCTTAGCATGGTAACCTATTAAACTTTTCCTGTCCCCTTGCCACACTTCCTGTCATTTCCTTGGAACAGCTAAGGAAGGGCAGATATTGGCCTTCCTGTCTTTCCATTTTTGAACTGTTATGATTGCGGTTTAAGTGAGAGAGCTTTGCTTATTCTGACACTAGTTTACAAGCATGAGGGCTCTTGCATAGGATTGGCTGCAGCAGTTTGCTGATGTCACTTGTTGGAAATGAGCTGTCAATGACCCTTCCTGAGGGCTAATGGCAGTGCAGACTGGAATACAATCAAAATATCATCCTGGACACTTGATACTTAAACACCTCTTAATGTCAGAACAAGGGCAGGGCTTTTTAAATACTCAAAATGCATGTGAGCGATGCAGGTGAAATGATTAGAAGGGTACAAATGATCCAATGCAAGTTTATATCACGCAGCAGTTTGAAAGTAATCGAGAGAACAACTTACTCCCTACTCTTTATTTCTATTTCCAACAAATAGAGCACTTCAAGTGGGGCTAATATATGATAACAAGTATTTTAATTAGAAACATAAAGGAACAATTACGCATGCGTAAGCCCTTTGCTGGACCAGTCTAACTGAGAACGGCCACCGAACAGCCTTACAGCAAAACACCAGTGCTTACTGAGATATCCTCAGCTCACTTGTCCTACATTTCAATATGAAAGAGTGCAATCTACTGGACTCACGGGAGAACAAAGATAAGAAATACAGATTTTCCTTTAAGGAGGGAAAAATTATCCTGTATCACTGTTTGTGTCCTTGTGAGTGTGTGTGAGGGATGGCAAAGAAAAAAGAAAAGGCGTGATAAAAGAAAGAACTTTGAAATATTCTTTCATTTGAAGCAAATGTCTCAGTGCAAAATACAGTTACACATGCATTTACAGAAATGTTGGTTCAGTAGAGGTTAGGTTGGGACATGCTTTCATTTACCACAAAATTGTTATCATTTGTCCCTATGTTTGTAAATAATGAATAGAAATCATGTTTATTATGCAAGTATAATGGAAGTCTATGGCGAATGGCATAAGAATAAATGTTAATAAAGTCTAGCTACAAGACTATACACTACTGTTTAAAAGTTTGGGGTCAGTACGCTTAAAAAAATCAATACTTTTATTCAAGGATGCATTAAGTTTATTTATTTGACAATAAAGATTTTTATAATATATATAAAAAAAATCTATTTGAAATAAATGCTGTTCTTTTATCTTACTGACCCCTAACATTTAAACGGTAATGCATGTGCTCCTGTCATGACCATGTAAAGCCAATAAGGATTTAAAGAATAATTTAGACAACAGTTCAAGAAACACATTTTTGTAAGAAAAAATTAATGTTTTAACAAAAATACAAACTTCCCATTTTTGTAAACATATATATTTTTTTCATTATAAACTGAGGGATGAGTGAAAACTATTTTCTATAGTAACTGAGAGCTTAACATGTATTTAATCTGGAACATTCCTTTAAAACTCCTGTATAATGGTCAATCTGTTTGTTTACAACAATCCTGTCATTTCTAAGCAAAGGCAAGGTGTGCTCAATCAATCCCTGCTGTCAAAATTGAAAAAAAAAAAAACAGAATAATAATAATAATAATAATAATAATAATAATTGATATACTTCTCACAGCTTCATCAGTTGTAAATAAAGCGCAATGCACAATGTTGAAATCAATCTTTGTCTTCAATGTTTTCTTTTGATGCGAAAGTGAAAATACACAATGTCATGCTTTGCAAAAAGGGAACTCAAATAAAATAAATATTTCTTTCAAAAATAAATGATAACTTCATATATATTATGTGAGATATTTCATTCCTTCATATGGAAAGGTAGGACTAAATAGGATTTAAGGGGCTTGTTGGATACTGATCGGTTCAGTTCAGTTAAAGGGTCTTTAATCTTCAGACTTTTCTCATAGGAGTGCATACGACGTGATTCATTTCAGCCACAATAAAACTAGAAAAAAAAAAAAAAAAAACTATACGCATAAAATTTAAATGAGGTTAGAGAGTATCAAGGGGTAAGGATCAAGCAATATAGAAAATATAAAACAGGTCAAATCAATTAAAGAAACAACAGCTTCTATCAAAAGATAGTGAATGTTTATTCTTTGCCTTGCTATTGTTCTCTCTGTATGTTGTTGCATTTCATCAGTAAAGTCCGTGTTTGGGAGGGTGTGTTTAGGCTCACATGATGGTGCAGCATTTGCAGGGTTGTTTCTCCTTGGTCTTGACCTCAGCAGCGCCCCCTTCTGGCTGTCCTGACTCTCCTGCCGCCTCTTCAGCCTTCGGTGGATCTGCTGGGCTGCCATTAGGGGGTGCCTGCTCCTGCGTGGTGTCACTGGTGGTGGTGGTCTTGGCATCTCCGTCCTCTATGACGACCACCTCAGCCTTCACAGTCGTGCTTTCCTGCCCCAAAACCTTCTTTGTTTCATCCTCGTCCTCCACACTCTGGTAACCCATGAAAACCATCGTAACTGGGTTCTCCGCACTGGCCCCGCCCACTTCTGTCTGAGGTGTTGCGGGTTTCGGTTCTACACCCGTGATCTCCATTATGGGGGTGGAGCCGGCTGCAGCTGGGACTACGTCTTTCTCAACCTTCTCCACTTTCTCGGCCTGCCCTCGCTCCAGTCGCGGCGTAGTCTTGCCGCTCTCACTCATGGTCACCTCATCAGCTTTGTGGAGGAGCTCATCCACCTCTGAAGAGCTGAGCTGGTGAACGCCATTGGTTACTGTGCCGTCCACACTGCGCACTTCATGCACCACTACATAGAGAAAAATAAGACAGATTGAGTCAGGAAAGACTCATTTTTCAGTGACTGACTGCCCTTCATCTCAAGATTGACATGACACCCCATAAAGCAATATTGACCCGAATGTTTGTAAGTCAACAACAAATAACAGTGTCCAAGATCAAGATAAAAAAATATTTTTCTTTTTATATCAAAATTAATTTTAATTTAGAAATGAAAAACATTGTCAAAATATTATATGTATGAATTATTTTAAATTTATTTTTAAATAAATGAATCGATTCAAACAAAACCCTTATACCAGGGGTGTCCAAACTTTTTTAAAAGGGGGCCAGATTCGATGTTGTGGACACATCTGGGGGCCGGTTCCTTCTCAATTTTTATATATGTTTTGTTTCTTGAAAACATGACAGATTTGACAAAAGCTTGAGCTGAAAGTAGAGTAGCTTGAGATAAGACAGAGGTAAATTTAATACACAAAAAATATCTGTAAAACTTTTAACAACCTCGTTTTTAAAGGGTGAAATTTAAATATTGAAAAATATTCTAATTGGATCGGCTCAATGTTTCTCCTGATTTGCACGTTAGTGTTGTTGATAAAGTCAGCGCAGTTTCAACTGGCTTTAAACTGAATTAAATCACAGAAAAATTTGCAGCTTGTACCTGAGATCTCTACGCCGAATTCGAACACTTCTGTTTAGTGAACACTTCACACGGCTGTTTAGTGGTCGTGTGATCGAGACACTCAGCAAGTAAACACATTTGTGAGCTCGTGAGTCGCGCAGTGCGCAAAAGTAGCGCTGTTTCGTTCCGCTTTTGGCGCGTTTCCCTGGCCTAAAATCTAGTACTGCTCCCTTGTGTTGACATTGTGAAACTGCACGATTTGTAAATTATGCGTGGCGGGCCACATATAATATATTTTAATAGACAAGCTGCGGGCCGTTTGAAATTCATCCCCGGGCCGTAGTTTGGATACCCCTGCCTTATACCATCTTTCAGATTATAATAAACAGCACTCATGCCTTACTTGGCAATGCCTATATGAATCTTTTATAAAGTGTTATAGTAAACTTTTAGCCAACATTGCAGCACATTTGCCACATATTAACTGCAGGTTTGCCATAGTCAAAATTTTTTTTTTTTTTTTTTACAAAGGAACAATTTATAATACTGTGACTTCAATAAAGAAATACTGCTAGAAAACCACTACTTATTCTACCCATTGACAAACATATGGAAAGCATACTGTGCCCATTTAGTGACTACTGTTAGCATTGCTAGCTGTTAGCAAGGTTGTGTCAAGTGCACTTCAATTGCTAGAAGTGCTCACTTGACTGAGGGGATCAAACACAGGGAAAGTGTGGCAAGCTGTAAACAGAGCAGGAAGCAAGCAGTGCTACTGGTGTTAGCATTAGCAGCTAGCAGCATACAGCACAAACAGGTATCAGTGAATGAAGTATTTTAATCATCCGTAAACCCTTGGAGAATATATTTAATGTGTGATTAATTTATAGTTTTATTGTATAACACCACATTTTAACTGGGAAGCATGTAAAAGTCAGGCTGGAGGCTCGTGGCTAAGCTTGGCAGCAACATGCCCAAAACTAGCAGTCAAGTTGCAGGGTGACCAAATTAAGAGTTTAATGAATGACATGGTCTCTTGTCTCTTAATGATAAGAACCAAAATCAGGAGTTTGTGGTAACCCTGCATCTAAAGCCATGCTCAGATGAACTTATTCCTTTACGAGAAGTGACCAGCATTTGATGACAAATCTAAATATAAGATTCATATGTTGACACTGGTTGACACTAACTCACCCTCATGTCGTTCCAGACCCATTTGACTCACTTTCTTTGGTGGAACCCAAAAGAGATGTTTGGCAGAATGTCCAAGCTACTCTTTTCCATACAATAAAAGCATATGACTCATTGTCATCTTTTAAAACCACATGCTTTGTGTGAAGAGCAGATTTAAATTTACAACCCAGGCTCATTGGAAAAACGTGCCTACCTTTGTTGTTGTACATATTGCGGCAGTTCGGAATTGAAATGTTCGGTGAGTGACTGTATAAGGTTAATGCTCTGTTGTGTTTGAAAATAACGTAGCACCTACACTAAACCCTACACCTAACCAATAGATATAAAGAAAGCAAACATGAGATTAAAATGCATTTTCTGAAACAACCACACCATTTTTTTTTTTTTTTCAGATTTATTTTTGGTGTTTTTGCCTTTATTATGACAGGAAGCGATGTTGGAGAGACAGAGAGAGAGGGGGACGGCATTGGGAAAGGTCCAAGAGCCGGGACTCGAACTTGGGACGCCTGAAGCGCAACTGAGCTATATGTCGGTGTGCTGCCCACAAGGCTATTGTCGTCTACGCAACCACACAATTTTAACTTGCTGCTACAAGTCTCATGACTCAGAACTCGTACCTGAGCGCTTCAGATAGCAAGTGCCATTCTCTACCAGATGAGCTACCCAAATTTACTACATCAGAAAAGTCATACATAAGGAGCTGTTATGTGACGCACACATCAAAATGTATTAGTTTATAGCATGCACTATGGTTAGTGTTTATGTCATAACATAGTATTGTGTAAGGAACTGTCTTTATTAATTGATAATCTGCCCCTGTAATCATACTTTGTTTGAAAAGGAATAAAAGTCTGTGTTTTCTTGCCACTAGTGTTCATTTCAGCTGGAAACCCTAATGAATTGTATGCATAGGTGCGTTTTTGGAGTTTTGCAAAAATGTAGGTTGAGGCACGTTTTTACAATGAGCCTTTGTTGTATAATTTATTCTTACTTGTTGCCATCCCAGCTCTTAAATATAAATGCCTTTGCATAAATTTAAATATACCACTTGGAGATGCATCATGCCAGGTTTGACGTCAATCACGCTGAATGGAAATGATTCTCACATGTCACATGACCCACAATGGCACAGCAAACTAAAATATGTGAAAGTGAGAATAAATTATGAGAGCTACGGAAGAAAGAAAGTCATACAGGTTTGGAACAACATGAGGGTGAGTAAATTATGACCTTTTTTGTCTTAACTGTTCGCGATTAAATGAAAACAACATAAACATGGTCAAATAAGAACTTCAGCTGATGTTCTAATAATTTTTTCCATAATAAGTTTAATGTAAACATGTACACTTCTCGTAAAGTAGGCAAAGCTATGTGCGCCTGCTCTATCGCCAGCCACCTTTCTGTTCATCCTCATAGACCTTGACCCCCTGCTGCGAGAGGTCTTTGGGGAGCAGTGTGTTAGTGGACAGGACTTTGGTCTCGCCAGTCACCAGGTCCTTCTCAACTGTGATCTCTACGGAGTACATCGCTGCAGTGCCAACGAAAAAACACATTACCATCCTGCAATGATGTGCTGTCAGACTCACATTAAGTCATTTAACACACACACACACATAAACACACTTGTTTGGGGCCAGTTGCTTTCTATATTCAAACAACCAGACAAACATGATTTTAAGAGACTGTCTGTTGAGCACTATGACAACGATGATGCAGTGTGAGGTGTTGAAAGACAATATGACTAATGGGTGCTACATGGTGCTGTTTGTGTTCTAATGTATGATAAATTATGATAAATTATCTTAATTAGAGATTAGAAATATACATTTTTTCATTTTTGTATAATCAGAACTTAGAAATTCCTTATAACCAGTTTTACGTATATTTTAAACAAAATACATATTATATAAATTATTTAAAAATATATTTGTATGTAAATGTGTATGTAAATATATGTAAAAAACAAACAAACAACAACAAAAAAAAAAACAGGTGTGTATACAGTATATACAGTTGCAAGAAAAAGTATGTGAACCACTTGCAGAATCTGTGAAAATGTGAATAATTTTAACAAAATAAGAGAGATCATACAAAATGGATGTTATTTTTTATTTAGTACTGTCCTGAGTAAGATATTTTACATAAAATATGTTTACATATAATCCACAAGACAAAAAAATAGCTGAATTTATTAAAATAACCCAGTTCAAAAGTTTGTGAACCACTGATTCTTAATTCTGTGTGTGGTTACCTGGATGATCTTTTGTTTTGTGATGGTTGTTCAAAAGTCCCTTGTTTGTTCTGAGCAGTTAAACTGAGCTCTGTTCTTCAGAAAAATCCTCCAGGTCCTGCAGATTCTTCAGTTTTCAAGCATTATTTACATATTTGAACCCTTTACAGCAGTGACTGAATGATTTTGAGATCTGTCTTTTCACACTGAGGACAATTGAGGGACTCAAACACAACTTTTAAAAAAGGTTCAAACATTCACTGATGCTCCAGAAGGAAACACGATGCATTAACTTTTTGAATTCGAAGATCAAGGTAAATTGTACTTATTTGTCTTCCGGGAAACATGCAAGTATCTTCTGTTGCTTCCGAAGGGCAGTACTAAATGAAAAAAATTGATATTTAAACGAAATAAGAAAAATTTGGACATCTTCATCCTGTTCAAAAGTTTTCACCCCCCAACTCTTAATGCATCGTGTTTCCTTCTGAAGCATCAGTGAATGTTTGAACCTTTTTTAATAGTTGTGTTTGAGTCCCTCAGTTGTCCTCAGTGTGAAAAGATGGATCTCAAAATCATTTAGTCACTGCTGGAAAGGGTTCAAATATGCAAAAAATGCTGGAAAACTGAAGAATCTGCAGGACCTGGAGGAATTTTCTGAAGAACAGAGCTCCGTTTAACTGCTTAGAACAAACAAGAGACTCTTGAACAACCATCACAAAACAAAAAAACAGTCGTAGATCATCCAGGTAACCACACACAGTATTACGAATCAATGGTTCACCAATCAACTTTTGATTGGGCTAATTTTAATAAATTCAGCTATTTTTTTGTCTTATGGATTATATGTAAACATCTTTTATGCAAAATATCTTACTCAGGACAGTACTAAATAAAAAATAACATTCATTTTGTATGATCTCTCTTATTTTGTCAAAAATTTTCACATTTTTACAGATTCTGCAAGTGGTTCACATACTTTTTCTTGCAACTGTATATATATACACACACACACATAAGTTTGGACACATTACTATTTTTAATGTTTTTGAAAGAAGTCTCTTACCAAGCCTGCATTTATTTGATCAAAAATACAGAAAAAAAAAAAAAAAAAAACAGTAATATTGTGAGATAATATTATTACAATTTAAAATATTTGTTTTCTATTTTAATATAATTTAATTTATTTCTGTGATGCAAAGCTGAATTTTCATCAGCCATTACTCCAGTCTTCAATGTCACATGATCCTTCCAAAATCATTCTAATATACTGATTTATTATCAATGTTGGAAACAGTTGTGCTGCTTAATATTTTTTTATAACCTGTGATATTTTTTTCAGGATTCTTTGATGAACAAAAAGTTAAAAAAAAGAACAGCATTTATTTAAAATAGAAATCTTTTGTAACAATATACACTGTTCAAAAGTTTGGGGTCAGTAATTTTGTTGTTGTTCTTTTTTTTTTTGAAAGAATTGTTAGAAAAACATTCTATTTTGAATAAATGCTGTTCTTTTTAACTTTTTATTCATCAATGAATCTTGAAAAAAGCATCACAGGTTCCAAAAAATATTAAGCAACATTGATAATAATTGAGTATCAAATCAGCATATTAGAACGATTTCTGAAGGATCACTGAAGACTGAAGTAATGATGCTGAAAATTCAGCTTTGATCACAGGAATTAATTACATTTTACAATATATTCACATATAAAACTTTACAAATTTTAAATTGTAACAATATTTCACAATATAACGTTTTTCTGTATTTTTGATCAAATAAATGCAGGCTTGATGAACATAAGGGATTTCTTTCAAAACATTAAAAACAGTAATGTGTCCAAACTTTTGACCGGTACTGTATATATCATTATTATTAATTATTTAATCATTTGTTGTGTTTTTTATTGTTTGTTGTTGAGGTTAATTCTAAATATCTCAATGATAATTTGTGATTTTTGTACATAATCAGAACCTATAATTATATAATCAGAACTTAGAAATTCCTTATTACCTGTTGTATATTTTTTATACAAAACAAATAATATATAAATTATATTAAAAATACTTTTAAATATACTTAAAAAATAACTGTAACCTGTTTTATACATTAAAATATACTTTTTTAAATTATATAACATATTTTTAAATACTTTAAATATATATATAAAAAACACAGATACATATTGTTATTTATCTATCATGGGAAAAAAAATGATAAAAGCCATGGCAACCTAATCCTTTATTAGTGTAACTTCCAAAAATAACTGATTCTATTAGATGTTATTCTGCTTTTCAACTTTATGATTAAGAGATGATCTGGTGAATGTGCCAGACTCACAGACACACACACATGCAAACACACATCAACTGAGAGAACAGAGAATCAGAAGACAAGATTAGATGAAATCAGCACAAGATTAGTACGTTTTTAAACACTGACATAGCACAGTATTTGTGAGTTTGAAACCCACAAGAGTTTTGTGGTCTAGTCATATATTTCAGTCCAAACTGTAAATAAGTTCTCTTTACATTTATCAATCGGTTTTGAACATGATATCAAAATTAACCAAGACACGTTCAAGTGCTTTCAAACATACAGGAAAAGTTTTAATGATGAAACTTTTCTCCAAATTTCTAAATCTGTTTCTAATTATAAATTAGTGCATTTAAATTGGATAGAAAAAAATTCTAAATATACTGTTGAGGTATATATATGAGTGTTTAGGGCTTTTCCCAGGTTCGGCAAAGGCACAGTTAAGGGTCTGAAAGATTTGAGAACCACTAATCTACTGCAATGACATTAATGCTAATAGGTCTAAAAGTGTACTTATTGGGCTCAGAGTGAAACTTAACTCTCATTTCGTGTCTCTTTCTATCAGTATGTGTTCATCTCAGAATTAGAGGGGTAAAGGGTAAAAACAGCAGGAAGAGTGTGTGATCTCTGCGTGAGCTACGGTTGGACCAACACTCACCTGCTCTCATCATGTCAGAGACACCTCCGGATTTCTCCAGACGAGGGCTGACGTGAACTTTGACCTCTAATTAGGGTCGTGAATGAGGACAGAGAAGGACAGAGAATGATAAAAAGGTATAAGAAGCAAGAGTGTGAAACAGGAGGGAGAGAGGGAGGATGGGAAGGAGTACTAGACACAAGACTGACTGCAATGTCCTTTACCCCAGTGGATACATGACAAGGATAACTTCAAAAACGGGTCTTTTGCCTGTGTAACTTATAAATTGCTGTTTTTGAGATTTTAAAATGTGTGTGAAGAAAGAATTCTGATCAAATGTTGCTCATGAAAAGGCTATCATTAGAGGTGTTTCTGGTGTCAGAGATGATGATGTTACCTTTTACAGAGTCTGTCACAACCTGCAAAAAGGAGACAGAGAAAGAGAGAGAGAGAAAAAAAAAGAGTTTGATACCAATTATACATGTTTGTATTAAATATGAAATATCCGAATACAGTCATCAGTCAAATTACTTTGTTATTGTGAATATAATCTTTTCTGTTTACTTCAAGAGTATTTTCGATGAGTGTTAAAGGGTTAATTCACCCAAAAATGAAAATTTTGTCATTGATTACTCACCCTCATGTCGTTCTACACCCATAAGATCTTCGTTCATCTTCGGAACACAAATTAAGATATGTTTGATGAAATCCGATTGCTCAGTGAGGCCTCTATTGCCAGCAATGTCACTGAACCTCTCAAGATCCAGAAAGCTACTAAAGACATATTTAAAACAGTTCATGTGAGTACAGTGGTTCAACCTTAATATTATAAAGCGACGAGAATACTTTTTGTGTGCCAAAAAAACAATTTAACGACTTTTCAACAATATCTAGTGATGGCCGATTTCAAAACACTGCTTCGAAGCTTTACGAATCTTTTGTTTTGAATCAGTGGTTTGGATCACGTATCAAACTGCCAAAGTCACGTGAACTATTGAAATTTCAAACACTTCTGACGCAACGAAGCCTCGTTTACTCAAATCATTTGACTTTGGTGCTCCGAACCACTGATTCGAAACAAAAGATTCGTAAAACTTCGAAGCAGTGTTTTGAAATCGGCCATCACAAGATATTGTTGAAAAGTCGTTATTTTGTTTTTTTGGCACACAAAAAGTATTCTCGTCGCTTTATAATATTAAGGTTGAACCACTGTACTCACATGAACTGTTCTAAATATGTCTTTAGTACCTTTCAGGATCTTGAGAGGTTCAGTGACATTGCTGGCAATAGAGGCCTCACTGAGCCATCGGATTTCATCAAAAATAACTTAATTTGTGTTCCGAAGATGAACGAAGGTCTTACGGATGTAGAAAGACATGAGGGTGAGTAATCAATGACAAAATTTTTGGGTGAACTAACACTTTAAGTAAGTCTAAACCAGAAACATTCAGGTTAGTATCTGTGCTTGTCTTTTCTCTTGAACACAATTTCACATGCAAGTTTCATGGCTTATGATTTTCTGTCAGATGCAGACAATGGATCCTTTTCACAGACGGTGATGACAAAGTTCCAAAGTTATCAACATCGCAAATCTAGTAATGTTTTATCATTTTCATTTTTAAAAAATATAATACATATTTATAACACTAAACTTTGTGTTATATTACTTTGACAGTAAATTACAAAACACAAATTAATTTTGTTTAATTTTGTTTCTAATACAACAGTAAATTTGACATCTTTCTCTCTTCTGACTACTGTAATCAGTGAAAATGATTTATATACATTTTTCAGAAAATTATGACTGTCCCATTTAGTTGCTGAGGTGTCATTTTCACCATTTTTTTAGTTAGTCTATTTGTTTACTAAGGAGTCTACAATGTCAGTAAAGAGCATCCTTGAGGTGAAATATGAGATATGTAATGTGTGAAGAAAGAAAAAGCAAGCTAAATACTGTATAACTTGTAAGCTGATTATTGCAGGTATTTTCCAATCCAAGCTGTAATTTAGTCAAATAATATTTAATTGTGCATCCACACACATAAAATGCTAGCTATAAAACTAGTCTTTATAAGACAAAAGAGTCAGTCATGTAATTATAAAAATGTTTCAAATTTCCACCACCATCATTTCCAGTACACAATTCTATGCAACACAAAACATCATTTGAGACCTGATGTAAATGAAAAAGAAAGAACTGTCATGTGATATGTATATACTCCATTGGACATTGTTAGTGACAAGGTAAATAAACTAGTCAAAATGTTTTAAAGAATAGTTAGCGTTTAAAGGGATAGTTCACCCAAAATTGAAAATTCATACAGGTTTGGAACAATTTGAGGGTGAGTTAATAATGACAGAATTTTCATTTTTGGGTGAACTATCCCTTTAAAAATCTACCCATAGTTTAATATACACTCCAACCTGTAAAAACATTCAGTTCAATCAGAATGTTTTGAAAGCTCTGACTTCTCTCATTCTCTGTCATTTATAAGAACCAAAATGGCAGCTGCTTCAACAGTTCAAGACAGTTAGGTACCTCAATACATATTTCATGTGTTTTATTTTTGCAAAAACATAGAGATGAAGAGCAAATAAGTATTTTGCTTTCATCAACGACAAGGCCACATGTGGATCTATTTTGGCGTTATAAGGGTTTCTAGGAAAGAAACTTATAATTTATCAACTCTAAGTTGTCATTTCTTAATTCAGTAATTCACATAAACATAAAGGCAGCAGTAATCTGTTTTATCTGAACACTTCTTTAGAAATATATTCAAATACATATAATTTGAATAACAGTCCTGATGATACAACACATAAAGTGTAAGCACTAGAGGTCAGCAGGCAGTGGTCAGTGACATATGATGTTCTTTATAGATATTGACCACTATAGAAAAGTCCAATCAGAGAAAATAATTAGTGTTGCTATGGAATTTTCTCTGAATGCAGCACACTAACGCTTCCAGTGAGTGCAAAAAGTCAGTCAGTCCTAAATGTGTAGAGCATGCTGTTTGATTGAGACAGATTTGTGCACTTTAAGCAGTGAGCTCAAACGCTGCCCTTAATCAGGATGGCCTTTGTGTAGGCAGACATGAGACAGTCCCCTATTGTGTGTCATGCACTAAAGGCTTCATTAGAAGCCTTGGGATCCCCTGCTGCCCACCCTGGGGTGAAGTTTATGGGTTCGAAAGAGCTGATGGTCAGAACTCACCATTTTTTCTACTATCTTGGTGTTGACTTCCTGTACTGCGTCGGACAGGTTCTCTTTGGTGGATGTTGCAGACAAACCTGTCTCTAGCTCCTCCAGCTCTCTTTCCAGTCTGTGGTCAAGATAGAGAGAGACAGAGAAAAATAATATATTAGTTTTAGATTACCTCTCCACCTTATTTTTAACATAACAGAGGGCACAGGAATTTCTAACTTACATGTGCAAGGCTTCCAGTGCAATTCAATTCCATTTATTTTGTCTGTTCAAAAAAAGTCTGTTATGCTGATTGATACTGCAAACTATGCTATTTGTTGATTATATTAATTATAAACACACTACATTAATTATAAACACACTGCTTTGTAGTGCAAAATAGTTTTACTGTTTACTGCACTTTGTTATTCTTCTAGTTATTTGTCATTTGTCATTGATTTGTTGGAAAAAATGTCTTTTTCCACAAATTTTGTATGTATGCAAATTATATAATATTCAAGGTACACATTTCTAGTAACTGTGCAGTTAATTCTCATATTGTATTTTCAGAAAATTTTGGAATATTTTTCCTCCCCCAAATTTGTCACTACCGAAACACAATAATAAATAATTTAATAAGAAGGGCTGACCTATTAAGATTTTGTTTACATCTACCTTGTGAATATATATGCTTTCACAGGTAAATCAATAACAATTATAATTTTAACAATATTTCAAGTGTAATTTATGAGATTTGTTGTATTTTGAATCCAATCTTTCTTTGTAAAAGGCATAAAGTTTATCATACTGATTTCAAAGTTAGGGATTCATTAGTCTGAAAATACATTGAACCAAACACTATAATAACATCTTAGTTGATAATTCAATATACTTTATTTTTGACAAAACATCCCATGTTTTATTTTAACTCGTACTAAAATACTACTAAAACATATTAAAACATTAATGATTTGCATAACTGTATTAAAATTTTGTTTATTTTCCCCAAATAAATGATTATGTGTTACCTTTTGTCACTACCAAAACAACAATGACATGTTTCGGTAATGACTGTTTCGGTAGCGACAGACTTTTGAAGACATTTAACTCAAAATTATGGTACCTATCTACTATGAAAGAGAGGCTGAGAGGGAGGGACAAAGGGAGGGAATATTTCCTGATCAAAAATGTCAGCCAATGGACTAAAACATGAAAATGTGGGACGCATGTTTTTACATAAAGTTTCTTGATTTAAAAATAAAATATAAAATAATTTTTTTTTAACTTCACTTTTAAAAAAAAAAAATCAAAAATATATTTTTAAAAACAACAATGGAAAAAAATTCAAAAATTATTTCAATACTTTCCCATACCACCTGATGTACTCGCTACATCATAAGAAGAATGGTGTCTACGCTAATATTAGTCTCTCTCTGTTTATCCTGAGGTTTACCGTAGTCTGCCAGATTCAGGCCGTATCCAGTTGAGATGAAGGACCTGCGCCTAGACACGACGACAATGCAGCCCATGTATAGATAAAAACATTATCAAAATGATCCCAGTTCGCATAGATCCACGGAAATGAATAGTGATTCTGTATTATGTGGGCCAGACGGGTGATTTGGCGATGTCACTTTGTAAAGAGGGACAAAGCGTCTGTGCACATACACATTCAAATGCGCATACCTATAGAATAAACGTAAATGAACGGCAAGAACGCATTAAAAGTCTTCTGTTTTCAGTTAAAAAAAGTGTAATTTAAGTGGCCCCTAAGTTAATAGTTAATGATTTTTACAACAGAAGTGATTCAATCAAAAACTTACTTTAGCTCGATAATAACTTTTTCCTAGAGCTGCTGTAAAGCCAAAACAATCTCTGTCCATTAGTTTTCCTATTATGACTGTGAAGCTGCTTTGAAACAATCTGTATTGTAAAAAGCGCTATATAAATGAAGATGACTAGACTTGACAAGTTGAAATTTAGGGGTTAGGGTTCGGGGACAGCCACCACCCAATTGAAAGTACCCAATAAATTATGATTTTATATATATTAAGCTCACTGATATTTTAAATATTATTGTGGGATTCAATATGTAATAGAAGGATCTTAGTAAACATCTAAAATTTGAATACTTAAATGCTTTTTAAATGTGTTTTTTGGTTGTGGGACAGCAGTTTGAACCAGTTCTGTAGAATGGCCCACATAGCACCATATAATTACAATGTATATTGTCCAAGGTGCTTTACAGTCATTAGGTACAGTGCTCAGCGTAAATGAGTACACCCCCTTTGAAAAGTAACATTTCAAACTATATCTCAATGAACACAAAAACAATTTCCAAAATGTTGACAAGACTAAGTTTAATATAATATCTGTTTAACTTATAACATTAAAGAAGGGTTAATAATATAACTTAGATTACACATTTTTCAGTTTTACTCAAATTAGGGTGATGCAAAAATGAGTACACCCCACAACAAAAACTACTACATCTAGTACTTTGTATGTGATTTTTAATGACAGCACCAGACTTTTAGGCATGGAATGAACAAGTTGGCGACATTTTGCTACATCTATCTTTTTCCATTCTTCAAGAATGACCTCTTTTAGAGACTGGATGCTGGATGGAGAGTGATGCTCAACTTGTTTCTTCAGAATTCCCCATAGGTGTTCGATTGGGTTCAGACCCTTTTATAGTCAACTGTCTGCTGGACACCTGTGTAATGAATAATTAGACTCACCTGTGGTTGAATTCTTGTTAAATTAGACATATGTAGTCTAAAATTTAGCTTTGCTCCAGAGACTTTCAGTGGGGTGTACTCATTTTTGCATCACCCTAATTTGAGTAAAACTGAAAATTTTGTTCTCTAAGTTATATTATTAACCTTACTTTCATGTTATAAGTTAAACAGATGTTATATAAAACTTAGTCTTGTCAACATTTTGGAAATTGTTTTTGTGTTCATTGAGATATTGTTTAAAATGTTACTTTTCAAAGGGGGTGTACTCATTTATGCTGAGCACTGTAAAACAGATCAGTGGGTGCTGATCTGATGTGTAGTGGTAAACTATTCTAAAGATTGGGACTGGCTGCCTGAAACACTCTATTACCCCTATGTTGTTTGGCACCTTGAGTTGAATTTGATTCCCTGACCTAAGCGATCTAGGGGGCTGGTGAAGTGAAATGAGGTCAGATAGATGGAGCAAGCTTATGAATAGATTTATAAACTAGTATGAGTACTTTGAAATCAATTCTATAACATACAGGCAACCAGTGAAGGGAAGCAAGTATAGGCGTAATATGTTCCCGCTTACGTGTACGCATCAATAACCAGCGAATTGCAGTAATCTAAACATGATGAAATGAAAGTAAAATGAATGATGAATGACCTTTTGTGTATCCTTAAAATTAAGAAATGGCTTAATTTTTGAAATTTGGAGAAGATGGAAAAAACTAGACCTGACAATTAAATTGAATTGCTTGTCCATTTTAAGGTCACTATCTATAATAAAGCCCAAGTTTTTAACATATGTTTTCATGTTGAGTTCAAGATGAGTGAGCTTGGCTTTTAAAGTAGCTGAAGTAGATGCTGGACCAAACACAATCATCTCAGTCTTCGATTTGTTAAGATGCAGGAAATTTAGAGACATCCAGTTCATTAGATCTTTCAAACAGGCTGCCGATATCTCAAAATCGCTTGTGTCTCCTTTTTTTAATGGCAAGTAAATTTGGATATCGTCAAAACAATGTAATGAAACTCCATGTTTTCTGAAAATATTACCCAGCGTGTAATAAAAATAAAATAAAATGGGAGTAAGAATAGAGCCTTGTGGGACTCCGTAAGCTTGGCTACGGACGAGGTGCAGTTTGCAATACTAACTATATAACATCTGTTAGACAAATAAGACTTAAACCATTTAAGAACATTACCCTGTAGGCCTACATAGCACTCTAAACAAGGAATAAGAGTGGAGTGATTAACTGTATCGAAAGCTGCTGTTAGGTACAAAAGTACTAAGACCACAGAGTTTCCAGAATCTGTAGAAACAAATATATCATTACATACTTTAAGAAGAGTCATATATTTACCTATAGCAGCTAAAGAATTAAAAGTGCTGCACATTCAAAGTAAATAGCTTACTTCTGCATTGCAAAATAAGGTTTTGGAATGACAATGGGTTTATCTTTAGGTGAGGAAAAAACTTAATATTCATTTTATTATATGTCTGCACTAATTAAAAACTGTTCTCTTCATTATTTACTATTATTTACACAATTATTTACACATTTTTAGGTTACTGGACAAAACATTTTTACAAAGTTCAAGAATCTGTACCAATTAAAATCTATTCTCACATATCCTGATTTTTCACACAACACCTTTATGAGTGTCTTCCACACCAGGCCTCACTGGCATTGGCTGTTTACTGGCATGATTCACTGGTTGGCATACCAGTTCTGTGCCAGGAGCCCTTGCAGCCAGAGCAGAATTTTAATCAGGGAATGGAGATCCAGACTGACTGCTCTGCCAGCAGAAAGACCAATGCCACTTTTTCACCATTAGGAATAAACTGAGACAAACTGGGTAAGAAAAATTTTGCCCAGTAGATCCATATTACACAGTCCAGGCTGATGGATCCCACATTAGGGACTCTAACTGCAGCTGGACTGAAAAACAGAGCCAGGAGACAGACATCTACTTCTATTTACAAGCCTTTTTTATAAAAAATGATGTGACTGGTTTACCTATGAATGGTCTCCTCAAGACCTCTGGTTTTGGCCTCATCTTCCCGCAACTGTTTTGTGGTCTCGTCTTCCTCCGGTCCTGCAGAGGGCGCACCGTCCAGCAGCCATCTTTCCCTCAGTGCTTTTGACTACAAGAAAACACATGGCATTTTTCAAAATGTGCAATATACAAAAGAATATACTCTGAGGAACACTGTATCCCATAATGCACTCATTCAACCTTCTTTGAACCAATGTGACATGATATAGAAGCAATCATTGTTATTTTTTTAATTCATTGATTTTATCAGGTTTCTGCCAAATGTCACTTTTACTCACAATTGGGTCAAAAATGTGAAAATTTTTATTTTATTTTTTGGTCAGTTATACAGTGTTGCTACGGAAAAAGGCATTTAATTTATATTTGCAACTGACCAATCAGAATCAAGTATTTCAAGACAGCTACTGTATGTAATAATGTTGCACATTTTATACTATTTTTTTTATTTTTTTTGTAAATAGTAGTATACAGTATATAAGTAATCAGTATGCTTGTATTCCATTCTGAACACAGCTGAATACACTACTGGTCATCATTACAAACATTAAAATGTTTGTAATGTTATGAAAAAAAATATCCTATGTTCAGCAAGGCAACATTTATTAAATATGATGTTGTTACAATGGAGTTGCAATGCTGCTACTATCGTTTCAACCAATATCCCCCAATACAGGTCTTGACTGGTTTAGAGAAGAAATAAAAATCACACAAAATGAAAGATTTAGTGACTTAGATTTAGAAAATGATGAACATTATAGAACATTTCCATGGCAAATATATATATATATATATATATATATATATATATATATATATATATTTTTTTTTTTTTTTTTTTTTTTTGTAGATATCTGTACAACATCAGTTGAATCAGTTGAACAATGATGATAGTGACACATGTCCCAAAAGAGTTTGAATTATGTTATCTCCAGCCTTTGGAGATCTCCTATGAGAGAAGAGATCTTTACTAACCAAATAGTGCACAGCTCTCGCTCTCAGAGCCTGAATTATTTAGCTAATTGGCACTAAAATCTAAGTGTTGAGCTGGCACTGAGCTGCCTTGGAACCAAACCAGGTACTGCTCTGATTTACTCTCTGAAACTGATCTTTCCCCTCTTCTTGACTCTTAAAGCCTGATGGTTGCTTACTGGTAGCATTAAACTATATGGCAATTTGTTTGCCATTCACAAACCTCATAAGATGTGTACATGTGTATAGGCTACCCTGTACCCAGCCCATTTCCAGCAGCCATTAAAAGTCTGCAGCTGAGTACAGTTCCTTCAAAACTTCAAGATGGATGAATATACTGGATGGGGCAATAATTCTGCTATGCAAATCTTTTACAGTAGCTCATGAAAATCCAATCCAAGAACACCTCATTTGAGCTTTTTGCTGATTTTAGTATACTGCAGTCCTAGCATACTTTATGTCGAATAGATATTTTATTGCAATATATGGATATTTGACAGGCAGTCAAAAAAAGAAAAGAAAAGAAAAGAAAAGAAAAGAAAAGAAAAAACATAAGTTAAAGACTAAGCATTATGGAAGCATTATGGAAGCATTATTTGGCGGCTGTCCAGCCCCTAAAGGGCTCTTGGCATTTACTGCAAACTGCACTGCAGGCCTCTCCAGACATTCCTGCCTCTCCCAGCTGTTACTGATCAAACCTTTGAAGATGGCTGTCTTCTTCCTTTCTGTCAAGTCACATTCTTTATATGCTACTATAGTGGTCAACATTTGAAGTGGATCAAAAAAGTTCATCAAAGTTGTCCTAAGAACTAAGTTGTCCTAAGAAGAAGGTTTTAGGACAACTTTGATGAAAGGTTTTGATCCATTTCAAATGTTGACTGCTGTACAACATTATATATTTTGATTCATGCATAACAGCTCATGAACACCAGTTCTGTCTTCTCTATGCTACTTTCAGGACTCAATAATGAGTTTTTTGTGCTGGGCCAGTAGTTCAGATTTGTTCTTGCCCTGGAAGTATAAATCTATAAAATTGCTCAGTTTGATTTCCAGAAAAAAAAAAAAAAAAAAAAAAATCTTTAAATATTTTCGTAATTTTTCACTAATTGTTTTTTTTCCCCATTAATTAAATGTTCATTAATTCATTAAATTGTGTATATTATAACTAAAATACTACAAAATGAGAATATATATATATAGTTTCACATTTGCATAATAGCTGCTATAGATTATTATTCATATTTATAAAGATTTGAATATATAATCATATTTTTATAACAAGGAATATAAAGGTGTTATATATTACTTTAGATTATGATTAAACTATTACAAACATTGTAATTTAGATAATTTGTAACCAGATAATTTAAACTTCTTCCTCTTAGCCAGCTACATAATATTGTCTCAGTAAACATCTGAATATGATCAAAAATATATGATACTATACTAAGTAGCACTGGTCTTTTTAAAATAATCAAATCACTAAAAGAGTAATTCAATCATATTTTGAGTAACAGGTCATCAGTGAGAGTTATCTCTCTTTTATTCTGTACCTTACATCTTTTGTTTCTTTGCTTTCTTTCATCTCCTTTTTCATTTTTGCTTGAATGGCCACCTCCCACTCCCCAGAGACCTACTGTGGGAGAGCGTACTGACCACACACACACACACACACACGCACACACACACCTACACACACACACACACACACACACACACACACACACACACACACACACACACACACACACACAGTGTTCACTGACACAATGCAATCAAAATACAGGACAAAGCACACAAGCTCCCATGTGCTTATAGTGGCTGAGCCATTGTTTTCGAAAGTAAAATGGATCCAGATTTTAGGCAACAGACTGAAACAAAGACTTTTGTTGGCTTGTTAGAGTTCACTGCTCTTGATCACGTGACTTGTGTTAATCCATCCCACTAATCAAATCACGCCTAACCAATCCGCATCATTAACATCCTGTACTGATCGCCCCTGGGATGTCAGACATCCTTTAATCAGTCTGGAGTAACCGATGAGCCAATCAAAACAGGGAAGCTTTGGAGACAAAATACTGACAAAGAATGAGTATGGCACTTAATACACTTCATTTAGACATAGGCTTTAGCACAACTTGGACAGAGGCCTAAAACTGCATAGCTTCATACCTCAATTGGTTCGAATTGTTCTGTATTCGGGCAGAACACTTTGGCCCCTATCTTAGATTGACAAATGCCTACTCATATATCAGAGAGCATGTGTTTTCAGGACTCTCAGAGGCCCCTCCATACTTTTGCAACCTACGGCCCACTATTCACTGGCTATTCATCTCTCTCTCTTTCTCTCCCTTTGCATTTTGCTGACTCTGAATGGGAGCTCCATAGAAACTGCTAATGAGGAGAGTTTTTGGATCTTATCTCTGGCCAGCACAGCAAAGTCTCTCAGCCACAGCTGCTCTAAAGTTGTGAAGCCTCAAAACACACACACAGAAAAAACATAGCTAATTTCAACTTCCACAATATTTACAAGAACGACTGTAAATAATAATAATGTTGATCCAATTAATTACAGCATAATGTGATTAAATACACATTAATCACAATTAACCATATATATTAGTATCTGCAGCTTCCAAATGAAGATAATGGGGGGGGGGGGGGGTGAACGTGATATTATTGTGGCAGAAGCATTAAATGCATCGAAAAAGCATTTTACAATAACATTTAACAATAACATTTTACAATAACATTTCTCAGACTGTCTCAGACAGATTAACACAAGATACATTTTTGTACTGGGTATTAATGTATGGATTCGAACCTGTGCCTCCCACGTGAGCACCAACTTTGGTGAAAAAATGAGTTAAGTAAATGCCAAAAATCATGGCTTATATCACAATCAAGTTATTTGACATTGTTAACAGCGTAACAGTAAAAGTACAGTGTTATTTTAGCATTATTTATATATTATTATAGTATTTATTAATATTTTGAAATAGCTTTTATTTTTATTTTTTCAATTTAATTTCAATTTAATTTTAATTTTGTTTTTTGCTTTTGTCATTTTTATTATTATAATATATATATTTTTAAAATATTTCCATTTAGCTCAAAGGGTTAATTCACCCAAAAATTTACAATTATCCCATAATTTACTCACCCTTAAGCCATCCTAGGTGTATATGTCTTTCTTCTTTCAGTCAAACACAATTGGAGTTATATTAAAAAAAATATATTCTGGCTCTAGAATATTGTGACTAATGTGCAATCTTGACACAAATTAATACATTATGATCAATGTATCCCTTATTATTGTAAAACTTTGGTAAAACATTGATGCTTGGGTTTTAAATCTTTAAGTAAACAACAAAAATGCCCCGGGTAAAAATCGCATTCCGGGGGTAAAATCCGCGTTTTTGGTGGGGTTCCCCTGGTAAAATTCGCATTCCAGGGTCTAAATATCATGTTATTTGGGGTCGCATCAACATGCGGACATGCTACTCACATGCTACTGTGGTAAATTTATTCATCGCACAGCCCGATTTTTTCGAAGCACATGCGATGTACAGCCCTGACACTATAGGAGCAGAATAAGTAGTATGATATCATACTATTCCAAACATATTCAGAGACATTAAAATGCCTATTCTAAACCACAGCATAAACAAAACTGGGAAAAAAGACCTCCAACAGTTCACAATCATGTACACCTGACCTGAGGGCCAAAGAGACAATACACCATATATTTAGCAGAGTGAAGCATTTCCCTCTTCACATAAACAGGATGTCTCATCACCCCCCATGGCAGATTCACCTTCCTGTGTCTGACAGGGTGTTCTTGGCCCAGACTGCACCAAATCACAGTGGTCCAGTCAACAGGGATATCAGGCCCTTTGCCTGAAAAAGGTTGAAGACCCCTGGCATAATTAATAATGGATACAAGGGAAATCAAAGACTATGGAAGTACATTTCTCCACCACGTAAAAAAAAAAACCAACATGCTTTGTTAAATCATAATTATGACATAAAAAGTCATAATAAAAAGATAAAAATAATTATAAAGATCACAATTATGACAAAAAGACGAAATTATGACATAAAATTTTAAATTATGGAAAAAATCATAATCATTAACACAGTTGAGATAAAAAGTTGAAATTATTACATAAAATGTTGAAATTATGACAAAGGCATAATTAAGACACTAACTCATAATTATGAGATCACAAATTGAAATTATAAGATAAAATCAGATTTTGGCAAAAAGTCATAATTCTCATAATCTTATAATTTCGACTTTTTATGTCATAATTATGTCTTTTTTTAATCTCATAACTATGACTTAGCAGGTCATAATTTTTTTTCTTTTGTGCCAGAAATTGGCTTC